>CM021109.1:37895208-38252093 GCA_007115665.2 Sequoiadendron giganteum | reverse complement strand
TTTCCAACCTATGAATCATTGGTGGATTATATAATTCTTTAATGTATGATGGAATGAGATCTTTAGGATCCAATAGTAACAAGAACATTTTTTTTAGTCAAAGAAGAAGATATAATGAAATGGAAGCTTGATGTGGTGCTTGAAATGATGACACATATTCTCAAGAAAAAATAGTGATATGAATACTCTCATTAATCACAATGGGGAGTCAATTGCATTAAGAGGTGATAACAATAACATGTTGACAAAAGGTTTTCATTGAAGTCAAAAATTTTCATTTATGTAGTAAGAGAATTGATGTTAAGGGTGTGTTAAAGAATATATGATTAGAGTTGGCACTATCTATTTAGGAGTTGTGCTAGCATACCTTTATGTGTTGGTAATTCTAATGTCATACAACTAAATTACGAAACATACACTACTAGCTATTAAGGAGTGTTTGTATTGCAGAAGTATGTTGTATATGGGTATGTGCAGGATCATGATGGGCCAAAAAGTGGTGATATGTAAGTGATATGATGGCCCATGTGGCTGACAATTTTTTTTTACCCAAAATTGATGAAACGAAAAGGGTTTTTAAAGGAGATTCTTAGATTTCCATCAATATAAATTATGCTTTACTTTAAATTTAATAAATTATTATTATTCATTTTCTATTTGAATTACGACTAAAGTCTTGATTGATAGGTTGATTGAAAAACATCTATAACTTTCAAACAGTATCACATTTTTTGAATCCAAAACATGCGTCACATTCTATGCTTTTCATACTATAGGATTAAAAAAAATGAATTCATGAATTTTTGACCAAGTTAAGGTGGTTAGACATACGAGTTTATATTTTTTAAAAGTTGTAATAAAAAATAAATAATCAATTATTTACTTGGAATTTAAAAAAAAATAAAAATGCATCACATCGAGACATGAGTCCTCTACTTATATCTAAAATCTTATAAAAAAATATTATCATTTTATTGTGGTTAGGGTGGTCAGACAGACACTTGCTTCTTATTTTTTCCCTAAAGTTTAAGTACTACTGCATTGAAATTTCAAATTTTCACCAAATAGATTTAAAAAAAAAAAAAACCTAGTAGTTTAGAAACTACATTCAATTTGCTACAGATTTTATTCTTACATATTTTTAAAATAATATAGATAACTTATTCAAATTTTTACGTCAAGTTGCCTAACTATGATTTTCTAAATTTTCATCGTTATTTAAGGGCCTATTGTTTCCATGATGATCCTGCACATAACCATATAAGAAGTTATGTGTATACTTACAATATCATACATGCATCCATTCACTATGATAGAGGTGATCAAAAAAATTGTACCAAAATGTTTAAGTGTTGGTTCAGTGTTTCTTGAGTCTCCTTTATGGAAGCATTATTTTCTTTGTGATTTGTGAGTAGACTATGTCCACATGTTCTATCATATTCTAGATTTTTTGGAAGATATGTTCAGCATGCAATAATTTTTGAGTGATAGAAGATTTTTTGTATCTATTTTCCAATCAAGTTGTGTTTTGTAACGGTGTGGTAATGGCTAGTAGCGTGCGACATTCAAATCTAGTGTGTGGTGTCAAGATAGGACTTGATTAAGGTTCTTGTGGTAGTGCACAATATCATGTTATTTTGGTAGAATTTTTATTTATTTTAGACTAAACTATTACACATTTCAAGAAAATTGAATTTAGGTCCATCTTATGTCATCTTGGTTACTTGCAGATCCCTAGCTGACATAGAAGAGTGTTAATACAATGTCATGTATATATTCCTCATTTGCATAGATGCAAAGTGTGAAGTATTATTTTGTGTGAGGCATAAATTGAAGAGAAGGTGGTGATTATACAAGGATATTATCTTGCAAAGCTAGAGGGTTTCATCCTAGATTGTGCGCCAATATCAGAAGATCATATGAAGTGTGGAAGAGTGTTTGAAGCAACTATGACATGTGATGTATGAGGTGTGTTCAACTACATTGAAGATCCACAATCTTTATTTGTGTATTCTGGTAGGACTGGTGTTCTAGTTGTAGAGTTAGAGCTCAGTTCATTATATTGGGATTGGTGTTTCTAGTAGGTTGGTGCCTACAAATACAGAAGGGGATTGGTGTCTCTGGTAGGTTGGTGCCTACTTCATATTGTAGAGTTCACTTGTTATACTCTTTTTTTGTGAGGCTAGATTCAGATAGTAGATCCAAGTAGCTATTCTCACTGTGGTTTTTCCCTTCTTGGGTTTACATGTATATTTGGTGTTCAATTGTGTGAATGTGTGTTCATTGCTTAAAATTATTAGTAGTGAAGATTCAAGTTACATGATCTAATAATTATGTTGAAGTTAGGAGATTTAAATTGATTTGATCTATTGATTTACCCCCCTCTTAGTAGATTGTGTTCCCTTCCATTGGTATCAGATCCAAGTTCCTTTGAAGAAGCCTAACAACTTAAGGTAGTTCCGAGATGGCACACTCCGTAGCTCGGGAAGGATTATTTACAAATAAATCACCACTCTTTGATGGATCCATTTATGCATTCTGAAAAGTTAGGTTGGAATCCTACTTGATGGCTCTAGGACTTGATATTTGGAGGCAAGTTATAGAGGTATATGAGATTCCCAAAAACCCTTCTAGGGATCAGGCTAGAAAGAAGGCTTGTGAAACTAATTATAAAGCAAGGAATGTTATTTTATGTGGATTGAATAACTTTGAATTTGTGAAAGTGATGTAGTGAAAAAAATTAAACGAAGTATGGGAAAAATTGCATACCATCTATGAAGGTGATGACAAATTCAAAGAGGCAAAACTACAAACCCACAAATCTCAGTTTGAAAGTCTAAAAATGAAGGAAGATTAAAATATTGTGACATTCTTGCTCTAGGTTGATAAAGTTATCAACTCTAATGGAGGTCTTGGCAAGGAATTGAAATAAATAATGGTTGTGAAAAAAGGTATTTAGATCCCTTCCTATAAGGTTTGATTCTAAAGTCTCTACTATTGAAGAAGCTAAATATTTGAATGTTTTAAAGATGATTGAATTACATGGAATCTTGACTACTTTTGAAATGAGGTTTGAAAGTGAGGATTCTATAAGGAAAGAAGTGGCATTCAAAGTATCTAAGAAGAAATTTGATCTAGATTATGATATTGAATTAGATCTAAAGGAAGCTAATTTTGTCAAAAAGCTACAAAGGGATTCTAGTAAGATAAATGAAATTTATCTTTCAAGTTTTTTAACTATGGTGAAATAGGAAATTTTATGGCTTAGTGTCCCCATAAGGACTCTAGCAATGTTGAAAATAATTATAGAAATAAATCATTTCAGAAAATGAAATAAAGGTTAGAGGAAACAAAAGAGGCTTTAGACTAATGAGGAAGGATACCCCATTGATGAAGAAGATGAAGATATCTCTGGAGATGAAAAAGAGAAGGTTGTATTCATGGCCATTGGAACTACTAAAGAAGATACATAAATGGATTATGGGAACAATGAGGACAAGGTAGATCTTGTGGAAGAATTTCTGTATGTTGGAAAAGAGATTAAGAGACTCAAGAAGAAAATTTTAGAAGAAGTGAAGGATAAAGAAAATGTATCTTTGGATCTAGAGAAAGGAAAGGGGATGATTATTGATCTAAAGAATTAGGTAGAAGAAGAAAAAAGGATTGAAGAAGTTTTGATTGGAAGAATGTTGTTAAGGGACAAGTACTATGAGAATCTTGAGGTAGAAGTTGTGTCAATAAGAAAAGAGGTAGAGAAGGTGAATCGTCAGCTACAAATGAAGTTTGGAAAGAGTATTGAGACTCTATATCAGATATTAGGATGTCAGAGATCCACATGTCAAAACCAAAATTGGTTTTGATGATCAAAAGAAAAAAGTGACAGATTAGTCAATGAAGCCTACTAAAGGGCGTTTTAAAGTGACCGATTTTGAAAGTATAAAGTCTGAAAGGGTTATTGAAAGTGATGAAAGAAAGCCACAAAATGATGGGTTCATCCAAGTTTAGAAGAAGAACAAAAGATATAGAAGGCATGGATACAACACCAAGTTTAATTATTCTTTTTCCATTTATTATTTTAATTGCAATAATTTTTTAAAAAGGTTGTGGACTATATAAATTATCTAGCAAGAATAAATAACTTAGTCAGTAGTAATATATTTGCACCTTTTTACAACTTTATTATTGATTGCTACAAATGCAACAACCTTGGACACATTTCTAGGAACTGGGTATGTGCAGGATCATCATGGAAAAAACAGGCCCTTAAGTGGCAATAAAAAGACAAAAAATCAGAGTTAGATAACTTGACTTAAAAATTTGAATAAGTTATCTAAATTATTTCAAAAAAATGTAAAAATAGAATTTTTAGCAAATTGAATGTAGTTTCTAAACTACAAGACCTTTATTTAAAAAAAAAATCTATTTGGTGAAAATTTGAAATTTCAGTGCAGTAGTATTTAAATTTCAGGGTAAAAATAGGAAGTAGGTGTTTGTATGACCTCCCTAACCACAATAGAATGATAATATTTTTTATAATATTTTATATATAAGTAGAGGACTCATCTCCCAATGTGGTGCATATTTTTTTATAATTTTTTTCCAAGTAAATAATTAATTATGGTTTTTTTATTACAACTTTTAAAAAATATAAAAGATCATCTGTCTAACCACCTTAACTTGGTCAAAAATTCATGAAATTCAATTTTTATTTATTAATCCTATAGTATGCAAAGCATATAATGTGACGCATGTTTCAGATTCAAAAACTGTGATACCATTTGAAAGTTATAGATGTTTTTCAATCATCCTATTAATCAGGACTTTATTCGTAATTCTAATAGAAATTGAATAATAATTATTTATTAAATTCAAAGTAAAGCATAATTTATATTGGTGGAAAGCTGAGAATCTCCTCTAAAAACCCTTTTCATTTCATCAATTTTGGGTAAAAAAAAGTTGTCAGCCACATGGACCATCATATGGCTTACATATCACCACTTTTTGGCCCATCATGATCTTGCACATACCCAACTGCTAAATCAATTTTGTAAGTCCTCCTCTACTAAAAGAAAGAAGAAATAGATCATATAGTAGAAGTCATGAATCAAATAAAGTTTGGAAGAAGGTTTTGAAAAGTCAAAGAAATCAATGATTGCTCAAACTACTCTTCATGCTCAAAAAGAGAAGAATTTGTGGATCATAGAGATTAGATGTTCTAGTCACATGACTTGACATAAAAGTAAGTTGTTGAATTTAAAGAAATTGAAAGGAGGTTCTATGACTCTTGGAAATAATTCTATTGATAAAATCACTGGTAAGGGTGCTTTGAGTCTTGATGGTGGTAGGACAAAAAATCATGATGTTTTGTATATTGAAGGACTAAGCATAATATTTTAAGTGTAAGTTAAATGTGTGATAAAGGTTATACACTATCTTTTAGTGTTGAGGGTTGTGAAATCAAGAAATCAAGTACTGGAGAACTGATTGCAAAAGGAAGCAAGATAGGAAGTGGCATATATCATCTTAGTGAGCTGAATGGACAAAATTATCTTACTATGCAAAGAGAAGAAAGTTGGATTTGACATAGATTATTATGACACATTAATATTTATGACATTATGAAGATTAACTCAAGAGAAATGGTCTAGGGTATGCCAAATATTAAGAGGCCTCAATCTCCCAACTACAAACCATGTCATGAAGGAAAATATATAAAGAGTAGATTTCCTGCTAAGTAATATTCTACAACATAACTATTAGATTTGATCCATACAGATCTATGTGGAACTATGAGGAGAAATATTGTACAAGGAGATAGGTATTTCATGATTATTATTGATGATTACACTAGAATGACTTAGATTACCTTTCTAAAAGATAATTTAGAAAAAAATGAGAATTTTAAAGCATACAAGGCATTATTTGAGAATGAAACTAGAAGAACAATCAAAGTTGTAAGGTAAAATATAGGTGGAGAATTTACTTCTGATCTTTATGGTGAATTCTATGAAGAGCATGGGATATAAAGGTATTTTTTTTGCTCTTAGGACTCCATCATAAAGTGGATTTATAGAAATGAAGAATCAGAGTGTACATGAGAAGGAAAGAACAATGTTGAGTCAAGAAAATCTACTAGATATGTACTGGAGAGAAGCAATTCAGACTACAGTGTATATTTTGAATATAGATCAAATCAGACCAAAGAGTGAAAAAACACCATATGATTTGTGGAGAGGAATACTAGCTTCAATAAGACATCTCAAAATATTTGGAATTAAATGTTTCATCAAAAGGGATGAAGAACATTTGGATAAGTTTGATTCTAGATTTGATGAAGGTATTTTTCTTGGTTACTCTATGATAACTAAAGCATATAGGTGTTACAACAAAAGGTTGGAGAAGATTGCAATAAGTGTCAATATAAAAAATGATAAAACTATTTAGTCTATTGGTACTCCAAAAGTAGAATATAATGATGAACCAATCTGCAACAGTGATGAAGATTCAAAAGTTGTTACAAAGACACAAGTAAAGTATGTTAAGAAGAATCACTCCGAAGATCAGATCATAGGAGATAAGGATAGTGGGGTTCAAACCTGGAGGATAATTGAGATGGAAAATGAGAAAGCACATTTTTCATTACTATCAAATATAGAACCAAAATCCTATAAGGAAGCAAGTAAAGAAAAAGGTTGGATATAAGCCATGGATGAAAAAATAAATCAAATCAAGAAAAATAAAACTTTGGAACTGGTCCCAAGACCTAAAGGAAAGAATGTTATTGGAACCAAGTGAGGTTTTAGAAATAAGATAAATTAATATGGTGAAGTGATCTAGAACACACCTTGACTTGTGTGTAAAGGATATTCTACCAAGTTAAATGGAGATTGGATCATTTGGGTGGGAAAGATCACATACCTATCAAACAAAAGATCAGATAAAGATAATATGCATTAATGAACATAAACCCTAGATTAACTACATGATAAAAATGGAATTGGTACAAAAATTGATGATGATGGTGTGTGCCTCAATAAATAGGAAGCTTGCTGGAGGAGAAAGCGTATGAGAAAACCCTAGCAAAAGTTTCTAGATTGCTAAAATTAGAAAATGTAATTAATATGGAAGGTGTGCATATGGCTCAAGGCATTGATTGCATTTGGTGATTCCTGTCTCAAGGAGTAGGAGAATCTTGTCCATGAAGACAAGAGTGTTAAGATGAATAAGACAAGAGATAGTCTAAGCAGACATAAAATGCACATGTGTGTAACCTAGATACAACACATAAAATCATCTAGGTTTGCATTCAAAAAAGTGTAGAGGAGTAAATATTTCATAACATTCTTCTAGAGATGGAGAATCTTAGCTAGCCGTTGTCCTATTGAAATTATTGAAAAATAAAAAATTATCATGTTCGTTCAAAACCTGAACAAAAACTTAAGATATGCATTGGAAACCCATTGTTGTTCCACATTCATTGACCTTGTTGAAAAGGGGACCATCCTTGAGAAAACCCTTATCACTAAAGGGGAAATTAAAATTTATACCAAAACAAAAAATTTCTAAGGGACATCAAATGATAAAATCAAGTTTTAGCTCCGTAACAACAATGTAACAAATGATGGAGTCGTAGACACAAAAGATGCGAATAGAACTATCATGACAAAAAAAGGTCCCCTTAAATTAGCCTTGATTTAATGTTGTAATATTCCTGACATATTCACATTAGGTCTTGGGCACTTGTGAACTAATGGATTTAAATGGTACCTTGCTAAAGTTTTGTAAAGTGTTGTAGCACACTTTCACACTTTTCTAAGGTTTTATCAATTAACTGAACTTAATAAACCTCTTTTTTAACATTAATCTTGACTTATTTGAAGTGTTGTAAAGTGTTGTAACACACTTTCATACTTCTCTAGGATTGTCATTAATAATTGGGATTTTTTATGCTTTAATTGGCCCCATTTCTCACCCACAAGCCTCATTTATTGCATATTTTTGAGGATAATATTGACACCAATCAATACCCAATCATAATTGAGGTGTTTCTAGCTTGTGTGGCCCAGGGATTTGAGACTCATTCACCACCTTGATCGAATGGGTCCCACCTGGATCTTTTGGCCCTGAACTGATTTTCACACATTTCTAAGCACTTTTGGTTTTTGGTCACATACATTATGTCTAATGGGACTCATTAACCATATTAGGTGAATGAGTCCCATGTGACCCAAAAAAAAATTTAATTCAAATTTCTAGAAGGATTTTATCCTCCTAGATATGATGTTGGCTTGTAGTGTTGTAATTTCAGGAATTCTTGCATAATTGAGTATAAATACAAGGTTCTTTCACTCATTTTCTCCTAAAAAGAAATCAAGTGACCTAAGACTTTTGTGAGAGCATTAATACTAGCATAATTGAGTTCACAAGAGCATTCAAGGGTAGATTTTGAAGCATTTTAGAGAAGCATTCAAGCATCAATCATCATGTCAAGGATTTCATATGTCATGTTTGTTATTGTGCTAATAATTATGATGTAGGGTTTATGATTCAAGCAAGTGTTTCAATCAAGATCAACATCATTCAATCAATATTCAAGAACCACATCCATTGCAACTATTTCAAGCATATTTGCAACACTTTATTGCTAGGGTTTTGTGAATTGCAACATTGTCTTTAGTTCATTCATCATTATCCCTTCATATTTGCTTTTATTTCAAGGATTGATTTCTAGAATAGGGTTTGACCAAGGGAAACCCCTATCCACTAACCCAACAACATTTTCCCCTCTCCTTTGTGTGTGATTTGTAGGTCTAAGTTGCATTTTTCCTAAGGAGCAAGATTGGAGAAAAGTTGTAAATCGTCTAAAGTTGTCAAAGTTGTCATCAAGCCTTGGAGAACATTGGAGAAGACCTACATGTGGAAAATCAGAGATTTGGATCCAAAAACCAATCAAGAAGAGCAGGATCAAATTTTGAGGTTCTAGAAAATCCCAACTGGACTGATTTGCCACTTTTGGTGAATGAGTCCCATTTCCAATTTAACTTCAAGTTTTTGTAGACTTGGATACCCTTTTGGCAGATTCCTGTTCCTGCACAGTTTTCTAGAAATAGGATTGATTTGCCCAACTTGGTGAATGAGACCCAGTCAGTTTTGAAAGCAAAATTTCCAGTGATACATACCTCCATTCATCCTTCTTCGAATTTCCAGGTGCACACATTCTATTTTGTGGCCTCCTGTGTTGTTTCATTCACTTTTCTAAATTATTTAGTGTTACTTTGCATTGAATTAGGGTTTTGTACTACATCTTGCATTTCATTGTCTTTTCCAAGTTTATACTTGGTGGTGAACCCCTCATTAGATCATATTCATCCCCTAGGACAACCCTATTACAAGATTTCTCTCTCTTTTGCATTAAGATCTTTCTGGTTACCCTTGAATGAAATTAGATTTGTGGGTGTGCTCTATGTCGTAAAACCATATGCAAGCACTCCATACCACATGTTCATCATTTAATTTTTGTGAAGCAACATTTAGAACATTGAAATTATGATTTGGAGTGCATTATCATCCTAGATTTGGCTTGCATTAACATTGTATTAGAACTTGCATTAGTTAACTTGCATTCTAGGGTTTCAAAATTTGCATTAGTGAAAGTTCATATAGCTTGAATATTTTCATCTAATTTCATTCAAAATCTACATTTTCACTTAGGATCTAGATCATACAACATAAAAATCATGAAAAGCAATTGAAAATTTCTAAATGTTTTGAAAAAAATCATTACTGGGACTCATTCACCACCTTGGGTGAATCAGTCCCTTTGCATATTCTACACTACATTTGTTGGCATTTAAAATTCATTTTTTGAGTTTATGTTTGCTTTTATTTTCTTTCTATTTCAGTTTACAAATTTTCTATTCATTGCATCTAGTTTAAATTCATTCATCTTGTGCATTCCTAAATTTCAAAAATTGCATCTAGAGCATTTCATCTCACATTGTTTCATAGTTTAGAATCTGAAATTTTCATCATGGATATGTGCTTTAGCAAGCTTTGGATACCATTAAAGTCCTTAGTGGATGTGTCAAGTTGTGCTTTTGGAAATGACCCTAACGAAATTGAACTCACTCATGCTCACTCAACTCCTAATGCATGTCCTCCTCATGATGTTGAAATCATATCAGAAGATGATGGCAACATGAATCAATTCCTAAATGATTGTCTTAACAATCTTTAAGCTAAAACATCCTTTTACCAATCCATGAAATAAACAAACCCCCTATGATACCACCTTTTGAGATGTTTTTTTACTTACACCTTGAAACAAAAGTTGAACCTAAGTTCCCTACAATAGGTGAACCTATTTCCTATAAACAAGAAAATACTCAAACATTTTATGATAATAAAGTGAAAAACATTACCATCAATTTAGAAGACACATATGGAAATGGATTCACAATATTGAGTAAAAAAGGATGTGGTACAACAATTGAACATGAGATTCATCAACTCCTAGAGAAAATACCAATTAATAAAAACATAAAGAGGTTAGGATATCAAGATCCATATCACAACATAATTTCTCCTAGAGAATACCTAAGGCTTCATAGTGATAGTACGGTGATCTTAGATTCTCCTCCCAATATGAATGTCCTTCTTCCTAAAGAGAAACCAAGGATTCATAATAATGAAAAGGATGGGAGAATCACCTTAGGTCCTCCTCCTCAACCTTCAACTCGAGAAATTGGTGAATCTACCAAGCGCAAAAGATCCTACAAGTTACAAAAATTAAAGTTCCTTTATCCACCACCTGAAAGTGAAAGGAAACTACAATAGCTTTTGAACAAAGAACTAATAACATTACCACCAATGAAAGACAAGCTCATACTATATCCTAAAGATGCAAAATTTCCACATTGTCGATACCACATAACTCTTGGATATAGTATTGATGAGTGTCATGCATTCAAATTAGTATTGAAAAAATTCACTTTGATGGAAATGATTTCCATCGAGTGATTGCATAACATATCCTTTTCTACCCCTTGTCATGTAATAGTTTTAGAACATACAAATTCTCACTATTACATGAGCTTTCCCATCACCTATCTTGGCTCATTCAAGATTGTCTTGCACTCAGTGGGGGCAAGAAGCATATAGTCTTGTCCTAGTAATGCACTTGTCATTGTCCCTTAGGTTCGTTATCTACCTTCCACTTATAAAGACTAAGATTGGGAGGAAGATGACTTGCTTTAGGTTGACTCACATGTGCCTTACTAGTCTTTTAAATTATTTCTTTTTCATTTTCTTTTGTGTGATTGCATGTGCATAATGTGATCCCCCGTGATGTTTTGTTTGATGTTCTCTCTCTTTGTGAAATTACTCTAATTGTACCTTCATTCTTCTCTATGTCATGCATCTTTTTTCATTTTCATTTGTCTTGTGTTTTCCTTTTGGGGATGACGCAAGGTGTCAAGAGATTCATGTCTCTTCCATGTTGACCCAAAAGATTTTTCTTTAATTTTCCTTCATCTTTTTCATTTGTCTCGTGTTTTCCTTTTAGGGATGATGCAAGGCATCAATACATTCATGTCTCTTCCATATTGACCCAAAAAAGTTCATTTTTTTTGCTCTCTTTGTGTCATTCTTCTAGTTCTTTGTGTATTTGGGGAATGATGACAATTTCGATCTCTCTTAAAAAACATTATAGCAAGAACATACTGACCCCAAATCCATAGATCCCTTATGTGTTTGGTCTTTTATTTTGGGGGCAACCCCTCTCTTTTCTTTTTCTCTTACATGACGTAGCTTCATTTGGAAACATATGACTTGGCATAGGGCTTTCCAAGTTGGCTCTCATGTCTTCCTCTCTATTTGCATTTATCATTTTCTACAAGTTAAACTAATTTCTCATAGAAATCTGTTTAGAAATTTCTTTAAAGTGGGGACATACATTGGCATTATTCTTTTGCATTTTTTTTCTTTCATGGTGCATGGTGTGGTTTTCTTACTTCATACGATGCTTTTTTTGCTTTTTGGATGACATCAGGTGTGATGTATTTCAAGAGCATGATCTCTCTTAGCATATTATATTTCTCTTAGTGGCTTGATGTGACACACTCCATCTTCTAAGTTATGAATTTTCTATTCTTTGATTAGTCCTCTCTTGGAGACATTAGGCACAATGTTCCCTAAGTTAAAGACCTTGCAAGAACTAAGAAAGAATCCTTTGAATGTTCTTTTCATTTTGAATTTATATGGACACCTTGCATAACATAGCTTGCATGCTTGTGGAGCCATCTTGTTTTTTTCACGAGCTTCAAGCATATGAAGTTTTGCTTGTCTCATAAAGCTCAAATATTTATTTTTTTGTGGCACCTTATTAAAGTTATCAGGAGGTATAACTTTGGTATGATTTGAGCAGGAAGCCCAACTGAGGCATGAATTTCCCCATAGCCACTCACATGTGTGTGTGAGTGCATACCATCCATGAGTGTATGTGTCTCACCTTTTAGGACTTCTCACCCAACGAACAAGTAGGATTTTTGTTCCCTCAAAGTGAGTATGGATTTTGTGGACAAAGAGCCTAGATCTGATCCATGTAGCATTGGACAAGTGGTTGAAGATTGATCAACCTTATTTCCTTTCCATGTCATTTCTTTATGTCTTTGGCAGTGCATGCTTGTGCTTTTTTGTTTCTCTTTACCACTTTCATGTGTGTTATTTTGTGCTTTTGTTAGTTTTCCATAGGACCTTGGTCTTGGGGGCTTGCACAACCCCATTGGCCATGGTTGTCCTATCTTTCAAGCATTGGTACATTTGAACACCCCTTGGTCATTTTTGCATTTGGTCTAATTTAGTGTAAGTTGGAAGCAAGTTCCTCCTCTCACTAAAGTGGGGGCTAGATGTAATGATGGAAAAAGGTCCCCTTAACTTGGCCTTGCTTTAATGTTGTAATATACATGAAATATTCACATTAGGTCTTGGGCCCTTGTGAACAAATGGATTTAAATGGTACCCTGATAAAGTGTTGTGAAGTGCTGTAACACACTTTCACACTTTTCTAGGGTTTTATCAATTAACTAAACTTAATAAACCTCTTTTTAACATTAATCTTACCTTATTTGAAGTGTTGTAAAGTGTTGTAACACACTTTCACATTTCTCTAGGCTTGTCATTAATAATTTGGCTTTCTTATGCTTTAATTAGCCCTATTTTGCATCCACAAGCCTCATTTATTGCATATTTTTTAGGATAATCTCGACACCAATCAATACCAAATCATAATTCAGGTGTTTATGGATTGTGTGGCCCAGATTTAGGGATCTGGGACTTATTCACCACCTTGGGTGAATGGGTCCCACTTGGATCTTTTGGCCTCGAACCAGTTTTCACACATTTCTAAGCACTTTTGGTTTTTGGTCCCATTCATTATGTCTAATGGGACTCATTCACCATCTTGGGAAAATGAGTCCCGTGTGGCCCAAAATAAAATTTAATTCAAATTTCTAGTGGAATTTTATCCTCCTAGATCTGATCTTGGCTTGTAGTGTTGTGATTTCGGGAATTCTTGCATAATTGAGTATAAACACAAGGTTATTTCACTCATTTTCTCCTAACAATCAATCAAGTGACCTAAGACTTTTGTAAGAGAATTCATACTAGAATAATTGATTTCACAAGAGCATTCAAGGGAAAATTTTGAAGCATTTTAGAGAAGCATTCAAGAATCAATCATCATGTCAAGTATTTCATATGTCATGTTTCTTATTGCACTAAAAATTGTGAGATAATATTTTCTTCAATATTTTGTTGTCATTTACTTTAGGCTACATTTGAATCTGAGGGTAAGCATCATTTAGTAGAAAAATGGAGAAGAGCTATGGAGATAATTCAATGAATACATGAAGGATTGAGTAATATTATTTCATTTCTTTTTATGCTTTTATGCTTTCATTATCCTCGATAGTTTATTAGGGTTTTGTTTTATTGATCTAATATGATTCAAACTTGAAAATATACCCTAATGATAGAGAAGAGCATAGGTATGTGTGGCTGAGGCAGTAACAAAAAAGAGGATGCTTGCAAAGTTGCAAAGAAAAGATTCATTAGTTAAAGATCAGACTTGTAATAGACAATTGCATTCAAGTGAATCATTTGTATTTTTCATTGTAAATATGTTTGTTTGGTGTCATCAAATAATTGAGTTGGTGCTCAATGTAGGGGATTGGTGTCTCCTTGGAGTTGGTGCTTCCTTGAAGTTGGTGCTCCTAAATCAAGGGATTGGTGTCTCCTTAGGGTTGGTAACCTTAAACTTTGTAATCATATATTTCAATTTGACGTTGAATTTGAGCAGTAAACTCAATCACCTTTTGTCATCATGGTTTTTATATATTAGTTTTTCCATGTATATCTAGTGTTATAGTATTTTGTGTCTGTATGGTTATCTCTTTGTTTTTTTAGTAAATCTACATAAAGTTATTAAAGGAATTAAAGTTTTAGTTGATTTACTGATTCACCCCCCTCTCAGTAGATTTTTGTGTTCCAACAATTGGTATCAGAGCATTGGTTCCATTAGAGAAGCTTAATCAACTCAAGTAGATCTTGGATAAGTGAACATAAAATGGCTAGTCAAGAAGGCTTATTTGCAAACAATGTACCTCCCTTTGATGGATCAAACTATGCTTTTTGGAGCATTAAAATGGAGACATTTTTCTTCATTAGGATTTGATGTGTGGATGTCAGTTGTGAAGGGATATATAGTTCCTACTACATCTCCAACTACTAAGGTTGGAAAGAAGGCATATGAGGACAATGCTAAGGAAAATATGCAATTCTTTATGGGTTGTCAAATTCAGTGTTTGTCAAAGTCATGCACTGTCAAACTACATATGAGGTATGGAATACATTGAAGAATATCTATCAAGGAGATGACAAAGTGAAGCTAGCCAAGCCAAAAATTCTCAAAGCCAAGTTTGAAATTTTGAAGATGTGTGAAGAAGATAAGATTATAAAATACCTCTTAAGAGTAGATGAAATTATTAATGCTATCAAAGGTTTAAGAGAAGAAGTGAATGAATATGTGATTGTGTAAAAGGTTCTAAGATCCTTATCTTCAAGCTATGATTCTAAGATTTTTTTAATATAGGAATCTTAAGATCTAGATAAAATCACGGTTGATGAGTTACATGGAATCTTCACTACCTATGAGATGAGAATGGGAGATGCAGAAAATTCCAAGGAAGCATCCACACTCAAAGTAGCCATGAATGAAGATATGGAAGCATCTACATCTAATTTAAAGGATTTTGATGTTGAGGAAGCTAAATTCATTAGAATATTGGAAAGAGGCTCTAGAAAATATAAGTTATGTTACCATTTAAATGCTTTAACTATGCTAAAATTGGCCATCTTGATTCTGAATACCCTTATGATGAAAAGAATAAATCTTAGCAATAAGAGGTTAGTAAAAAGAAAAAGAAGATGAGTCTGCACACAAGAAAAAAAAAGTGGTTCATTTGATGTCAGTAATTTCTCAGATGATGGATATAACTATGTTTTGATGGCTAAGGGAAATGAATCCTTGTTCATGGAAAAAGGCTCTACAGTTCAAGAAAATGGTAAGGTTGAAGACCATGATGAAAAAGAAGAAGCTAAAACCTCTGGTGAAGAAGAAGAAGGAGAAGTGGATCTAGAAGGTGAACTCATTTATGATATGGATGAGATTGATAGCTTGAGGAAATAAGCCAAAAAATATAAAATGCATGCACTAATGGAGATTGATAAGCTAACCAAGATTCTTGAAGACACAAGTTGAAGAGGAAAATAGGATAGAAGAAGTAGTTAATACTAAACTACAGTCTAAATCAGATGAGTGTATAAAGTTAGAGACTGAAATAGTTGCTTTGAGAAAAAATTTAGAAAATGATAAGGAGTAGATAAACAAAGGTTTGAAGTTGAAAGGTTCCTCTAAAATATTAGATGAGTTGATTAACTCAGAAAAGCCATCAAAAGAAAAGTCTAGTCTTGGTTTTGAAAAAGATAAAAGTCCAACCAAGAACACATCTAATAAATTGTATGATATTTTTAAAGTAGAAGAAAGGTGTTTCACAAAGGATGGAAATATTGCAAGAAGAATGCCACTGAAAATAGAAATCTAGATAAGACTTCTACTGAGATGAAGAAAATAAGTCTACAATAGATAAGAAGAATAACCAATCAACCTTTGAAGGCGTGAAGAAGAAGAAGCACAACACTATAAGGGCAAATGTAAATGGTTTCACAAGGGTGGGAGATGTGAAGAAGAAAAATTCAAGAAGACCTCCTCATTCTACACAAAGGAATGCTATGACCAGGTATCCCCCATGTTTCTATGGTTATTTTTATACATGTAATTATTTTGGTCATAGGGCATGTGAGTGTAGAGTTGTTCCTAAAAGGAGCACAAAAATATGAATAGGAATTCATTTTCTCCTATAGTGGATATAAATTTAATATGATTTAACTACAACAATTTTGGTCACATAGCCAAATATTGTAGAATACATCATTTTAGACCAAAAGCATAGAGTAAGAAGAGGAATATATCCACTAGAGTGAACTTTTTTTTTGAAGAGGAGAAAAATATGACATAGAAGAAGCTAAAAATGGTGTGGAGAGAGAAATGTTAGCAAGTAGCATCAAAAGTGGCTACTCTTGCCTTACATCACTAATCCTTAATGGTAGGGCATGAGTCCAAGGGGAGCTTCAAAAACATTTTATTCAACCCTAGAGAAAGAAGAAAAGAGAAAATTCAAGTCAAGTATAGTTGGTTTTACAAATTTCTAATGACTTGATGGTTGAAGATGTCATGGACACACTCCTTTATTTTGATAAAGGGGGAGAAAGTTGAGAAAATTCTCTAATGGGAGAATTTGTGCAAATTCTCATGCAATTGAGTAGGGAGAGATTGCAAAAGAAGTGGAGATATGTCTAAGGGGTAATTGTGACATTGAATTATGTTGTGTATGTGTACTCATAATTGATTTTTTTATAATTGGTATAGAGTAGTTCAATTGATTGGTACAAATTTGGTTTAGTTGGTACAAAGCATTTATAATTGATACATTGAATCCAAAGAATTTGGTTTTTCCAATGAGGTCAAAGGAGGAGAGCACAAATTAGTATTAGTTGGTATCAGTCAAAGGGGGGGAAATTACATTTTCCATTGCTAAGGAGTAATAGTTGCAGAAGCATGGTGTCCTGAAGTGACCCTTTGCAATTGATGTCGAAGGGGGAGAGATTGTGCAAATTCTTATTAATTGGTATAGAGCATTTGGATCTGGTACAAAGTAGTTCCATTGGTAAAAATCATTTAGTTTTTCCATCAATGACTAAGAGGGAAATTGTTGGCATAATGTTGTCATTGATGTCAAAGGGGAGATCATTGTGTGCCATTAAGCTTGGTGGATAAGTGTCTAGAAGAATTATGAAGTATCATGGAGAGAAGAGCATGTTTTTCAAATTGTTGCAAATTTGCTCAAAATTTTCAATATTGCCATGAAATATTTTCATGTTATTGCAGAGGTTACTTCCAAAAAGAAAAGGAGAAAACTAAAGCTAGATTTGACATGGGTTTTCTGAGAGCTTTCCAGTGATGTGTTTTGCAGATCCAGATGAAATACATTGAGCTTTGAATTGATTTAATTCTACTTTCTAGTAAGATTAGGATTTGGTAGATAAATCCTAACTGTTGTAGTCATGGTGATGATCAAGTTTGATATTTTGAAGTTGATTGGATTTTGGAGGTTATAGGTTGCTTAAGTTACAACTTAAGACTTTTGAGTCATCGGGGTGACTGTCCCCTCACCCTAGTGTTTACCGAATTGGTGGAAGTGTTTTGGACTCAAATATTTTGTAAGTCAAGTAGTGCCAGTAATTTTGGTGGTTTTCATAACTCGTGTGTGCTCCGCCCCAAAGGTTTTTGACATTTGGTGCTAGTTTGGTAACTGTTGAATAGGAAAACTAAGAGGAGGGGTGAATTAGTTGTCACAAATTTTAACTTGAATTCATTCACTGGAACTAATCCTTAACACTGCTCAAATTATTAAACATTAAATGCAATTGAAAAAATAGAAAAACCATCACACAAACACAACACCAGATTTACGTGGAAAACCCAATAAGTGAAAAACCATGATGATAATTAACTCACACTATAGAGAATATCAAAACTGATTACAAGAGGCTCACTACCTGAGAAATAAGGATCACTTCCAAGAAAAGGACTCACTGTCCAATAGGGCTAACAACCTGGAATAATCACAACCACAAAGATACAAAGAAGATAGAAGAGATATGTTATAGAGAGAAGATAATCTCAATGTAACATAGAAATCCACCACAATTTTATCAACCACTCGTAAACATGAATGAATGATATAGTACACCTTCTACTCACTACATCTATAAACTCAACATTTAGGCTTTGCACTAATCTGCCATACTTGCATCACACACACTCACTAATTAGAATCAATCTTGCATCTATCTACTCTATTTCTTCACACTTATCTCTCTTTCTCTTGCATTCTTCATTTCACCACTAACCCATTCTTCATTTATACCATCTTCAACTTTTAAACACATCCAAAGCTGTCCATCCAACATTAAATTCAAATTAGGTCAACAAAAAAACACCCTAGGGTGGAATTAGAATGACGACAACCCAAAAAAATGCTTGATAAGGACCCAAATAGATCCAACATGCTTCATCAATTTTGAAGATAGTGTTTAGCACAAGGTTAGCCAAACTGATGTAAAACACATAGAACAATTAAGCATGAACCTTCTAGATACTAAAAGTATCTTCAATACAATCATAACAACTCAACTCTAGAACTGCAAGTCATAATATTTTAACAAAGAGAAATCCAAACCAATGATATTTCTCTTGGACCTCAATGACAAACATAGAAAACCATACTTCACAAATGGTGAATATAACTCGCACTATACAATGAATCAACAACCAAAAATCTGGATCTAACAACTTCCAACAATCATGATCAACATATATAAACCATATAAACATATGAGAAAATCCTAGAGAAAAACTTGGAGTAACCATTGAACACTTGCAATCTTTCTTCAATACAATTTTCTCAATATTCTCGACATATACAACCAATAACCCACAACCATGACATTAATGAAAATAGCAACTAGTTGATTACTAATTGACTAGTTGACATCAATGACAACACCTTCATTCTTTCCATTCTTGCAACAATATCCCCCTTTGTCATTGATGGCAACACATGATGTGAAAAACCATCAAAGACAACATACTAGCTTTGAATACACTTCTCAAGATTTTCTTTTTGTTTCTCCCCCTTAGTAGATATCTTTTATATTCTTCCTCTTTTCTTTTGTTTGTTTTCTCTCTTTTTTTCACATTCATCCTCTCCACCTTTGACATCAATGGCAAAGGAAAAATATATTTTACATTGATTTCCCCTTTGACATTAAAAATAGAATACTCACAATGACAACACCTGACACTACCTACTCCCCCTGAGAGGTAGCCACCAAAACATCAGTCTAGAAGAAAGATAGATCCATCAAACTGATGTATCTCCATATACATCTAGTTCAAGAAAGGAAGGGAAATGACCTCTAACTCTACTTGGAGATACTCAAAAGTATCTTTAGGAAGAGCCTTTGTAAATATATCAGCAATCAGATCCTTCATTGGAACATATTCAAGTTTTACATCATTCTCCGTTACCTTCTCTCTCAAGAAATGATACCTAATATATTTATGCTTCGTCCTTGAGTGCATCAATAGATTTTTTGAAATGTTAATTGCACTCGTATTATCACATAAGATATAAATAAGATCATCATACACCACTATGAATAGCAAGATGCAACAACAATATACTCAGCTTCAGTAGTAGAAGAGGAGATTGAATCTTTCTTTTTACTCAATGATGCCACCAATCTATAACCAAGAAAGAATGCACCACTACTAGTAATCTTATTGTCATCTACACATCCAACCCAATCTGCATCTATATAGGCACTTAGAGTAAGGTTAGTATATATAGGATACAATAATCCATAATTTAGAGTGTCATTCAAATATTTGAATATTCTTTTGACAACAACGACATGTGTCTCCTTCGGATCTTCTTAAAATCTAGCAACAAGATAGACATCATGCATAATATCTAGTCTAGTAGTAGTCAAATACAATAGTTCACCAATCTTAGATTTATACTTGCTCTGATCAACCTTAGGTGAATCATCATCTTTACCTAGTTTTCAACTAGTCACCATAGGAGTACATACCAGTTTGGAACATCCATCCCAAACTTCTTCAATATCTCTTTGACATACTTAGTGTTGGAACACAATGATCTACTGAGAGGGGGGTGAATCAGTAGAAACTCAAAAACTTAGTCCCTCAAAACATTTAAGCAGATTACATTCTTAGCTTCAAATACTTTGTGCAGATTTCTTACTCAACTCTTAATGTGTAGATTGAAAGCTAAAGATACAAGACATAAACATGCAAATAGACAATAAAGAAAAATTCCCACAACACTAGATATATGTGGAAAAACCAAGATGGGAAAAACCATGGTGACAAAGTTGCTTGAGTCTACTGTTAAAATCCAACATCACAATCCAAATATTTGTTACAAATTTTTAGGGCTACAACCCAAGGATGCTTCAACACCCTGATTTAGGAGGTAGAAATCCAAGCAAGCAACAACTCCCTAGTTTTAGAAGCAACCACTTCAAGGATGCTACAACACCCTAATCTGAGCTACTACTTAGTGTGATGAGGCTACAACCTCTATGAAAATAAAGACAAGTGTGCATAAGAATTAGTTCTACAAAACCTGATCATGCATCATTACATTTAGTACTTTGTTGGACATACTACAACTCACACTCTGCTATTGAAGCTGCACCCTTAGAAACACACTTTGCACTTCTCTCTTATGCATACAAAATAATCAATGTTCTATATCCATCCCTCTCTTTCTACTTTTTTGCTCTTTCACAAGTACTCACCTAGATGATTATCTGCATTAAAATCTAGGTTACCTTCTCTTGCTCTATCAGCTACAACTCAGCTATTCATTTTTCTATTAAATTCTCTCTTTTCTTTGCAGACTTCTTTCACTACACTCTCACACCCATTACAATACACTCAACAACATATGTCAATTCAACACTGTATGTTCTGGCCGACTTCATAGGTTTTGCAGATACAACAACTAGACAATATCACATTGTCTTCTTTTTGCTTAACTCCACCAACCTGCAATCTCTACCTCGAGATTCAAATCACCGTCCAGATTGCCCAATCTAGTTATGCATATTGCATCACCATTAAACTCATATGTTAGAGTTTCCATACTTTCTATCTTCACCAGAAAGATTCATCTACCTCAAGCCACTCACACCACTGTCCAGCTCATCATAAAAAGATCTGATAGCATCTACTAATTATTGCACATCTTGCATTAAGCCCCCAAGCATTTAATTCAGTTACAACAAATTTTCCTTCGTTCACTCTATCAAACCCTAAAATTTGATCATGCATTTAATGCTCTCTTTTGATCCTTCAATCTGATTTTGATCTCAATCAAATCTTTGATCTGTATCATCACTTTGGAGATCAAATCTTCATTTAATTGGTCGCTTGGTGCATCTAGACCAATTAACTCTTTCCTCTATGTCGGTTGCCAGATGAAACCTTTGTTCACACTTACAAGACCATTGTAGATCTTCAAACATGAATATTGGTCGTTGATCTTCTCTCTCACACCAAGATCCTACAATTCTCGTTTGCTACCATATCTTTAAATTATGATCGTCTGATAAGTGGTTGTTTAGATCTTTGTTGTTGATCTAACATATCTCTCAATCATTGGGACTCCTTTCAGACTTCTGCCGATATGCTTGCCATGTTATCTAATCGGACCCACAACCTACGTGTCATCCATGTCACACCACGTTATTTGCAACACTGATGCAAAATGACATATCAAGCAATCGTTCATCCGATAGGAAGGTCATTGTTGGATCAGGGGAACATCCCTAAGTGTTCTACCGATGATGTTCACTTATGTCGATAAGGCTTCCATAGGTCATCATTGTATCAGGGGGACATCCCTAAGTGTTCTACTGATGATGTTCACTAATGTCGATAAGGATTCCATACTCCACTAGGGGTCCACACTCACCTTTTCATCCTCGTGTTTACACTATCATCATCCATGTCAATGCTTTCTCTCTTACATAGTTGGTCACCGTCTTCATCATTCTATCAGTGAGACATTTTTTTAAATTGTCATCAATATGGCATTGTCATGCCAATACCATTTGTTGTTGTAGACATGTGGTCCCTATGCTATCATGTTACTAACGTGTCACCATCCACTATCATTTCCTTCCACATGTCATATTTTAATTTGATTTATGACTGCACATCATTCTCATCTTACCGGGTCCCACTTCCATGTCCACCTTAATGGGTCCCATAGTCGGAATCTAATATCCCATTGCCCTATCATTGGAACTAACTTCACAGTCCCCACGATATGCTAATGGCTCACCGATGAGATGGTCATTGGGTTGTCAGGGAGACATCTGAACAAGTCCTACCGACGACCTTCAATCACACTGATGAATATCGTAGATCACCAATCTACTTCATCGCCATGTGTCACTGCTCTATAATACACAACAAGGATGTGGATTATGTTTCATCCAATCTCATCATGCCATGTGAAAGCAATGTCATCCCTATCAGCAACATCATCATACCTAGGTACCTCTACAAAATGTTGTCTTCTCATCGTTGCGTCGAGGGAACAAGCTCTTAGATTCTGCTGATGGCATTTAATCTCGCCAATGAAGGAAAAATCAGACCATCAGTGGAACGACCAACCATGTCCCACCAATATCATGAATTCCTACTGAGACTCCATATTGTTCACCCTTTTGACATCAATGACAACAATAATCCAACACTTAGACTATGAAATAAAAAATCCTTTCTCTATTTGATTAATTTGTAGCCCAAGAAAGAAATTCATCTTTGCAAATATAGACATTTCAAATTATTTTTGCATCTCTTCTGCAAAATTCTTACACATATTCTCATTTCCTCCAAAAATAATGTCATCAATATATACAACTACAATCAAGATTTTATCATTTTCAATCTTAAAATACAAATTACTATATGTCATACCTTTATTTAAACCTTACTAAATCAGATACTTGTCTAACCTCGCATACCAAGCTCTAGGATCTTTCCACAATCCATATAACGATTTATTCAATCTGCACACCATATCCGGTTGATTTGATAACTAAAATCCTTCTAGTTGTTCCATGTAGACCTCTTCTTCTAGCTCACCATTCAAAAATGTTGTCTTGAAATCCATCTAATAGACCTTGAAATCTTTATGAGTAGAAAATGCTAAGAACAACCTTATATCTTCAATTCTTTCTACCAAAGAAAAAGTCTCCTGAAAATCTATGCCTTCTACTTGTGAGTAACCTTTACACACAATCCCTGCTTTATTTCTAACCACTTCTCCATTCTCATTCAACTTATATTTGAATACCCACTTCAATCCAATAATATTTTTACCCATCGGTCTTGGGACCCATTCCCAAGTTTCATTCTTCTCAATTTTCATAATTCTTCTTTCATAGTTTCCATCTAATGTTCATCTTTACATACTTCACTTACAGTCTTTGGTTAAATCTCAGAGAATAAACACAAATTTACTTCAACAACAACTCTGCTTCTAGTCAACACTCCTTTAGTTTAATCTCTAATATTTTGACTTTCTGAATGATTCTTCTGCACATATCTAGGTGTATTAGATGACACCACTAGCGCTTCTTCTTCTCTTTCATTCTATTCATTCTACTTCTTTTTCTCATCATTTTTCCTATTCTTCCATAATATTTTCAATTCTTGCACAATTAGGTTCATCGGATACATATCCATCAATATCAATTAAATTCTTCGTTGTTTCATCAACCTTGGCATTTTCACTCTCTACAATATTTCTAAGTATTTTATTGAAATATTTGTATGCTTTTCTTTTAGTAGAGTATCCAATAAAAATGCCTTCATCACTTCTTGCATCAAACTTTCCTAAAGTTTCTTCATCTCTTTTCATATAACATTTTCTCTTGAATACATTGAAATAATTAATAGTACCATAGATCATAGGGGGTCTTTGTATTATTTTCTCTTTCTTGAAATTGATTGAATACATAAACTATAGTATGAATAGCTTCTCTCCAGTAAAATTTTGGTAAACCAGCCTCAACAATCATTGATCTAGCGGCCTCTTGAACTGTTCTATTTTTTCTTTCAACAACTCCATTCTTCTGAGGAGTTCTTGGAGTAGATAACCATCTCTTTATTTCATGCACTTCACAAACATATTAAACTCATGGGAGGTGAATTCTCCACCTCTATTAGACCTTAAGCATTTTGTCCTCAAATTCACTTCATTTTCAACCATAGCTTTGAATGTCTTGAATCTATCTAATGCATCTGATTTCTCTTTGAGAAATTTAACCCATGCATATTTAGAATAATCATCAATCAAAAGCATAAAGTACCTTTCACCTTGTAGAATTCTTACTCTTGTAGGACCAAATAGATCTATGTGAATTAAATCGAGTAATCCAGTAGTAGATTGTTCCTTTGATCTGTAAAGACTTCTTGCTTGCTTTCCAAACTGACAATTCCTAGCATTAATAGGCTTTGTAATTCTTGGTAAATCTCTCATGGCCTAAACTGCACTAACCCTTGCCAAGTTATCAAAATTAATGTGACAAATTCTTTGATTCCACAACCAGCTGTCATGAATCTGAGTCATAAAGCATCATCCATCAACACCCTTAAGTTGATAGATATTTCCTTCAGACTTCTTTCTTGTAGTAATCATTGTTTCGAATCCTTTTTGGATCTCACATATCTCATCCTTGGACACAAGATCATATCCCTTACTGCACATCTTTCCAAAACTCAAAATATTATGTCTTAAACCCTTAACATAGTAGTCATCATCAGTATTATGCTTTCCATCAAAACATACTGAACCTATTCGACAAATTTTAGCACCAGTATCATCTCCAAACATAACCAAGCCTCCATCATATTTTTCAAGTTTAAAAAACTTTCTTTTATCACCATTCATATGATGTGAACAACCACTATCAACTACCCAATAGTTCTTTTCTTGTTTAGCATGTAGGGCAGAGATAACAGTACCGTAATTTTTCTCCTTCTCTAGAGGACTTTCCTTCACTTATTTTTTAGAATTAGTAGAATTAGGTTCATCCTTTATAGCCAAGAACAATAATTCATTGTCACTGGGATCTTCATAATTAGAATCCTCATCATATATATTAGCATTCTTATTCACATAATATACTATGTTGATCTTCTTTCCTTTTTTTTTTCTTTCATATCTTTGTTTATTCAACTCTTTCTCGACATTTTGCAACATAATGACCTATTTCTCCACAACTAAAGCATTTAAAGGGTAACTTACCTTCATACTTGACAGAGTCTTTCCTCATCCTTCTCACAAAGTTAGCTTCTATCTCATCAAGATTTTCTTCATCTGGATCCTCAACTTTTGGAGCTTTAAAAGTAGTCTTTGATTTGCATCCATTCCTCAGATTTGGCTTCCTCATCTCATAAGATGCTAGAAATCCCAATAATAGATCTTTAGTGTAGGTCTTATAATCTATGCTCTATTCAATAAAACAAAACATTTCACTATAAGGATCAGGGAGAGTTCTAAGAATCTTCTTTACAATCCTGGTTTCATCTACAGTAGCACCAATTCCTCACATTTTGACCACTATCTCATCCAATCTCTATACATAAGCTTTAGCATTCTCATCTTCAGACATATGTAGAAACTCAAACTGTGTCTCAAAATTTTATAATTTTTCCTCAAATCTTTCATCACCTTCATGTTCCCTTTCCAAAGCATCCCAAACTCCCATACCAGTCTTCAAATTTTGAACCTTAATCAACTCGGAACATACCATATTGTTCTTCAAAATGTACTTCATCTAATTATTCACTTCATGTGCTTTGATCTCATTAGCAACACTCAAATCGTTAGTAGGAGGAGTGTAAGGATTCTTCTAAGATTTCTCCACATCATATCCACAATACTCCAGATATTCTTCCATTAGTATTTTCCAAATAGCATAGTTAATTCCATCGAACCTTAGATAATCATAAGTTATTTTTCTAGCCATCCTGGAACTTCCTCAAGTGGTTAAGCTCTTCACAAAGGAACCAAGCTCTAATACCAATTGTTGAACACAACAAATAAGAGGGGGGTGAATCAGTTGTCATAAATTTAAACCTTAATTCATTCAATGAAACTAATCCTTAACACAGCTTAAATAATTAAAAATTAAATGCAAGTGCACAAACTGAAAAACCATCACACAAACACAATACCAGACTTACGTGGAAAACCCAATAAGGGAAAAACCACGATGATGATTAACTCACACTATAGAGAATATAAAATCTGATTACAAGAGGCTCATTTCCTGAGAAACAAGGCTCACTGTCCAACAATGCCAACAACCCAGAGGCCTCATTGTCATAGAGAACAAAGAAGATAGAAGAGATATGTTATAGAGAGAAGACAATCTCAATGCAATAAAGAAATCCACCACAATTTTCTCAACCACTCACAAACATGCATGAATGATAGAGTACACCTTTTTCTCACTACATTCAGAAACTCATCATTTAGGCTTCACATTGATCTACCACACTCGCATCACACACACTCATTGATTAGCATCAATATCACATCTATATGCTTTCTCTTGCATTCTTCATTTCACCACTAACCCATTATGCATTTATACCATCTTCAACTTTTGAAACATATTCAAAGTCATCCATAAAACATTAAATTAAAATTAGGTGAGTGCCAAAACATCCTAGGGTGGAATTAGAATGAGGGCAACCCAAACAAATTCTTGATAAGGACCCAAATAGATCCAACACACTTCATCAATTCTAAAGATAGTAACACAAGGATGACCAAACCAGTGTAAAAAACATAAAACAATTAAGCATGAACCCTCCAGATACTGAAATTATCTTCAATAGAATCATAAAAAAACAACTCTAGAACCACAAGTCATAAGATTTTAACAAAGAGAAACCCTAACCAATGACATTTCTCCTGGACCTCAACTAGAAACATAGAAAACCACAGTTCACAACTGGTGAACATAACTCACACTGTACAATGAATCAATAACCAAAAATATGGATCTAGCAACTTCCAAAAATCATGATCAACATATTTGAACCACATAAACATAGGAGAAAATTATGGAGAAAATCTTGGAGCAACCACTAAACACCTGTAATCTTTCTTAAATAAAATTTTCTCAATATCCTTAACACATACAACCAATAATGTGCAACCATGAAACTAATGACAACAACAACTAGTGGATAAAAAATTGACTAGTTGACATCAACGAGAACACCTTCATTCTTTCCATTCTTGCAACAATAATCACCTTCGGTCTCTAACAAAGTTAGAAGAACTTCTCTTTTTTCCAACAGGTACATGTTAGTTTGTTAGTGCATTGCAATATGTCTTCACATCAAATATTTATTCTTCATGGGATAAAAAATTCAATGATGTGTGATGAAGATAATAAATGGTGAAGGATAGAGCATGTAAGATCATATGGCTATCACACAAGTCCTTCACATTACATTCTAAAGTTTACCTTGGCATGAGCTATGTGTGATATGTGATAGAGACAAATCAATGGTTGAGAATAAACATAGGAGATCTCACAATTACCACATTGTTGCTTCGCATCATAGTTGTGAAGCAAAAGGGATTAATGTAACTTGTGATGTGTGATGGTAGTGGATGCTAATGTTAGCAGGGAGAAGTGTCAAGAATTGATTACATTGTTGAGTGTTAATGCATTGCATTTAATATTTCTCAAATTATAAAGCTTTCAGCGATATGTGATGGAAAGGGTTAGTGGAGTTTGACATAAGTAGGAAAAGGTGGCAAAATATAATTGCATCACTTCGTTTATACACATTGTTGTTGTGAATAAAATAGTCTTGAGTAATGTTATAGGAAAAGGTTTGCAACGAAGACATTGTTGTGTCCCCTCTTCATAAGAGAGATGGAGCAATAAGGTGGACACATGCTCGTTGAGATAGGTGGCAATGTTCTATTGCATTGCATGACTCTTTCACATCACATATTTGATTCTGGAGTGTGAATTTGAAGTAATATACAATGCAATTAATATCAATGGTGCATGTTTAAAAGATGTTATTCTAGTGGCTACATTTTAAAGTTGACCGATGAGTAGAGATCATTCAGAAGGGTGGAATGAAGAGTTTGATCAATGGATCAAATTTAAATTTGGATCTCTCAAATGGATATGATAGTATGAATGCGAGTTTCCACTATAACCTAACACAATGAACAAATTTAATTGGTTCAACTGCTCTAGCTACCAGGTTAAATGTCAATTGGATCATTTGGGTGTCCAAGATCACATTCTTGTCAAATAAAATATCAGATACAAATGATATGCATTAATGAACATAAACCCTAGATTGGTTACCTAATAAAAATTGAATTGGTACATAAATTGATGATGATGGTGTGTGGCTCGATGAACATGAAGCTAGATGGAGAAGAAAGCATGTGAGAAAAACCTAGAAAAAGTTTCTAGATTGATAAAATTAGCAAATGTAGTGAATTTGGAAGGTGTGTGGATGGATCAAGGTATTGATTGCATTTAGTGATGTTTGGCTCAAGGATTAGGAGAATCTTATCAGTGAAGACAAAAGTGTTAAGATGAAAAAGAGAAGAGATAGAGAGAAGCAGACAGAGAATGCACATGTGTGTAACCTAGAAACAACACAAAAAATCATCGAGGTTTTCATTCAGACAAGTGAAAAGCAATGATACAGTGTAGAGAGTGTGAAAGTGTGGAGTACATAAAGAAGATAAGAGAAGAGTAGAGGTATGTGTTGTTGAGGTAGCACAATAGAGATGATTCTTGCAAAGTTTCAAAGAAAATATTAAGCAATTATAGATCAGACTTTTAATAGAGAATTGGATTCAAGTGAATCATTTGTATTTGCCATTGTAAATCTGATAGGTTGGTGTTATCATATAACTAAGTTGGTGCTCAGCGTAGGGTATATGTGTCTCCTTGGAGTTGGTGCTCCTAAATCAAGGGATTGGTGTCTCCTTAGGGTTGGTTCCTTTAAAATTTGTAATCAGAGATTCATTATGACACTGGATTTGAGCATTAGACTTAGGTAAATTTTGTCACAATGGTTTTTCCCATATTGTGTTTTCCATGTATATCTAGTGTTATCGGATTTTGTGTGTGTATATCTCTTTATTTTTATAGTAAATATGCATGAAGTGATAAGAGGAATTATTTTTAATTGCTCTACTGATTCATCCCCCCTCTCAATAGATTGTTTTGTTCTAGCACAATCTTGTAGAGATTGTGTTAAGTAAGCCTAGATATCGAATTGTGGATAGGTTGGAACATATGTAGAGAAATCTAGCCAAGTAAACCTATAAAATAAAAAGAAGGATGTTGAGGAGAATGTCGAGAAGATGAAATCTAAGTTGGAAGAGATGGTGAACTCACCCAAGGGTTTTGCAGAGAAATCCATAGCCTCATTTGTTGCTCCATACAATACTCCAAATACAAGAAGGTCAGTTAGGACCTCTCCCCCTCTCTTTATGTTCCTAAGTCCTTTGAAACAAAGCCTACAAGGAGTTATAAGAAGAAATAAACATCTATCACCTCCGTGTAATAAAATACTCCTAAGAGGAGAAGGAAATAAAAGGCTACCAGGGAGAAATACATTAGTTGTGAAGATGAAGAAGAAGAATAAGAAGAAGGACTTAGTTGGTTTGGAAGAAAAAGTCTCAAGTCTCTTAGGAAGATACTTGTATAGAAATAAAATTTTTATATAGTGGATATAGAAAGTGAAGAGGAAGTAGAAAAATAAAAGAAACCTTTTATTTTCCAAAGAAGAGAAAAGAATTCTATGTCTAGAGAAGAAGAAAGATCATCTACAGATAAGGAAAAAGGAAAAGGAACATATAAAAAATCTGAGAACACCCCTCTGGTCCAAGTACATAGTCCCATGTGAAGTTAGAGGCATTGTTTAGTGGGATTGGAGAGTTTGGCATGTTGAAGGAAACTATTGCAATGCATTTGGATGTAGATAATGTAGATAAGGAAACCATAGAAGAGGATATTGTTAAGTATATGGTAACATTTGATACTGGTCCAAACAAGATAGATGATCAATCGCTAGATGATCTAAAAGGTGTTTCTAATGCTAGAAGACAAAAAGCTATTGATGAATATGCTAATATAAAGTCATTTTACTTGGAAAAGATTGGTTCCTCACTATCTCATGAGGATAGATGAAATTTTTCTAAGTTGTATAACAAGAAATTCAAGACAAAACAAAGAGTTAACACTCTTATGAGAAAGGATAAGGAATACATTGAGAGGTTGATGAAAGAGACACTAGAAAAGGTTGAATGAGCCTGTTGTAGATCAACATGAGCATGATCATGTACAAATAGACATGTTGACTGATAAGACCCTCCAATTGTGGAGAATATTTTTGATGAAGAGAAGGAAGAAGATAAGTAGGATACCCTAGAGAAGAATGAAACTCAAAATGAATAAATTTTTCCCCATTTGGATAAGGAGATATATGTTGAGCAAAATAAAGAAGACATGCAAGGTGTCTCTATAGTGTAGGAAAATGAATACCCTTTCATTTTCACGCTTACTTGGGCCTACCTTGATTTATTTATCCCTATTTCTATCTTAATTGGTCCTATTTTGCATCCACAAGCCTAATAAACTATATCTTTTTTATGGCTAGTTCCAAAGAACATCAAAGGATAAATGATAATTTAATGACTCTAGCCGAGTGTCCCTAATTTTTGGGTTGGGACTAAGATGCCACCTAGGGAATCTTTCTCCCCAAAAGGTCTTGGGACCCTGATTTCAAATGGACCTTAAATGGGCCCCTTTTTGGAGTTTGTGCCCCAAGTTTTCAAGACTTGGGACTAAGACACCACCTAGGCTATTTTAGTCCCCCTTAAGGTATTTTCAAGATTTAATTTCAAATCTTGGTAGGATTTAGCCTCCTATAATTAATAATTTCATGTGTCGGCTTGTTGTGGTGTAATTACGAGATATTAAGCATAGATAAGTATAAATACAAGGTTCTTTCTCTCATTTTCATCCTAAGCATTCATGAGATCAACCCCAAGCATTCAAGTATTCATTCCTAAGGAAAGTTTGTGAGATCAAGAGAAATTACTCAAGAATTTGGATCCATCATCAAGATTGAAGCATCATATCAAGGATATTCTTGCATCATGTGTGTTTTTGAGCTAACATTTATCATGTAAGGTTTTGAATCAAGCAAGCAATTCAAGTCAAGATCTATGAAGCATTCATTGGATTCAAGATCTAAATCCAAGCTATCCATCTCACACAAGTTTTCAGATTTCATAACAAGGGTTTGGTGAGCTCTACAACATAGCACTTTATTCATTCATCATTTCCATCCTTTATTCCATTTCATTTCATGGTTTAATTACCAACAAGGGGTTTGACCAAACAAAACCCCCATTTACTAAAAATCAACAAGGTTTTCCTCTATTGCACGTTTGTGCTTGTAGATTTAGGTTGAAGAGTTGAAGATCATTTGAAGTGAAAAGTTGCAAAGTTGTATTGCAGATTTTACATCTTCACGGGAACTCACCTATAGGCTAGATTTTAAAGTTTCAGGACCTAAGATCTGAGAAGAAGGCAATGAAGACTTTGGACCTTGGGATCATATTTAGAGATTTCAAAAATTCCAGATGAGACTAAGTCACCACCTAGGGTGTCTTAGTCCTCCCAAGGGTATTTTTTAGATATTTTTTCAAATCCAGTTTTGACATCTAAAGAATCCACATCTACCCTAAAAAGCAATAGTGGGACTAAGAAAATAGTAAGGGCATCTTAGTCCTCCTTAACATATTTTGACAACTTATTTGCATTTTTAGAATCCTCATTACATCTCCAGACTTCCTAGGTACACATTCCCCAACTTGTTTTTTCTTAATTTCATCATTTGCACTCCTAATTTAGATTGCATTACTAGGTTTTGTGAGTTAAATATTAAATTATCTTTTCCAAGCTTTTGCTTGGTGGTGAATCCCTCAAAGTTGAAAGAACCCCCTCCTAGGTCTTCCCTATTGAGAATTGACTCGCCCTTTGGGTTGATAGTCAATCCAATTTGGGATCCTAGGACATTATAGAATGACCTAAGGTACAATAGGGGCATTTCAAATCCCCCTATTTTCTTTACGCTTCATTTTGGTGAACCTGACATTTTAGACCATTCATTTTCTGATTTGGATTCCATTAAAGTCCTAGATCTAGGTGGAATTCATTCTTGCATTGCATCTTACATTAATGAAAGTGCATCTAGGGTTTCTCATATTTGCATTAGTAAAAGTGCATATAGGTTGTATTTTTTCTTTCTTGCACTATTTTATCTCATTGAAAAACTAAAAATTTCATTGCTAATCATCCTAATTGCATTTAGAAACATTTTTATTGCATTCAAAATTGAAAAAATTGCATTCATATTTGCATTCAATTGCTTATCATTAGTTACTTTTATCGCATTCATTTGCACACTTTTCTATTTCTAAACATCAGGTCCCTAGGTAGGCAACCTGGGAATACAGTAAACAACCTAGAATTTGTTGATTTTCTACAAAAAAATATTATTGGGACTAAAACGCCCTTACTGGCATCTTAGTCCCTTTGTGGGTTTCTGGCTTAGAACCCTGCCTATGTTGTTTGCCTTCCGTTTCAATTTCTAGAACTTCTAAATCTCACTAGTAGGACCAAGATGCCCTTACTAGCATCTTAGTCCCTATTTACTTTGAATTTCTAGTTTTCAGGATTTGAAAGTGCTTTTTTGTGCTTTTGTTGGCTTCTTTCAATTTTTTGTTATAGTTTGTAGAATTATTGTTATTTCAATTTCTTTCATTTCAAGTGTAATTGTAAGAATAGGATGTTGTGTTCATTGTAATTTCTTTGGTTTATCCCTTGCATGCGTTGTACTACTTGGTTTCCTACTACTAATACTTGTTGATGGTGTTTTTTGCACGACAACAACTCAGACAAAATATTGAAATCCTATCTCTCTTGAAAGTTAAATCTCTATCAACAATCCTCAAGAGATAACCCCAAGGTCCCTAATGCCAAGTCTTGACAATGCATAAACAACTCAGATAATATGTGAAAATTATGGTAACCACAAGGGGCCTTATGTAACAATTATCAGAGGTTTCTTAGTCATCAGATTTGTAATACTTTGATGCTTTTAATCCCAAAACTAACCCAGATATAAAGAAAGAGAAAAAGATAAGGGTTCAGAGAGAGATTCTATTCTAATAGTACACTTAAATCTATGACCAAAAGCACAATGATGTGATACTCAAAGTGGACCAATCCTTCAAAAACCAACTCTAGTTTGACCCAAATTTAATCTACAATCTTACAGAAGTAGTGCAATCTTCTAAGGGATGAAATATTTTTAGATGATAGGCATTCGTGCAAATCAATTTTAACATGAACAAATATCTACCATTGAACGTAGCACCAAATATCAAGGCCTAGGCTAACTTTTCATGGTAGCCCACAATCAATAAACTACCAAAAGTATGGACCAAGATTGCTCAAAACACTTTCAATATTGAATCACAAACACCATTGCATCAAACTGAAATCTAAAATCTAACATGCAACCACTAACACTTAAGAAATCTTAATAATATAGAATAGATTGAACCATGTAAAGTGAAATGACACAAGAAAGATCACCAAAAGGCAATGTCCTTGCTTATATTGATTCACCCAAGTTTACAACAATTCAATAGTCTTAATGTTTTGACACTTTCTCTCAAAAATAATTCTAACTCCTAGTCTTGCTACAACTATTACAATAGTCTCTACCTCTTCTAACAACATCTAACCCCAAAGAATGAAGCTAAGGCTTCAATATATAGTCAAATATGCATAGGGAAACCAGAAAAGAGGGCCCACAGAGCCTAGTCAGATATGCATCCGAGTTTCCTAAGTTTATCCATCCATGCAAGACAACTAGAAGATTCCTTTGAAAAGGATGAAACTACATTCTGGAATGTGTCAGTAAGGGCTCAAGGTGGCTCTCAAATATTCTGCCGTATATTATTTTGGGCCTAAAACCAAAATATGCCACTCCCAGCATGTTGAATGGTGAATCCTATGTGGCAACAACCTGGACAATGCCCTTCTCCTTGTCAGCTTCCAGTTTTTGAGTCATCTCATTGAATTTATCCAATATTTATTTTACATCAACTGGATCTGGCACTAGAATAAATTTAATCTTTATCTTGTGACTATTGAATTCTTCTAAGTATTGCGGCATCACTTTATTCCATTTGACTTGCAGCTCCTAGCATTTTTCCAGCTTGGAGATGTAGATGGCCGCATCTTCCAGGTGGTATTTTTCTATTGGAGAATTGTCTAAAGGCACATAGACTTCATGCCACCAAGCCTAGATTCTATAAATGTTCAAATTCTTCTAGCCAAACTTCCTCTTTCCTATCATTATTTCCAAGAAGCTAATGCAACTACTATGGATTTCCTTCATCTTTCCTTGTAGCTTCATGATCTTCTTCAGAACTTTGTTAAGGAGTTCCTTTCTATAATTCCACACTTCAATCCACTCTTTTACATTTCGAATTTAATCTTGAGAGAATGCATTCAATTGATCTTTAGGAGTTTGTAAAATCTTCTTCAATCCCTCAATTGCGAGCTCATCCATCTTTCCAGAATCTCAAGCAAACTATGAATTATGTTCTAGAAAATTGGAGGCACCAATGTGAAACTGAAGAATTTTCTTAATAACTTCATCTCCCCTCTTGCTGACATCCTGAAGCCACTCTTGGGTGTTGTGAACATAATTATTTAATCTCTCAATTTCTGAGACTGCTTCCTTGGGAAGAAATCCCTCCGGTAGAGTATTGTCACCTTTGACTGCCTACAGTGGTTTCATCAAATGCTGAACATATTAGCGAACATCATTCAATTGTTTTCATAATTTCTCCTTCTCCTCTGTTTCTTTATCTAGCCTCCTCAAAATTGCTTGGGAAGATTCTAAGAATTCTTCCTTTTCTTGTTCCTTAGTAGTAGGCCTCAAATTGATTTCTTGCACTCTATAGTCTGACATCCTAACCTCATCTTTGAATTTATCACTGGGTGGCACAACCACATGGATAACTCAATTGTTAGACTCATTGCGAGAGATGCTTGAGACCATTTTTTCTCTTTTCCGCTAATTGGACTGTCCCCACTATTCTAACAACCTGTCCCAACTGGGTTTCTCTTCTTTTATGATGATTGGCTTCTTGTTTATCCTCTTCTCTAGCCAATCTAGGGTAGTAGGTTGTTTGGTGTTCACCTCTGTCTCCTATTCCTACTTGGCTTGGGGAAAACTATTAACAATCTCCTTGATATTGGTCTCTATATTCTGATGATCCTCACCCTTATCCTTCTCTAGAGACATAGATCATCTCCACTCTTGAATGAATTTTGATTGCACATTCTTACTTTGAGTTCTAGAGGTGGTGTGTCCCATTTCCTGCATCATTTGTCTCCATTTTCTACTAGTGGGAGTGGAGATCTCATCATCTCCTAAGTCTTGGGGTTCGGGGTTATCAGACATGTTATACCCCTCCTTGGTAACCTCTTTAGGTAGGTGTGTTTTAAGTGGAGATAGGGGAGGAATACCATCCTTGGCCGGTACCTTTGTATGCACTTCTACTTCAGTGATAATTGCGGTATACTTGTGTTCTGGTAGAATTTTTTGAACATATACCTATGGCTTTTCCCCTAAGTTTTCCAATTCTACTAATTTTTCTTAAGTAGGAGCATCAGTAGTTGCATCATCCTTTTATGCCTTGGCACCCTTTTTCCTGTTAGTAACAAGCCTTCTCTTCCTTGTTGGTTGTAGGGTCTTTAGCTTTTATGTCATCTTCTTTGCCTTGGGGAATGGTTTCTCTCCTCGTCCTATTGGAATTTAGCTCCTAGTCCTTCTCTTTACTGACATAGGGTTGTCCTCATCCTATTCTTCATTAGTGTGAGGTATTGAGACATTACCCTTTTCTCCTTCCACCTCCCCTTTAGAAAGGGACTCCAAGTCTCCCATTAGGTCATATGTGAACTTCGTGTCATTGGCCTCCAATTCTCATATCTTTTGTTTGACCCACTGCCTAGAGTATTCTTTAACTAGTTCAGTTATCTGATTGAGATAGGTTGCTTCTTCCTCAGAATAGCTTATTGGTGGCAGGGGCCTATTCCTGTAAGGTTTAAATTTATTTTGTTGCAACAAATATGCCTTGTCACCATGTACCTGATTAGGTAATTCTATTACTCTGTACATTCACATCATCTTGAGAGGCATTCAAGAGAATCTCCTCCTAAGGACCTTGAAGTCATCTCTACAATTAGCCCAGTATTCTTCCATGTGATTTCTATGCCTGAAGTTCCTATTGGCTATCTTCATAGCCCTACTATATGCATCAAAATTGTTTCTTGTTGAATGGGAGTATAATTTAAATTGTGCCAATTCTCTTTTAGAGTTTTGGGCACTCTACAAGGAGGGGCATGACTCCAGAGATCCAATCATAAGCAGCAATTCTTCTCCCCATCCCTTTTTCTTAATTACCTATTGCATGATTTCTTCGAAGGCCACCATCTGCCTTGTGAGCTCCAACATTAAGAGTTTATTGGTGGGATACCTAGGCAACCTAAGTGGGGTAGCAAGAGATCCTTGTACCCATATGTACATGAAATTTGTGAATTGAATAAACCATTGTCCATACCATTTTACCAACTCCATGGATTCAACAAATATTCAAACATAGAGGGAATCTTGTAGCAATCTAGGAATATACATGAAGAATACATCATTTTCCCTTTGGAAATTGGTAGTCTTATATTGCAATTGAGGGTACACATCCCAAATCTTATCCTTCCCCAAGGTTCCCTTGCAGCTAATCCCTTTGTATTTATTATTGCTTTCCAACATGTATACCAAATAGGATGTCATGGTAAACATGTATGTTTCTTCTATACTCCTCAACTGAGCGTCAAGATTGTTGCTTATGATCCTAGCTAAATGGTAATGCTTGTTGGCCACTATTTGTGTAATGGTGTAAAACATCCATGCCTAGAAGATATGTGCTTCCTCCACTGCTGTTACCTTGCCTAGGAGAGTAATAATTTCATGATACTCTATTTTGAAGTCACTCCTATGTAGTTTCTTTAGCAAGTTGGAGAAGTGTGGTTTAGGCTTCATAATCTAGACATTGTTCATAATCTCAAGGGCTCTATTTGGGTCCTAATCATAGAATTTGGTGGCTTTCCCAATGTTGATTTATCTGATCAAATGGTGATGTGAAGCTATGTTAAAGACCTCTACAATAGAATCTTCAGTCAAGTTGGCCATGACCCTCCCCTAGGGCCCGACTATGATTCTAGTGTTGGAGTCATAATGCCTTACACATTCAAGAACCAATTCTAGGCATAGTTGTGTCGAGGGAAACCTTGCAACTTGTGCCAAACTAGTGTGAGTGAGGACCTGTGCCAGATGTGTGGGGGCATCACCATACATCCTCTTGTGAAAATAATCATAGTCAATGTTAACCATGTTTGTGTCTACAATCTTGGCCCACATGGAAGATATCTTAGTTTCTAGCCAGATGCCCTTGAAATCATACTTCATCCTTTCTTGTCTTTTATGGACCTCCTCCTAAACTAGAGAAACCTTTGTTTTGGAGACCTTGTCGGGACTTTATCCATCCTACATCTGTTAGAGAAGGGCCATAGTCAATAGAAATGCTAATGAATTTGTAACATGCCATTATATAATGAATTCTATAATAGGAAAACTCATTGAGAAATGCAAGGGGAAAGACAAGTAAATGCACCAAATGTGATAAAGAGTGCTTAAAACTAATAAACATATTCCTATATAGAAATTTTCAAAGAACCCAAGAAATTTTAGATAATCTGAGCAAGCTTCGATTTTTCGACCAGACTTAGGTTCGGATAATCCGAGCTAGCTTGGATTTTCTCATTTTCCTAATGCATGCACTTTTTCCCTTTTCAATAATATGAAGTTCGAGCGGTAAGTTTTCAACAATCATCATGGGTAAAAATTCATCATGAAATGCATTAAAAGTTCCCCTAAAATGAGCTAATTTCCAGCTTAGCCTATGCAAAGCATCGAGAGAAGATTTTGTAGAACTTAGAGATTTCAGGGTACCTCAGATTAGCTGGGTGAATAAAACTTCAAGTAATTTGAGTAGGCTCGAAATTATCGAATCAGGAAATGATTTGTTCAAAATAGCTAAAGTATGAGGGATTCACTCAGAAAATCTGAGGGGGCTTAGATTTTCCGAGCGGATTAGGGCTTGGCAAATATCTGATACCTCAGTTTTACCGAGTTTCTCTCATGATCACAATTTTGGCTAAGTGAAAGGGGCTCGAACCTTGAAAATCACAAAAGAAACCAAGTTTCAATAGACCTTGGATTTTCTACATGATTAGCAGTTGAAACTTTTTTGAAAGGGGCACTAACAACATTTTCCATTCAAATCAAGGGAAAAACTACGATCTAGGGTTTACAGGCGAGGGTTTTGACGGCAAACACCATCCTCAAAAAATCCAAGAACTACAATCAACAACAAGAAGAAAGGTAAATCAAGTAAAAGGAAGGGTTGCAAATCATCGACATCCACTAAACTTGAAAAACCCCAAAAACCCTACCAAGTCAAAAACATGAGTAACCAAGCACCTGATGAAGAATGATTGAATTCCAAGCTAAACTTTGTGAATGATCCATGAGTTGAATAAGGAATGCTTGGAAATGAATATAAACTGATCAAAGGTGCTCAAAATCATACCTTAGATGAGTTTGGTGGAGAGAACAATGGTGGGCGAGCAAGAAATCTTCCAAGAAATCCCTTGAATAATCCAAAAGAGGAATAAATCAATAGTGAAAGCATGCTTGAAGGGCGAGATGAAGGTGACCTCTTCCCTCTTGTCAGCAACAAAGCACAAAATGCAGAAATGACTTTAATAGCTCAAAGAGCATGCCATAAATGCCTAGAAATACGGAGCAGGATTTAGAAAAATGACAGCGGAGAAGATTTCGGGTAATCTGACTGGACTGGAGTTCAAATAATCTGAGCTACCTTGGAATATCCAAAATTCAGTCAAACTTAGTGCATTTTGTCCCTAAAACGTAAGATTTCAACATGGAGCTACTTCTCAAGAGACAAGGCATTAATGGAGAGTTGCAAAAGGCATCAAAATGTAGATCCAACCATGAAGCACAAGGGTGAAATGAGACCCAAGGACCAAAAGACCCAAAAGACCAAAAGACCCGAAAGACCAAAAGACCCAAAGGACCAAAAGACCCAATGGAAAGAGAGGCAAAGAAAGAAAATAAAAAAGGAGGGCCCCTACCCTCAGTGAGGTGTGTGTGCAAAAATTGCACAATAATATTGTGGTTAGATCACAAAGTGCGAGACTCATGGCATCCCACGATAAAACACTCATTTTGGATCTTAGGTTATCAAGCTCTCTTACTCCTAGTGTTGGTACTAGTTCACTAGGTATGGACCATATCTTTGATACCTCTTTTGCTATGCCCACCTTACCTACAAGTGCTATGCCAAGTTTTCAAACAATAATTGATCATATCCCTCAAGAAAACATTATGAAAATGCATGAAGACAACCCATTTACAAGATAGTGTGAGTACTAAAAAAATTTCCAACATTGTAATACCTACCATAGATAGTATTCACCGCATGATCGAAAGTGATGAAGGACTATAAGTTGTGTGTAACATATCTCACATCTTTGGAAAACACCTTCCTTCCACCATCAATGGTGCTCAAACTTCAAACAATGTCCAAAGCCAAGGAAGAGTTCCAATTCCTTCCCTTTCAACCATAACCTCTATTTACACCTATACAAATCCTCAAGTGACTACAATGATGCAACCAACTAGCAATTTCCTTCCTACCTTGAGCATTTCCACTATTTCTCCATATACCTATGTGGAATCTAACCTTATATCTCCTCCCACAAGCTATCCATTAACTTGTCCTTTCAACACATACACACCATCACCATATTCACCTCCATCTCAAAACACACACAATGACCCTATCATTAACCACCTTTTACAAAGATTTTCATCCCTTCAACATTAATTCTCCACCATAAATCAAAATCAAAATGGTCCACATTCATACTATGTCAAAAGCAACCCACTATCTTTGGAGATATTGAGAACTCTAGTGCCACAATGTATAGAGATCCCTAGATTTGAGAAATATGGAGGAAAGGGAGATATTACTAATCACGTTAATTCCTTTACTGCTTTGTGTAGTGACTTTATCCTTGAGGAAAAGCTTTTGGCTAAGAGTTTTCCCCGATCCTTGAAAGACATTTCCTTGGACCAGTTTTTTTCATTACTGAATAACTCAATTCTTTCATTTAATGAACTGGTTGAAGCCTTTATCAACCATTTCCAAGTGCATATGGTTCCTGAAATGATATTAGTTGATTTGATGAGATGTAAGAAAAATGAGGATGAAAAATTCATTGACTTTATTTCCCATTACCAATCACTTTATTCCCAAATTAGTGTGAAGATTCCTAATTATCACCTTCAAAATATTTTCATAGAAAATTTACAAAGTAAGATACAAGACAAGCTTACCATGATGAAATTCCCTTCCTTCATGCACTTGTGCACTTCCCTTCAAGATTATCAAAATTTCGTAGGTAGTTGTGAAACAAAAACCACCTCTACCCATCCTAAAAAGTTTGAAGCTTCCAACCAAAACACCTATCATCCTTTCAGAAGACAAAGTAAAACCTTCCTTCAACTAAATTCTACCTCCCAACCTACCCAACAAGTTGATACCCAAGTAGCTGCTATAAAGAAGAGTAATCCTTATATCTTTGGGGATCCACAAAGACAATTTACTCCCTTACGCGACACACTTCAAAACATATTAACTCAGCTATTAAACAAGAACATTCTTACCTTACCTCTTGTTCGACCTCTTGACCCTAGCAAGCCATTACCTCTAAGCTTTAGACACAATTCCTATTGTCCTTATCATCAACAAAATGGACTTGATACAAAACATTGCAAGCATCTTAAACATGTGGTGCAAGACCTCATTGATTCTAATCACATTCAAATTGGAGGTGTGAATGAGAAAGGTAATAAGAAATTAGCTCCTCATAACCAAAACTTGTAAATCTTTACCAATCCCATGCCCAACCACAATATTTCATTTGTTTAGGCTAGTGAAACTAAGCCCAATCTGATGAACGTTGACACAGATGATGATAAAATAAGAAATAACGATCAAAATCCTATGGATACTAATGACCAAAGTCCTATTACTACAATGATAGGAGTGATAGGTGTATACACGAATATTAATTAATTAAATATGATTTATTTGATAATTAACCTTTTTTTCATCTACTATTAAATAAATAGAAATATTTATTTATATCGTTCATCTTAAATTCTTCAATATTTATTCTATTATTTCCATCTTAATTAAATAAACAAATATCACTTTGTTTTATTTAATTATCATAATTAAATTCATCTACTATTAAATAAATAGAAATATTTATTTAAATATTTCACATTCTAATTATTCTATTCTTCGAATTTAATTAAATATAAAACTTCAATAGTTTGTGTTATTTAACTATCACATCATTAAATCTTAATTAATTAAACAAGGTTAAATACTTTGTTTTTTAATTATCATATCCCTTCTATATTTATTTAATAAAGAAATTCTATAGTTTGCTTTATTAAATTATTTATTCCCTTTTACTAATTTGAATAAACAAAAATATTCAAATAAAGGCATAAAGTCAAATTTCCTCTATTCACTCACCTATCAAATTAGATATTATATGTCTTATTTATGTCTAAATTAATTCAACTGGCATTTCACGGGAAAGCCTAGGAGACAAATTGGAATCAATCTCTCAATTTCCTTCCTCTGATTTTTCCTATCATCTAGCATGATGTTTTCATGGGGAGAAACCATTCCCATGATCAGCTCAAGCTTCTCAATCTCTTACCATTAAATTCTCTAGATTGAATCCAAGCCTTCCTTGTGCCACGTCTTCCCAAAATTGTTGTCATGAATCTATAAATACAACCTCATTCTACAAGAAATGGATCCCATCTTTGTGCAAACTTACTATACAACAAAAGAGAAATCAAGAAATTAAAAAATTTAGAATATAGCAATAGAATCATATAGCAATTAGTAGAATCATAATCATGGCATTCCATTTAGATTCATGCTAGTTTACAGTAGCTTCATTTGTTTGTTTCATGCCATTTTCATCAAAAGGATCATATCATAGATTTTAGAAATCATTATCTATCATTATATCATTGCATTTAGCATCATTCCATTCTCTAGATTGGCATTTTAATAGTCACAAGTGCTTACCAAATCTGAGAGCCCTCTATGATTTAATAAATCTTTTGAGATAGGAAACAATGAGACCCTTTCAAGTTTTATGTGCTTTAAATTAGTTAATTTTCAATTGAATCTTGATATAATGTTTCATTAAGAAGTGTTTTTAGTTGTTTTACTTATTTACTTATTCACACTTACAATTTGGTGCCCATCGTGAGGCACTAACCCCATATTTTAACATTTTTTTTGAAAAGTGTTTGTACAAGATATAGGCATGTTTTCTTTTAGCATGATCGAGAGATTCTACTTCACTTCCATCAAAAAATTTAGTGCTTCTACCTATTTTAGCGCTCCCACCAAAATTTCTAGCGCTTTGGCAACCTGTTTTAGCACTTTTATAGAATTCTATAGCATTTGTACCAAATTCTATAGTGCTTACAACTTCTGTAGTGCTTTTGCCAAATTAAATGGCACTTTTATAGTCTGTTTTAGTGCTTCTCTAATTTCTTGTCTAGATCTGACGCGACTATGGCCATAATTTTACTTTGATGCATTTGGACTAAAAAGAATCAATCCTAGGGTAGTCACTTGGCTTAAAATATATCAATCCTAGGATAGTCATCACACATTTGATGTATTAGTTAAAATCAACATCATGATTTTTGTGAAGCAACATCTTCACCTATAATAGCACATAATATTTTTGGGCTTAAAAATTGAACATTGATTACTGTGCTTGTGTGGTGAATAGGCTTATTCTCTCCCCTTAATTGGGTGATCAAAACCCCAAAATCATCCTTTATTTTCATGCAATTTACACTTTTTTTTAGAATCCTTTAGAAGGCCTGTCATCGTGGGAAAAAGTACTCACCCTACGGGAACGACCTAAGTGGGAATGCGTAAATCCAAGGATTCTGAACCACTATAATCAAATGTGAGTTGTTGATGAAAGTCCAACTTGATGGTAGTGTGCAAGATAACCATCCCCAAAGCCTTTGTTCTAAAGGTTGGGAGGTTTCATGAGGGAGTTTATCATTTTTTGCACTGCACAGAAACCCTATCTATGAACCATAGTGTAGAATCCAGCTGAGTCAGTAAACAAACATTGTAATACTCATAGTGCAAATGGAGGGAAGAATCTGCCCCCAAAACACTCACCATATAATTTCCAAGGACCGTTTGCTCAAGGGATAGAGAAATCTAACCTTGAGTACGTGCATGGAAAAGAAAAATACACAGGCACCCTCTAGGAGGTGACACGACTATGTGAGTCAACACAATTTTAAGATGTGGGTTGTTGAGTATAACGATGACCTTTTCGACCTTAAGAGTGAGTCTGCCTGCAGTGTATTTTTGTTAAACAAAATAGTGAAAATAGGACCATACATGGTTCTTGAACATACACTTGTTTAGATTCTAGGTCTTAAAAACAACTATTCTATAACCGCTTGTTGTGTTTTCAAATCATTAATTCAGATAAAGATCATCGAGAAGAACACAAAAGAGTCAAACAAAATCAAACGGTGAAATTTATGATTAGGGATTGGAAATCCACAATGTTTGTCAAAAAATCCCTCACAAAAAGAGTCAAGGAACCAAAGAAACAACTTAGTTACAAGAAAGTTTTGGAAAGAAGACAATTTTTATATCAAAGTAGGAAATTCTTGATTCAACATAGAACTTTCATCCATAGGTTTCATGATTTTTCTAGGGTATATACTGATGATTATACTTTAGAGCCTTTGTGCTCACAATATTATTTCCAAAGAAGAGATGTTTCACATAAACATAATCATAAGTCAACCTATACGTCAATCTTCCATACCGCAACCAGCAATAGAATATTCCAACATGCCTGATCAATTCTTACAATAGAGAAAACTTGGAAACATTAGCCTTGTTAAAAATTCAAAGATTTACCAACAAAGATATCCTATAAAAATTCCCAACACTGAGAAAAACCAAACAACACTGGAAAGTCCCAAAATAGCGCATCCAAATTCTATTTTAGTGCTTGCACCTATTTTTTTAGCGCATCCGTTGATAAAATAGCACTTTCATAATCTTTTTCAGTGCTTCTGGAAAATCTTATAGCACATCTATTGTTTGTAATAAAAAATCACTAGTCATAATTCACTAGTATTTTAGCGCATCTGAGATATATTATAGAACATCTAGATAACATAAACTAGAGATTTAGTTTTCCCATTAGTCAGACAGTTAACATCAAAATCTATATATTTTTTAGAACAAAAATATTTTCTTAGTCCAAATAGTTTCTTAAAAATTAAAACAAATAGGATCTTACAAGTCAAAACTCTTTCAAGTTAAACCTATATCTTGCAATTATAAAGTGTCCAATTATCAAACACAAATCTTGGTTATTCAGTTAAGTTTCATCATCAGGATTTTTTTTCATCCTAAAATCACGAAGCGAAACACAATAATCAAATTTTTACTTGGTCTCATCAATAGAATATATCATTCTATTCAACTTAAGTTAATACCATTGGAACTCATCCAAACAAAAAGACCAAAGTTTAGTGAAAAACCTAACACTTGTATGCCCATTTTAACAAGGTTACAAAGAAAAAAACTCCTAGAAAAAGGAAATTGAAACTCAAACCACCATGGCTGAAATAGATGAGGATTAATTGAATGCTTTAGCTCATCAAATGAAAAACCTTCAGCAACAAATATGGGATATGCAAAGGGAAACAACCACAAAGATATATTTTATGCTAGACATTTGTTATTATTCCTTTGAAAAAATTCTCGACATGACACCCTCTCCACCAACAACTACATCAACCAAGTTCAATATCTTTGAATTTTTTGAAAAAATCAAATCAGAAGCCTAAATCTCAGTCCTTAAACAAAAATGATATTGAGAAATCCTATCATGTCATGAATTTATCTCCATCCACCATAATCCAAAACAAGCCTCAAGATTCTTTCACTCAAATTAACAATTCCATCCAATCATCCTCTTCTATCATATCTTCAACATCCACTGATTCATGTCAATCTCTCAATCCAAAGCATGCTAGCATAGACTCCCCTACACATCAAGATCAAAATATTATTTCCACTCCATCCAATGATATCAAAATTTCAAAAATTCATCCAATCTTTGATCAAGATCCCATTTCCCAAGAATCTTATGATGATCCCCTCCTTTCACTTTTCATCCAAAATAATTCCCTTCCATCTCAAGAGACAAGTATCCTTCCAGGTTCTTATTCCACATCATCTAATCAATCAATACCATCTCATGATTCTATTAAATCACAAGATCATGATATTTATTCCATCCTATCTAATGATGTCTTACCAACTGATGATCAAGACATGCTTTCTATAAAACCTCATGATTCCCTTCCTCATCAAGATCAAGATATACTTCCATTCAAGGATACCCTTTCATCCCATGAATATGTTTATCCTTCTCATGATCAATATATTCCTTTCATACCACTTCATAATGATTACATACTTATTAAAGGGCAAGATACTTCCTCTCCTACACCTCATGATACTTTTCCAGGTCAAGATCAAAACACCCCATCATCCCCATGTCAAGAGCCTATCACACCTATTCAAGCTATCTATAAACCCCACACCTATAAATTGGGATCCTCCACCTTTATCCATTAGGGTTTACTTCCAACACCTATCCTCCAATTAATTATAATCCTAATTTTCCTATTTCATCAAACCTTCCATCTATCCTAGGTCCCCATTCTAGTTCATCAAACATTCCATCTATACTAGGTCCTCATCCTAGTAAATCAAACCTTCCCTCTATCCTAGGTCCATATCCTATTTCTCAAGAATAAAAAAGGAACACATCCTTGATGCCCTTTCAAAATTCTACCCACATTAACTCATCCATAATAAATCCATATCATTCATCTCAATCCACCCCTACCATTGCTCTTGGAAGAAATTTTGGTGCCAAATATCAAAAGCTTCTATATCAAAATCAACATGTATCAAAGGATCAAAATGTCTACTCGAAGAGACATTTAAAAAAGAAAAAAATTGATATAAAATCAAAAGAAAAATCTAAAAGGCCACAAAGGCCCATAAAATAAAAAAGGCAATTTCCAAAGACCACAAAGGTCCATAAATCAAAAAGAAAAATTTCAAAAGCCACAAAGGCCCACAAAGAAAAAATCAAGGTCAAATGTTATGTGGATTCCTAAAAGTCTCATAGAATCAATAAAATCTAAATTGACATCCAAATTTACTAATCCAAAAGCTTCCTCCAATTTTCCATCTAATAACCTATCACCTTCCAAATCCATTTTTCCTCTATCACTCTACCACCCTTCAAGGTGTGTGCCAACGTTGATCTTTCCATCCTTTCCATGTATCCATCAAAAGGCCTTCCAAAATCTTGTCCATTATCCAACATTCATCCCCCATCATTCTCCTTTAATCCAAACCTTTGCATAAGTCCTTAGATTCCTCCATCATATCATTAATATGCCAACATTTAGGAGTCTAATTCCCATTGCCATGGTTTATTAGAGGAATATTTGGTTGTGAAACTTGATTCTTAAGTCCTTCCTCCATTTCCCTATCATCCATATCCTATCTTCCATATTCCTCTTGCACTCTACACTTAGGGACAAGTTTCATCTATTTTATCATTCATGGTCATTATCCTTTCTATGCTCATTCCTTAAATTTCCACCTTTGTGTTGGAAGTTGTGGTTGTGTTGCTGATATATTGTTGTCATTGATGTCAACACTATGAACATTTTAATCTGCTTAAGGCTGTATATGTCGAGGAGATTGAGAAAATTGTAAAAAGTATAGTACAGGCAGCCAGTGGAGCTGAGAAGGTCAGAATGTTGGAAAGCTCTATGCGTTGAAGATCTGAAGGTACACTTCAAAGGGTTTTTTGTTGAACCTTTCTAGAATGTTTTTTGAAAGTTTCAGAGGTGCACATGAAGTTTTGTGGAAGTTATGAAGATTTGTGTGCCTATAGTTATTTAGTTTCTGTAGATAGTGTTCTTGGTCAAAGTGGAATAAATTATGGTAATCACATGTGTTGTGCATGTACCTATGACATTCATGGATGAGTCTAGATCATACTCTATCCTTTTTGTACCTCCGTAGTAATTGGAGTGTTCATGAGCAAAGATTTTTCTGATATGTGCCCAAGTGTTCATGTTCTTGACCGACATTGTGGTGTTAGCATGTTGTGGATCCATAAGGATTAATATTTTATTGTTTCACATGTTTTGAGATGTTTGTTTGGGTCCTCACTATGTTGTGACTGACTTGTGTTGGTATGCATTGAAATTTATTCATGTATCAAGGTCGATAATTTTAATTTATTCTTTCTTTGTGGTTGACTAAATAGTGGATGCAAATCTGTGTAGCGGATAAATATACAATATTGTTTTCCTCATTTATGAGGAGTGCTCAAGTGCAAATAAAGGCCAGATCATTTAGAGAAGAGTGTGGAGTATTTGAAGAAGTTTTTTGTGCCTAAATAGAATTATAATTAGGCTTTTGCAGAAGCTATTTTCTCAGTTCAAATTCATCAGATGGATTTAATCTGATTACTGTATGTAAGGAAGTGAGCCTTCCCTTTGAGCAGTGTGCTTGAATGCAAGTGCATTCTCTTTTTATTCTTCATTATACTTCTAATAGGGTATAAACTTGTGGACTAACATCCACCATGGATTTTCCACTAACAGGGTTTCCACGTATAAAATCTTGGTGTTCATGTGTCTCTGATGTGTTGTTCTTATGCTTGCACTATTAATTATCAGATCTGTGATATAAGGATTGGTTAATGTTGTATAAGATTGATTTTGGTAGCAACTAATTCATCCCCCCTCTCAGTTGTCTATCCTTATTTTTCCAAAAAATGGTATCAGATCTAGTTCCTTTGAAAGAAGATTAAAAACTTGAGGTGATCTGAGATGGCATCATTTAAGAAGGATAGTCCTAGATTTGATGGTACAAATTACTCTCGATGGAAATTCAGGATGGAATACCATTTGAGGTGCATTGGTGAACCTTTCTAACAGATGACACAAATTTCATATAATATTCCTCAAAATGGTCCATCCTCTGAAGATGAGATCAAGCAAGCATAAATTAATACTAGCTTAGTGGAAACACTGGTGAGTTCTTTGACAGATTCAGAAATGACAAATGTGATAGGATTGAAGACTGCATACATGATTTGTAAAAAGCTAGAAACATTGTATGAAGGAGATGCACTAGTGAAAAGTGCTAAGCTACAAAGTCTAAAAGGAAAATGGGAGAAATTGAAGATGAGTGAAGATGAGAACATGTTTTCCTTCTCACATAAGATAAATTAATTGGTGATGGACATCAGATGTGTCAGTGGAACTATGAATGATGATAAAATTGTGGCTAAGATACTTAGATCTATGCCCCCTTCCTACAAAAAAAAGCTCATGCTATTAATGAACTCATAACAGTGACAAATATTACGAAAGACATGTTGATTGGAAAACTTGTTGCATTTGAATTAAGTGAATTTGGAGAGTCTTCTCCTAAGAATGAATCTACTTTCAAGGCCATTGTATCTAGGAAAAATAGATATGATTCAGGAGAGAGTTCCCAAAGAACCATTCAGACATGAAGATGAGATGAAGTGGATTGAAGATGAAGAAAGGGAATTGGAAGAACTGGAAGCATTGATTGTGAAAAGAGAATCAAGAGGTCATGGTAAGTACAAAGGAAACTTACCTATTAAATTATTTTCTTGTAGTAAGATAGGTCATTTTACGTCTAGATGTCTTGAAAGAGTTTCAAAATATAAGCATGAGAATACTAGATTCCAAAGAAAGTGCTATTATGCTGAAGAAGGTGTAACTGATGAAGAATTTGATAAAGAAACTAGAAATGAAGATGAATGGGTATTTATTGCTATCAAAGAAAATGGTCAGGTGTCCACTGAATATGCTAGTAATGTAAATGTTGTCAAAGCTCTTGCAAACAAAGTTGAAGAGAAAGATGAGTAGGTAATTGATAGTGGATGCTCACATCATATGACTAGTGACAAAAGAAAATTTGTAACCTTGGAAAAATATGATGGTGGTGTAGTGAGGTTTGGTGACAACACTTCTAGTGTGATTCGTGGTAGAGGCACTATTTCTTTTGGTGGTAAGAAAAAAATTGATGACGTTCTTTATGCAAAAGGCCTAGAGAATAACTTCTTGAGTGTTGGAAAAATGGTAGACAAAGGCTACAATCTATAGTTCAAGAATGGTAAGTGTATAATAATAGGAAGATCAGGAAATATAATTGCTTCAAGAACAAATAAAAAAGGTAATATCTTTCATTTAAGTACTGCTAGTCAAAGTTGTTTGAATTCTAAAATTTATGTAAGTTGGTTATGGCATAGGAGGTTATGTCATGTGAACTTTGATAAAATTTTCAAGATAATTTCTACTCAAGCAGTCAGAGATTTACCTAAGTTAGTGAAGCCTACTAAAACTATGTGCAAGGAATGTCATATGGGAAAGCCAACAAGAAATTCCTTCTAGAGAAAACAATACAACTCTAATGGAGTACTGGATTTGATACATACTGATATATGTGGTCATTCTAGAATCAAAATTCTACAAAGTGAAAAGTACTTTATGTTACTCATTTATGATTATTCTAGAATGATATGGGTCACTTTCTTGAGAGAAAAAAATGAAGCATTAGAAAAGTTCAATAGTTTTAAAGCTATGGCAGAGAATGAGATAGGTCAAAAGATCAAATCTCTAAGGTTAGACAGAGGTAGTGAATTTACTTCATGATAATTCAATTCTTTTTGTGAAGAGCATGTAATTCAAAGACATATATCTGCTCCCTAGACCCCTCAACAAAATGGAGTTGTTGAAAGAAATAACATAACCATTCTAGACACTAGTAGAAACATGATGCTGGAAGAAAGTTTTCCTCATTTCTATTGGAGAGAAGCTATAAGTACCGCTATGTATACTATTGATAGGGTGAATGTCAATAGTAATTCTAGTAAGACACCCTTTGAGCTATGGTTTGGTTATAAGCCTACTGTCAAATACTTCAAATTGTTTGGAAGCAAATGCTACATCAAGATATATGATGATATAGATAAGTTTGATGCTATAAGTGATGAAGGAATCTTCCTAGGATACTCTACTAAAAGCAAAGCTTACTAGTGCTTTAATAAAATGTTGAAGAAAGTGGTTGACAGTGAAAATGTTAAGGTTGATGAAGATATTGGTAAATCATCCAGAGTCAGTGATTATGATTCAGATGATCAACATGATGATTCTGAAAATGATTCTCAAACACAAATTCAACTTCAGATTATTCCGGTGAATCAAGGAAATCAAGAAGCGGAAGAAAGAAAAAGTGTAGAAGAGAGATCACAAGAACAAGAGGTAAGAGAAAACTTCAAAACTTGTAAGTATGTGAAAGAATTACTAAATTTTTTTGGCATGGAAGATTCAAAACTAGGTGGTACACCTATGGTGACTAGATGCAAACCTACATAGAAAGATGATACTCCCAAAGAAAATCAGATAAGATACAGGTCAATGATTGGTGGACTAATCTACTTGACTTAGACCAGGCCAGACATAATGAATTTTGTGTGCATGGTTTCTAGATTTCAAGCTGATCCTAAAGAGTCCCATGTGACTACTATGAAAAGAATATTCAGACATCTAAAAGGGACAATTGATCTTGGTCTTTGGTATCCCAAGAATGATGATCTTACTTTAAGTGATTTTATTGATGCTCATTGGGTAGGAGATGTGGATGATAGGAAGAGTACCAGTGGTGGTGAATTCTTCTTAAGTAATAATTTGGTATCATGGTTAAGCAAAAAGCAAAACTTAGTTTCATTATCTACTGCTAAGGAAGAGTACATTGTTGCTACAAACAATTGTACCCAAGTATTATGGATGAAGCCAATGTTGAGATATGTCAGAATTGAGTATGAAGAACCCATTGCTATATTCTATGACAATTCAAGCTCCATTAACATTTCTAAGAATCCAGTATTGCATTCAAATACAAAACATATATCCATCAATTATCACTTCTTGAGAGACAAAGTAAATGACAAAGAAGTCATATTGGAGTACATACCTACCAAAGAGAAAATTGCAGATATCTTTACAAAGTCATTGCTAAGGATGCTTTTGAGTAACTCAGAGGCATGTTAGGGGTAATTTCCCCTCCTAATCAGAACTAAGATGCAGGTATTTGCATCAGTCTATGAATTCATTGCTATATCATATTTCAGATTGATGTTGTGGTGATTGCTACTCAAGGGGAATAGTCAGATGTTTTCAAAATTGAAATAAGAGAATATGCACATTTACCATTGATGTCAAAGGGGGAGAGAAGCAATGTAAAAAAATGGGAAAGAAGATAAATTAAGGAAACAAAAAAAAAGTGCACAATCAAAGGGGGAGATTGTTGAAGAAGATTTAGCTGGGTTGATGGTATTATTTTTCACATCATGTGTTTCCATCAATGCCAAAGGGGGAGATTGTTGGATGTTGTGGTTTTTTTGCTGATATATTGTTGTCATTGATGTCAACACTATTAGCATTTTACTCTGCTTAAGGTTGTATATGTCGAGGAGATTGAGAAAATTGTAAAAAATATAGAACAAGCAAGTAGTGGAGCTAAGAAGGTCAGAATGTTGGAAAGCTCTGTGTGTTGAAGATCTGAAGGTGCACTTCAAAGGGTTTGTTGTTGTCTAGTATGTTGTCTGAAAGTTTTAGAGGTATGCATGAACTTTTGTGGAAGTTGTGAAGATTTGTGTGCCTACAGTTATTCAGTTTATGTAGATGGTGTTATTGGTCAAAGTAGATGAAATTATCATAATCACATGTGTTGTGCATGTACCTATGATGTTCATGGATGAGTCTAGATCATAATCTATCCTTGTTGTATCTCTGTAGTGAATGAAGTGTTCATGATCAAATATTTTTTTGATATGTGCCTGAGTGTTCATGTTCTTGGCCGACATTGTGGTGATAGCATGTTGCAAATCCATGAGGATTAATATTTTATTGTTTGGCATGTTTGGAGATGTTTTTTTGGGTCCTCACTATGTTGTGACCGACTTGTGTTTGTACACATTGAAATTTATTCATGTATCAAGGCCGACAGTTGTAATTTATTCTTTATTTGTGGCCGAGTGAATAGTGGATGCAAATCCGTGTAGCGGATATATATACTAGATTTTTTTCCTCATTTATGAGGAGTGCTCAAGTGTACAAGTGATGTACAAGTGCAAATAAAGGTTGAATCATTTAGAGCAGAGTGTGGAAGATTTTGAACATGTTTTGTGTGCCTAAATGGAACTATAATCAAGCTTTTGCAAAAGCTATTTTCTTAGTTCAAATTCATCAGAAGGATTTAATCTGATTACTATATGTAAGGAAGCAAGCCTTCCCTTTTAACAGTGTGCTCTAGCAAGTGTGTCTGAATGCAAGTGCATTCTCTTTTTATTCTTCATTATACTTCTAATAGGGTATAATCTTGTGGACTAACATCCACTATGGTTTTTTCCCTAACAAGGTTTCCACGTATAAAATATTGGAGTTCATGTGTCTCTGATGTGTTGTTCTTATGCTTGCACTATTAATTATCAGATCTGCGATATAATGATTGGTTAATGTTGTATAAGTTTTATTTTGGTAACAACTGATTCACCCCCCCTTCTCAGCTTTCTATCCTTGTTTTTCCAACAATTGGTATTAGAGCTAATTCCTTTGAAAGAAGCTTAACAACTTGAGGTGATCCGAGATGGAATCATTTAAGAAGGATAGTCCTAGATTTGATGGTACAAAATACTCTCTATGCAAAGTCAGGATGGAATATCATTTGAGGTGCATTGGTGAACCTTTCTGACATATGACACAAATTGCATATAATATTCCTCAGAATGGTCCCTCCTCTGAAGATGAGATCAAGCAAGAAAAAATTAATACCAGGTCAGTAGAAACATTGGTGAGTGCTTTGATAGATTCAGAAATGACAAATGTGATGGGATTGAAGACTGCATACCAGGTTTGGAAAAAGCTGGAAAAATTGTATGAAGGAGATGGACTAGTGAAAAGTGCTAAGATAGAAAGTCTAAAAGGAAAATGGGAGAGCTTGAAGATGAGTGAAGATGATAAAATATTTTCCTTTTCACATAAGATAAATTAATTGGTGATGGACATCAGATGTGCTAGTGGAACTATGAATGATTATGGAATTGTGGCTAAGATACTTAGATCTATGCCCCCTTCCTACAAAAAAAAATCTCATGCTATTGATGAACTCAGAACAGTGACAAATATTAAAAAAGACATGTTGATTGGAAAACTTGCTACATTTGAATTAATTGAATTTGGTGAGTTTGCTCCTAAGACTGAATCTTCTTTCAAGGCCATTGTATCTGGGAAAAACATATATGATTCAAGAGAGAGTTCCTAGAGAGCATTCAAATATGAAGATGAGATGAAGCAGATTGAAGATGAAGAAATGGAATTGGAGGAACTAGAAGCATTGATTGTAAAAAGAGAATCAAGAGGTTATGGTAAGTACAAAGGAAGTTACCTATTAAATTATTTTCTTGTACTAAGATAGGTCATTTTGCTTCTAGATGTATTGAAAGAGTTTCAAAATATAAGCCTGAGAATACTAGATTCTAAAGAAAGTGCTATTAGGCTAAAGACGGTGTAACTAATGAAGAATCTGGGTGATCCCACAATAGTGGTTTACAATTTTTGGCCAAACTAGACACTAAAATTATTATTATTAACTAAATCTTTATATTCAGGCACTTATAGTGGCTAAACCATGAGGAATTTGAAGATGATGCAAAATAGAGTCTTATCACATTTTGTCTGTAGATTCTAAAAATATTTTTTTCAAAATTTTTGGAATCAGATTGCACTTTTTTTTCCATCTCCCACAAAAATTGGTTTTTTTCAAAAAACAACATTTTTAAAAAGTGACTCTCACCATATACAACACAACTCTTTTTGTATGAAGGATAAAATTCTAATTTTTTTGAATTTAGATTTGTAACTATGATATCTAGCACTTTCATTTGGTCTCATATTTTTTTATTGAATATTTTTTCCTTAATCAAGTTTCAAAGTCAAACCAATTGCAATTCAGACATAGGTGGACTGTTTACAACATTAATTTTTCTGTATGTATCGAAATTCAATTTTTTTTTTGAATGGATCAAGGATATCAATACCCAGCCCAAACATATTTTTTAAAAATCTATTTTGATAATTTGCTATTTTTCCACATGTGCAGAACAAAGAGCTTGATTTTCAGTGAAAAGCCTATGTTTGATAAAACTAAAAAACACATACATAATAAAACAAAAACATATTAAAATTATATTCATTTGATAGCTCAGTTTGAGGACTACCTGATTCTAGTTGGGTTTGTGAAGATTCCTCCATTTTCATCCTCAACCCGAACTTCGAAGTGCCAAAATTTAGATTTATTTTGTGTCTCAGATGGGGGATGAGGGATAAGGGGGTTTGAGAAAATCCCTTCAAAGAGGTTCGCTCGAACCCCTTTCCTATGCATTGTTTTATTTTTTTTGGCGGCCAAGATTCAAAGGAGTTTGGTCAAACCCTAGTTTGAGCGAACCCCTTTTTGGTTCAGTCAAACCAGAAGGTTCGTACAGACCCCTAAAATCACTTTTTTTTGCATTGGGGTCATTTATTGTGAGTTTTCCTTCCTCACTTGAATTGTAAATCACTATTGTGGCTTCACCCATCTGATAAAGAAACTGGAAATGAAGATGAATGGGTATTTATTTCTATCAAAGAAAATGGTTAGGCTTCCACTGAATCTGCTAGTAATGTAAATTTTGAGAAATCTCTTGCAGCCAAATTTGAAGAGAAATATGAGTGGGTAATTGACAACGGATGCTCACATCATATGAATGGTGACAAAATAATTTTTTTAAGCTTGGAAAACTATGATGGTGGTGTAGTGAGGTTCGATGACAACACTTCTGGTGTGATTCATGGCAAAGGCACTATTTATTTTGGTGGTACGAACAATACTGATGATGTTCTTTATGTAGAAGGCCTAAATCATAACTTCTTGAGTGTTGGACATATGGTAGACAAAGACTGCAATACGCAGTTCAAGAATGGTAAGTTTAAAATAACAAGAAGATCAGGAAATATAATTGCTTCAGGAACAAAGACAAAAGGTAATATCTTTCATTTAAGTACTGCTAGTCAAAGTTGTTTGATTGCTCAAATTTATGTAAGATGGTTATGGAATAGGAGGTTATGTTAGGTGAACTTTGATAACATTGTGAAGATAGGTTCTACTCAAGCAGCCAAAGATTTACCTCAGTTAGTGAAGCCTACTAACACTATGTGCAAGGAATGTTAGATGGGAAAGGAAATAATAAATTCCTTCCAGAGAAAATAGTACAAATCTAATGGAGTACTTGATTTGATACATACTAATCTATGTGGTCCTTCTAGAATCAGAAGCCTACAAGGTGAAAGGTAATTTATGTTACTCATTGATGATCATTCTAGAATGATATGGGTCACTTTCTTGAGAGAAAAACATGAAGCATTAGAAAAGTTCAATTTTTTTAAAGCTATGGAAGAGAATGAGATAGGTCAAAAGATCAAATATCTAAGGTCAGAAAAAGGCTGTGAATTGTGAAGAGCATGGAATTCAAAGACAACTATCTACTCCTCGAACCCCTCAACAAAATGGAGTTGTTGAAATAAAGAACATAACCATTCTAGACACTGCTAGAACCGTGATGCTAGAAGAAAATGTTCCTCATTTCTACTAGAGAGAAGCTCTAAGTATTATTGTGTATACTATTAACAGGGTGAATGTCAACAATAATTATGGTAGGATAGCCTTTGAGTTATGGTTTGGTTATAAGCCTATTCTCAAATACTTTAATTTTTTTGGAAGAAAATGCTACCTCAAGAGAGATGATGATATAGGTAAGTTTGATGCTAGAAGTGCTAAAAGAATCTTCCTAGGATACTCTACTAAAAGAAAAGCTCATAGTGCTTTAATAAAAGGTTGAAGAAAGTGGTTGAAAGTGAAAATGTTAAGGTTGATGAAGATACTGGTAAATCATCTAGATTCAGTGATTATGATTCAGATGATCAACATGATGATGCTGAAAATGATGCTTACACACATAATCAACTTTAGATTGTTCCGGTGAATCAAGAAAATCAAGAAGCAGAAGCAAGAAAAAGTGCAGAAGAAAGATCACAAGAATAAGAGGTAAGAGAAAGCTTGAAAACTTATAAGTATGTGAAAGAATTACTAAAAAAGTTTGGCATGGAAGATTCAAAACCAGTTGGTACACCTATGGTGATCGGATGCAAACCTACACAAAAACATGATACTCCCAAATAAAATCAGACAAGATATAGGTCAATGATTGGTGGACTACTCTACTTGACTCAGACCAAGCTAGACATAATGAATGTTGTGTGCATGGTTTCTAGATTTCAAGCTGATCCTAAAGAGTCCCATGTGATTGTTGTGAAAAGAATATTCAGATATCTAAAAGGGACGACTGATTTTGGTCTTTGGTATCCCAAGAATGATGATCTTACTCTAAGTGATTTTACTGATGCTCATTGGGTAGGAGATGTAGATGGAAGGAAGATTACCAGTGGTGGCACATTCTTCATAAGTAAGAAGCTGGTATCTTGGTTAAGCAAAAAGAAAAACTCAGTTTCATTATCTACTGTTGAGGCAGTGTACATTGCTGCTACAAACACTTGTACCTAAGTATTATGGATGAAGCAAATATTGAGAGATGGCAAAATTTATTATGAAGAACCCATTGCTATATTTTTAAAAAATTCAAGTGCAATTAACATTTCTAAGAATCTAGTATTGCATTCAAAGACAAAGAATATATCCATAAAGTACCAATTCTTGAGAGAAAAAGTAAGTGACAAAGAATTCAAACTAGAGTACATACCTACCAAAGAGAAAATTGCAGATATCTTTACAAATGCGTTGCCTAAGGATACTTTTGAGTACCTCAAAGGAAAGGTAGGAGTAATTTCCCCTCCTAATTAGAACTAAGATGCAGGTATTTACATCAGTTTGTGAATTCATTGATATATCATATTTTAGATTGATGTTGTGGTGACTACTACTCAGGGGGAGTAGTCAAATGTTTTCAAAATTGAAATTAGAGCATATGTACCTTTTCCATTGATGTTAAAGGGGGAGAAAAGCAATGTGAAAAAATGGGAAAGAAGAGCAATGAAGGAAAAAAATAACTGCACAATCTCAAGGGGAGATTGTTGAAGAAGATTTAGTTGGGTTTATGGTATTATTTTTCACATCATGTGTTGCCATCAATGCCAAAGGGGGAAATTTTTGGATGTTGTGGTTGTGTTGTTGATATATTATTGTCATTGATTTCAACACTTAGAATTTTAATCTAGTTAAGGCTATATATGTTGAGGAGATTGAGAAAATTGTAAAAAATATAGTACAAGCAGCCAGTGGAGCTGAGAAGGTCAGTATGTTGGAAAGCTTTGTGTGTTGAAGATCTGAAGGTGCACTTAAAAGGGTTTGTTTTTGAACCTTTCTAGTATGTTGTTCAGAAGTTTCAGAGGTGCGCATGGAGTTTTGTGGAAGTTATGAAGATTTGTGTGCCTACCGTTATTCAATTTTTGTAGATGGTGTTCTTGGTCAAAGAATATGAAATTATGGTAATCACATGTATTGTGCATGTACCTATGGCATTCATGGATGAGTCTAGATTGTACTTTATCCTTGTTGTACCTCCACAGTGATTGGAGTGTTCGTGATCGAATATTTTTTTGATATGTTCCCGAGTGTTCAGGCCGACATTGTGGTGTTAGCGTGTTGCAGATCCATGAGGATTAATATTTATTTTTTGGCATGTTTGGAGATGTTTGTTTGGGTCCTCACTATTTTGTGACCGACTTGTGTCTGTATCTTATCTAGTTGATCTTGATGAAAAATACTTGGTCTTGATGAGGAATAGGGGAAAATTACTTGGGTCGTGTGTTTGTATCTTATCTAATTGATCTTGATCATACCATTCATTATTTTTATCCTTTCTTTCTTCCATTCCATATCTCCTAGCTTATCAAAATCCATGTCACCATGTCCCTTTGCAACCTTGAATCTTATCATGCAAATTATATTTAAGCCTAGCTACAAAACATTATCCAATCCTCATATATTTTGTCATTAAATCATCAACAATCATCAATCTTATTGTACTTAGAGGAAATTAGTGATCCTAAGTACTTATCATCATCATGTCTTATAAATCAATCATTCCTCGCATCTTAATCAATCAACCATTATCATCTTTTGACAAGAGATATGTTGCTTCTATGACATGTTTTGCAATGAATCCTTCATTTTGATCTATCATTTATCCATGGTTGCATTACCCCTATTGTGGGGCATCTTGTTCCTTCAATAAGTCATATCATCTCATTTCATCTTAAATATCCTAAAAAATCCAAAAAAAGAAAAGAAAAAAGTTGCAAAATCCAAAAAAATCCAAAATAAAAAAACCACAAAAAAAATAGAAGAAAAAAATACAAAAAAAAGAACTGAAAAAGTAACAAATAAATAAAAAAAATAAAAATCATAGAACCTAAAAAAGGTGCAATAAAATCTCATGTACATATCATGGAAATTGTGGTTGTGTCTCACCCTAGCTTGGGGGAAAAATCTTGAACTCACTGGGGGCAATAAACTTTGAGCTTAATCAAATAGACAAATAGTAGTATGAAAAATGCAACAAACACAATGATCATAGGAAGATCTGATATTGAACATACAAAAAACATCGAAACCATTCCATCAACCATCCGTATCAAATGTTGAAATTAGTATCAATATGGATGATCTAATCTGAATAATGGTTGAAATAATTTAAGAAAAAGTTAAATTGTTGTACTTTGATCTTTTTTATCATTTCTTTGGAGCAACTCGATGATGTATTGAACTAGAGAAGCTAGGAAGAATAATTATATTTTTTGTCTCTTGTCTGTGAGTTAATCATTATTATTATGTGAATTTTTGCGAGACGTTCTCTACAAAGTATCATCGATGACATTCAAAATTCACATAGGAAAGTGATTGATTCTTGTTTGTTTACACAAGAAATTCTCAGTTCATCTCGGTTTAATTATACCTAGATGCTTGTGTTCACTTGAAATATCAAAAATCATGAAAGTAATACTTAGGTCATCATGGTCTAACTCATACCACTGATGCTTGTACTCATTTTCAACATTTTAAAAGCTCAATGATGATAAAAATAAAAATACATGGACTATTAAGATGCCAATATTTGCATGTAGTTTTTCATGATTAGATTAGATAGCATTTATGATTAGTTTTGCATCTACAGAGTATTTTGTTCCAAAGATGGGTAACCAATTCCTAATAATGTTAACTTTCCTTATTAATGGATTGAGTATACTTGACATTAAAAAAGACATCATCATTATCATATAGTTGCATAATCATTTCTATTGCATTATTATAAATTTTATCATTCATACATTGGATCAAATCATTTGCATTAATCATGTCATATTCTTCATTTATCATCACATCATCTAAATTGCATAGAGAAACTAAATAAAAAATCAACTACAAATTGCATTTTCATTAAGATTATCATATCATACATCACACATTAGAAATATCATCATATAAATCATTCATTCATCCATTTATATTATCATCTATATGCATTTACAATACCCAAAAAATAAAAATAAATAAAAATGCATCAGATTTCATGATCATTATATCATATATTATTAAGAACAACACATCCAAAATCATGCATATAGTTAAATAATGTAAAGTGTACAATGACATCCAAACATGAAGAGATACATCAACAAAGTGGCATAAATCACAAAATCTCTGACTGAATAAGTCTATACATCAAGTATTAGTACATCTTCAAGTTTCAGTACATTAATCAATCCTATACTGGGGTATATCAATCAAAGCTGATAAACCACATCAACTGATGATATCTATATTGGCCTGCACCAGATGTAGAATCATGTCCCACATCTTTGGGAAGAACTCTAAAATCCTCCTATGATCATAACATATCACAAATCAGCAATATTATCAATCAATCGGCCTATCAATCTAATCATCTCTAGTGATACTTTGATCAAATATCATGAGCGACTATCATTGATCCTCGCCTATCATGAGGTCATCAATCAATCTATCATTGATCCTCGTCCATCATGAGGTCAATCAATCAACCTATCATTGATCCTCGCCTATCATGAGGTCAATCAACAATCTATCATTGATCCTCACCTATCATGAGGTCAATCATCAATCTATCATTGATCATTGCCTATCATGAGGTAAATCAATCAATCAATCATGGAATGTCACCTATTATGAGATCAATAATATTCTAACCCATCAGGATCGACAATCAATATCAAATCAAAGGCTGACACGATAAAAAATCATCAAACACAAGGAGGTAAAGCAGGGCAACATTTAATCAACTGGTGGAATAAGTATTCTTTATCGGGAGATAAATAATAAAAAACATACAAAAATCACAAAAAAAAAGATTTGCAAAATAAAGAAAAATAAAAAATAAAAAAAATTCATCAATTTATCTCCCGAGGGGGCATATATCCATCATTACTTGAAAATCAATGTCTGGGGCAAGTCTAGGGCATACTAAAAAAATTTCATCGATACTAGCAACAACAACAAAAATTTCTTTAAAGCAATGTGTAAACACATCACTTCAAAGAGGGGCAAAATGTATACACCTAAAAATGGTTTGGTGAATATTAATTAATTAAATACGATTTATTTGATTAATGAAACTTTATTTCATCTACTATTAAATAAATAGAAATATTTATTTATATAGTTCATCTTAAATTCCTCAATCTTTATTCTATCATTTCCGCCTTAATTAAATAAACAAATTTCACTTTGTTTTATTTAATTATCATAATTAAATTCATCTACTATTAAATAAATAGAAGTATTTATTTAAATATTTCACATTCTAATTCTTCTATTCTTCAATTTTAACTAAATATACAACTTCAATAGTTTATGTTATTTAATTATCACATCATTCAATCTTAATTAATTAAACAAGGTTAAATACTTTGTTGTTTAATTATCATATCCCTTCTATATTTATTTAATAAACAAATTCTATATATTGTTTTATTAAATTATTTATTCCCTTTTACTAATTTGAATAAACCAAAATATTCAAATAAAGGCATAAAGGAAAATTTTCTCTATTCATTCACCTATGAAATTAGATATTATATGTCTAATTTATGTCTAAATTAATTCAACTGGAATTTCACGAGAAAGCCTGGGAGACAAATTGGAATCAATCTCTCAATTTCCTTCCTCTGATTTTTCCTATCATCTGACATGATGTTTTCATGGGGAGAAAGCATTCCCATGATCAGCTCAAGCTTCTCAATCTCTTACCATTCAATTCTCCAGATTGAATCCAAACCCTCGCTGTGTTGCCTCTTCAAAAAATTGTTGTCGTGAATCTATAAATACAACCTCATTCTATAGGAAATGGATCCCATCTTTGTGCAAACTTACTCTATAGCAATAAAGAAATCAAGAAATCAAGCAATTGAGCATATAGCAATAGAATCATATAGCAATCAGTAGAATCATAATCATGGCATTCCATTTAGATTCATCCTAGTTTACGGTAGCTTCATTTTTCTGTTTCATGTCATTTTCATCAAAAGGATAAGATCATAGATTTTAGAAATCATTCTCAATCATTACATCATTGCATTTAGCTTCATTCCATTCTCTAGATTGGGATTTTAACAGTCACAAGTGCTTACCAAATCTAAGAGCCCTCTGTGATTTAATAAATCTTTTGAGATAGGAAACAATGAGACGCTTTCAAGTTTTATGTTCTTTAAATTAGTTAATTGTTGATTGAATCTTGATATAATGTTTCATTAAGAAGATTTTTTAGTTGTTTTACTTATTTACTTATTCACACTTACAATAGGCATCGAGCCTCGTAAACAACAAACCATAATGCCCATTGACATTACTTTATATTTAGAAGAAATAATAAAAAAATGCACCTAATGGTCCTCTTTACATGGCCAAAAAAATCAATGAGAAGCCCACTCTTGGGATTTTAATTGATCTCGTCTATGGAGAGAATGTTATCATAGAGGAACTCTTATATGTCAGTGGACTTACTCAAGATAGATATGATAAACCCAAAGAATGGATTAAAACACATGATGGTTTTTCTCGTGCTACGATGGGCTTGATCACACTCCCTTTACAAGTAGGACCGAAGAAATCAAATGTATCATTCTCTATCATCTCTAATTTAGATCAATTTCATGTGAAGTTAGGCTACAAATGGCTTCACTCCATGAATGTGTTCCCATCCATTGTCCATAAGTGCTTAAATTTTCTAGTCATCAATGAAATATTCATTGTGAACCATAGTGGCTTTAAACCTCCATCTTCTCGTGGAAATTTTTCCTTAGACTATTTATGGCCTGAGCCCATGGAACCTATAAGACCCCATGAGGACTTCCTTTTCCTATCCTACAAAAAATTCAAATAAAAATGCATAGCCAAGTTATCCCTTGAAAATTTACCACCACCCACGATTGAACCTCCACCCCTTGAAGAAAATAATATTGAGCTTAAAGCCCTTCCGACTAACCAAGACCAATCCATCAAAAATCCTTTACCTATTTCCTACAAAAGACCAAAAGAAAACCAAACAAGTCCTAATCCACCTCCTAAGAAAATTTATAAAGCCAAAGAGAAAGTGGTTGAGCAACCTTCCATGGTTTCTTCCATTCTTCCCTCACAAGAAGAAAAGGGACCTATGGTTGACAAACTTGCTCCTACACAAACACAACTTGAAAACTGTAATAAAAGGAATTGAAATTCTAGAGAGTGTAGGCATAGATGTCATGCCATCTCTCAAAAGATGAATGAAGAGAAGAATGTAGAAAATCAAAATCTGAACTTGAGAGAAGCAATAAACGATGTGCCTCCTCCATTACCTGAACCAATAGATCCTATGTCTCCAACACAACAAGGAACAACAAATTTTATGGATACTATCATTCATCCTTATGTTGTGGTTAACTTGGATGATGATGAAGAGACAACTAAAATAGATGAGCAAGTGCATAATGATTTGAATTTTCTATTTTCCTCTTCTATGAGCTTAGATGATAACAACTATGATGATCCTCCTAAACCAAGTGATGCGCCATGTTTTTAACCTAGTGATTCTCCTAGTACAACACTTGATGATGTACTGCTTGCTACTGATCTATATTCCACATATACTGAACAAGACTATGATGCAGATGACTTGCTAGATGATTGAATTGCATGTGCTTTACTAGTCTTTTTTCTTTCCTTTTTATTTTTCTTTTGTGTGATTGCATGTGTGTAATGTAATCCCCCATAATGTTATGTTTGATTTTACCTCTCTCTTTCTGTATTCCTCTATTTGTACCTTCATTCTTTTATATGTCATAAGATTTTTCCTTTTCATTGGTCTTTCTCTTTCATTTTAATTTTTGTCTTGTGTGTTTCCTTTTGGGGATGATGCAAGGCGTCAAGACACCCTATGTCTCTTCCATGTTGACCCAAAATATTTTTCACTATCTTTCCTTTTCATTTGCATTTTTTTCTTGTGTTTTCCTTTTGGGGATGACACAAGGCACAAGATACCCTATGTCTCTTCCATGTTGACCCAAAAGAAATTTCTTTGTGTTCACTCTTTTTGTGTCATTCTTCAAGTTCTATGCGTATTTAGGGAATGATGACAGTTCCAAGCTCTCTAATATCATTACAAAAAATATAGATACTGACCTTGAATCCATAGATCCCTTATGTTTTTCTGGGGAGCAACCCTCTTTTCCATTCTCTTTTGCATGTTTATCTACTTTAATTAATTTCTCACATCATGGTGTGTAGAAATTTCTTTAAAGTGGGGGCATACATTGGCATTATTTTGGCATTATCTTGGAATGATTTCGTTTTCATTTTCATGTTCCTTGATGTGATTTTCTTACTTCATGCTATGCGTTTTTCTCTTTGTGTTGACATTGGGAGTAATGTCCTTCAAGAGGTTGATCTATCTTAGCATATTACATTCCTCTTAGTGGTGATGCAACACACTGCATTCCCTAAGTTGTGAATCTTTTATCCTTTGACCTGTCCTCTCTTGGAGACATTAGGAACAATGTCCCCTAAGATTAAGACCTTGCATGAAGTAGTCAAAGTCCCTTCAAACATCTCTCTCTCTCTTTTTATTTTTCATCTTTGTACCTTATTAAAGTCATGGAGGTATGGATTTGATATGGTTTCATGCGGCTCACCTAGTGAACAACTAGCTTCACTAGCCCTTGTGATCGTGCATTTTTCTCTTTGTACCTTATTAAAGTCATGGAGGTATGGCTTTGATATGGTCCCCTAGGGCTCACCTAGTGAGCAACTAGCTTCACTAGCCCTTATGAGCATGCATCTTTGTACCTTATTAAAGTCAAGGAGGTATGGATTTGATATGGTCCCTTGGGGCTCACCTAGTGAACAATTAGCTTCACTAGCCCTTTTGAGCAAGAATTTTTGTCCTTATCATAGTCATGGGGGTATGAATTTGATATGGACATCTTGGGGCTCACATAGTGGACAACTAGCGCATAGTGGACAATGTGTTTCACTTGTAAACCTTTTTGGACAAACAACCTAGACCCAATTCATAATGTGTTGGATGGCCAGTTGAAGCTTGATCCATTGCATTTTTCATTTTTCTTTTTCCTTTTTCTATCTTTGATGGTGTATGTTTGTGATCTAGTTTTGGCTTCATATATCATCCACAATTGTGTTCCTTTGTTCCTATGTTGATCTATCATAGGATCTTGATCTTGGGGGCTTGGACACCCTCTTGATCATTGTCATCCTATCTTACTAAAATTTGTACATATGAACCCCTCTTGATTGTGTGGTTGGCCACTTTAGTGTGAGTTTGAAGCAAGTTCATCCTCTCACTAAAGTGGGGGCTAAATGTAGTGTAGGAAAATGTGCATACCCTTGCATTTTCACACTTTCTTAGGCTTGCCTTGCTTTATTTATCCCTATTTATAGTTTAATTGGTCCTATTTTGCATCCACAAGCCTAATAAAGTACATCTTTTTTATGGCTAATCCTGACAGACATCAAAGGATAAATGATAATTTAATGATTTTGGCTGAGTGTCCCTAATTTTTGGGTTGGGACTAAGATGCTACCTAGGGCGTCTTTTTCCCCCAAAGGTCTTGGGACCCTAATTTTAAATGGACCTTAAATGGACCCCTTTTTGGAGTTTGTGCCCAAAGTTTTCAGGACTTGGGATGAAGATGCCACCTAGGGCATCTTAGTCCCCCTTAAGGTATTTTTCAGGATTTAATTTCAAATCTTGGCAAGATTTAGCCTCCTTTAATTATTGATTTCATGTGTTGGCTTTTTGTGGTGTAATTTCAAGACATTAAGCATAGATAAGTATAAATACAAGTTTCTTTCTCTCATTTTCATCCTAAGAATTCATGATATCAACCCCAAGCATTCAAGTATTCATTCCTAAGGGAATTTTATGAGATCAAATTATTCAAGCATTTGGAGCCATCATCAAGATTTGAGCATCATATCAAGGATATTCTTACATCATGTGTGTTTTTGAGCTAACATTTGTGATGTAGGGTTTCGATTCAAGCAAGAAATTCAAGTCAAGATCTATCAAGCATTCATTGGATTCAAGATCTACATTCAAGCTAGCCACCTCACACAAGTTTGCAGATTTCATAACAAGGGTTTGGTGAGTTTCAAAATAACACTTTGTTCATTCATCATTTCCCTCCTTTATTCCATTTCATTTCAAGGTTTAATTACCAACAAGGGGTTTGACCAAGGCAAATCCCCATTTACTAACAATCAACAAGTTTTTCCTCTCTTACATGTTTGTGTTTGTAGATTTAGGTTGAAGAGTTGAAGATAATTTGAAGTGAAAAGTTTCAAAGTTGCAAAGTTTCATTGAAAATTTGTCATCTTCACAGAAACTCACCTACAGGCCAGATCTAGAAGTTTCAGGACCTAAGATCTGAGAAGAAGGAAGTGCAAAATTTGGATCTTAGGATCATATTCAAAGATTTCAGAAATTCCAAACAAGACTAAGTCACCACCTAGGGTGTCTTAGTCCTCCTGAGGGTATTTTTTAGATATTCTTTCAGATCCAGTTCTGGTATTCGAAGACTCTACATCTACCCTAAAAAATAGTAGTGAGACTAAGACAATAGTAAGGGTGTCTTAGTCCTCAACATATTTTGATAGATTATTTTCATTTCTAGAATCCTCATTACATCTCTATACTTCCTAGGTACACATACCCTAACTTGTTGTTTCTTAATTCATCATTTTCACTCCTCATTTAGCTTGCATTACTAGGTTTTGTGAGTTGAATGTTAAATTTTCTTTTCCAAGCTTTTTCTTAGTGGTGAACCCCTCAAAGTTGAAAGAGCCCCCTCCTAGGTATTCCCTATCGAGAATTGACTCACCCTCTAGGTTGATATTCAATCCAATTTGGGATCCTAGGACATTATTGAATGACCTAAGGAACAATAGGGGCATTTCAAACCTCGCTCTTTTCTTTCTAGTTCAGTCTCGAATAAGACTAAGGCACAAAAATAAGACACTTCGCCTCCTCCAAAAGTAGAGAAGAATATTGAAGAATGTTTTGATAGTGGAGAAAAGGGGAAGAGCAAGAAAAATAAAGAAGTGCAAAAATTGGTGGTGAATCCTTCAAATTCTCTAGAGATTCACTAAAAGATCTATTGGACATGTAGTTATAGTTTGAACTAGTGGTGTCTACACAACTCCTATAGATTCCCGTGCAATAAGGTCAAGTGGACTTGTATAAAATTTCCTCTTTACAGATGTTACATCTTGGTGAAGTATTTCATGCCTCCACAAAGAAAGGAAAGTTTCCAAACTCACCAAAAGAGTGAAGAGTTGGTAGATGAAGTAGTGAAGGTGTTGCAAGAAGGTATTCTTGGAATAACTATTGATAATTCATTATTCAATGTGTATAAATTGAAATTATTGCTTGATTATTTTAAGGATTATTCTGTTGGTTTGGAAGAAAATATTGAGAAGGAAATGACAAAGAAGGTCAATGATAAGAGGTTAGTGGAAGTTTTTGATAAATGTAGTACTGCACATAGCTGCAAGGACCTAACGGATATTAAGAAGTGTTTGGAAGAAGCCAAACAATTATTTTAATTCTATTTAAAGTGGTTTGGTTCTACAAGGAGCATCAAAGATCAAATGGACTCAATTGAGTCACAAATTGATCAAGACTAAGGAGTTTATGATTCGGTGATTGATGCAAATGGAGCTACACAAGTTTTCATTGAAAATCTACATGGTCAATTCTTTCTACTATAAGAATAAAAGGAGAAAATAATAGACAATATGGTTAGCTCGGAGATATGGTAAGTGCAAGGCTTACCCCTTTATCTGGAGTTTTAGCTAATGCTAAGAAGGTGGTGCAAATGAATCTAGTGCCTAGTTCTCTAAAAGAAGGAGAAGACCTCCATATTTAGTTTGAAACTCAGTGCTATATGCTTTCCTTTGCTAAGAAGGATTGGGAGTTTGCAAAGAAAGGCAAGGAGGAACACCTTGCTAAACTAAAAGAGTCTTCTAAGGGTTAAGTTGTATATTTTTTTCTCTATATATGTAATATTTTTATTTCAATTTACTTATGTGGAAGTATTTAATGGTGTTGCAATACAAGTTCTGTCATTTTTGATGGATAAAATTGTTAGTGGGAGCCACTTTGATATAAATATTTCACTAGGGGGGAGATTTTTGAAGAAGTGTATTGAGTATAAAAGAGAATTATCTTTCTGGTACCCTTTTCCCTTGTTGTTAAAGGGGGGTTAGTTTTGGAAGAGTGTGTTGCCATCAATGCCAAAGGGGGACATTGTTGGAAACATAGGAATGATGGTGTATGGATGGTGTTGTCATTAATGGAAACCCATTGCAAAAAAATGTAGAAGTGTTGGTTCAAAGAAGACCAAGTGTTTTGGAGAACTGACTAAGTCCCAATATGTATATTCAATGATCAAAGGAACAATTTTGTGGTTCGCATTGCTCTGCTATGCAGAATCTTTTCATATGGTTTTGAGGTGTTCATGGTATGTGTTGGATGTGTCTAAATCCAAAGTTCCTAGGCTTGATGTCTTCTATAGTTGAAGATATTGTTGACAATGTATCGAGCTTAGTAATGATAGTGTTACATGTTTAGAGTGCATGTTGGAATGCTCCACATTCCACCATGGATGAATATTATGTTGTGCAATTTTAAGGAAGTTCTGGAAGGTGTCAAAAGTGTGTGTAATCCAAGTGGTAAGTGATTTTGTGGTTCATGTGCTAACTTGTGAATGAACAGTTGGTTCATTTAGTTGTTGCTTCACCAACAGTGCCGACCTAAAAGGTTTTGGGGTCATGCAGAGTTGAATTGTGTATAGAGAAAAAATATGAGAGTGACTATAGGTCATGTCGACCTATTTTGGTTTGGTACACATTTTTTTCCCTCTACAAAGCATATGTGTTCAATTTTTGTGCCAAAAAAATAATGTGTTGCATGTTTTATCTAATTAGGCTGACCTAATTGATGTTGTGGATGTTTGCACTATATATAGAAGGTTGATCTAGTGTGTGAAGGCTATGTGAGATGTGAATGAGTGTATTCGATGTAATTAAGAGTGTGTGAGCTCTAATGTAGTGTAAACTGTGAAAGGTGATAGTGGTGAAGTATGAAGTGTTTAAAGTAAGTTTTCTGAGCTTAATTGTAACTCTGTCTTCAACATGTTGTAAATGCATAGTTAGCAGTTCATCCTTGGTATTGAGCCACCCTTTCTTCTATCTCTTTCTAATCTAGGCAGTGAGCCATTCTTTTTGGGCAATGAGTCCACCATTCTATAAATCAATTGTAACTGGTTATAATATATTGTGAGCTAATACTCACCATGGTTTTTCACTTCCAAGGGTTTTCCACGTAAATCTAGTGTTCTTGTGTTTACTGATGTGATGCATGCCTTGATTTTTCTATTTCTGTGAGTTTGATGAGATTCTTTGAATGCATGTTTAAGTTGATAAAGTTAATGAATTTTAGTGAATATTGATTCACCCCCCTCTCAGTATTCCAGGGGTTCAACAATTGCTTCTTAAAATTTATAGGATTTCAAATGATGAAAAAGACTTATATTTATATGTAATTCTTTAGTTTGCCACAAATTAATTACTGATAGTCGATAAATGACTTTAGACTTCTAAATGTTAAAATGTTGACACTAACATATTTGAATTAGGTCCAAAATAAGTTAGAAAAGGGTGTTAGGAACCCTAGCCCAAACCTATTTTGGGGCCTTAAGCATTAGTAAATGAACATTAATTCTCTAATCCCAATTCAACCTTTGATTTTTTGAAGATTATTATAAAATAGGTACATTAAAATGTACAATTGGGTCTAGGAACATGAGGGGGAGCTAAAATTAGTGTGAAAAATTGGTAAGGCGGACAATTTATGATACTACAATAAATGAATAATGTTTGTTCAAATTCAAGAATGATAATATTTATGATTAGTTATTGTGTGATAAATATGCATATGGTTGTTTGTCAATTTTTATTAGGAATATCATGGTAGTATGATAGAAAGGATATTGATAATGGTAGAGAAAACACTTACACTTTGATGAATGGAATTGAACAACATGTTATTAATCCATGGAAAGTGATCTAAATTATGCACATAATCTAGAGAATAATACATTAGTGAGGAACTATATTTATTATAAGTAGTAATTATCAAAAAAAAAAATATGCAACAACAATAATTATAGAAGCTAGATAAAATATGTTTTATTCAAAACTGAGTGAACTCATATATTATATGGAAAACTGTGTAGAGAGATGCATGACTTCAATTCTATTTTATTCAATTTAAAATTGAATATTAAAAAAAAATTCAAATCAAGCTAGAAAAATTACTAAAACTCATAAACTTGGTTCCCAAAAATACTCATTTTAAAAACAATTTGGTACCCAACTTGGTCAACTCATAACTCCTTTCCCATTGGGTGGAAAATAAACTAGTTGGATGTGTTGGAAAGGTTTTCAATAGACCTATTTTAGGTTTCTTTGAGGGAACTAAAAGTCTCGAGGGCCAATTTTGGTTTAAATTTCTTTGAAAATGTAGAGTTTGGAAACATAGAAATACTCAAAAATGTTTTTTATATTTAATAAAAATAGCCTTGTAAATTCCATACAAATGCTCCTAAGTTTAAGTCAAATGAGAAAGAGAACCTAATAAATTTATTACGTGGTAATTATGCTAGAGTTTATTTGGTGGATGATGGGATGTTGTTAGAATAATGCTAAACATATGTAGTAGTATAGATGAAGAAAGATTAGAAATAATTTTGTTTGAATTGCTAACAAAGTATAGAGATATAGTATCTAATAATACACGAGCTAAACTATGCCTAAATAGGAGTATCAATCATTATATAGAGTTGATTCTATGAGTGAGTTTGCTAAATAAAGATGCACATAGTATTATGCTACTAGTATAAAATGAAAATTTGAATACACAAGTGAAAGATTTTATAAAGAAAGTTTCGATTAGAGAATTTTAAGTCCCTATGTAGTATTGGTAATATGCACACCAAAGAATAGAGAAGAATGGAGAATGTGTTTAGATTCTAGATAAATTAAAGATATTTATATTCGAAAGGATGGATTATTTGTTGTTTTATTTAATTGGAGTTGAATAATTTCAATAAGATAGATTTGAATGGTGGTAATCATCATGAAATTAGGATTTCAAGTATGAAGAGGATGGTTGATTAGGTGCTAACTATAGGGTTATGTAGATGGGGAAAAATCTAAAATTTGAGATCTTATTAGATTAAGATTCAAATTTTCACCATCCTCAATGCAGTTACCTATAAAAAATACACATGCAAAATGAATATTCTAATCTAAACAAACATGCATGTCACCAGGGATTCACTCCATTGGTCTTCTCAAGCTCACATGAGAATGCAAGCTTCAAAGGATTCAATTGTTGACGGAATGTTGATTGCTCAATATGGCAGCATGACAATAGGATAGGGATGACGAAAGCAGGATGGATGATGATGAAAAGTTGCAGAATGAATTTGACAGAGTAATGGTAATGGAAGAAGTCGATCCAAAATGGCTTGTGAGAGGCCGTATTTATAGAATTTTGATGTGGATGGAGAAGAAGATTTGATAAGATTTAATTTTTTGACAAAAGAGGAAATACAACGAGATGGGATAAGATTCTAATAAAATAGAAAGATTTTGATTTTCTCTTTTAAAGGAAATAAATCCTGAAAAAGATGAGAAGGATAAGTGATGAATTATCTAATTAAATAAATTTATTAGATACACATGAGTTCTTATTTTAGAAAGAAAGTGAGAAGATATTTTAAGATTTAATTAATGTTGGATTTATGATTTAGTCAATTAAATAATATAATTTATTTAATTAACATTAGAAGAAAGAAGATATTATGAATAGAAGCAATTTGATTAATTAAATAATATAAATTATTTAATTAACATTAGAAGAATGGAGGGATTATTAATGAAATTAGTCAAATAAATAAGATTTATTTAACTAATTAGATGATGACAAGGGTACCTAGGGAAAAATATGTTACAAGATGTCTAAATGAAGTAATGTTGTGATAAGGTATTGTAAGAGGACATTTTTGGGTGTCTACATTTTTCCCCTCTTTGAGATGATGAGATTTGTATCGAGTAACATCATTTCAAAGAAGCCAAGGTATGGATAGAGGAAAATGGATGATGATGATAAATGAATAGGATGATGATGCCCCCTCGAGAGGATAGGCGGGTTGGAAGGACATGAGTATGCTCTCAAAATGGATGAAATGATAAAAGATGGATAATACATTATGCTGCAAGAAAGTGAGAAATCATGGTGTTTGATATAGCACTAGACGTTATGCACCAAGGTATAAGGACCAAGGTGATGATGTGTCTCATGCCCCAACATAATATAACCTTGTCTAAATGAATGAGGGAGTAAAATTAGAGCACTAAACTCCTAATGCACAAAAGGTATGGTATGACCTTAGATGCCATGGATAGTGCAAAAGGCCATTCCAACATACAAAAGATATGAATATTAGCTAGAATGATACAGATTTGATAAAAATGCAAGATAAAATAATAACACACACAAGCAAGCATGCACAAATGATTCAAAAATAGAAAAACGTATTTCCTCTGTCAAGCTGTAAACCATTGATTAATTGATTGATTGATGATGATGATGATAGTGTTGTCATTGTGGGAAATGATATATCCCTAGATCAACACAAGGATGACAGATTGACTGATTGATTGATTGGTTGACTTGGTTTACGATAAAATTAGGATCAAGACCATTTGATGTAATTGGATAATTTGACAAGATTGATTGACTTGATTGGTATGGATTGATGATGACTTGCATTTGAATTTGTTGTATGGATGAATGAATTTGATGAAGATGATTGATTGGTTGAATGGTTGCATGATTGGATTGAGATGTTGGATTGATTAGATGAAATTGGAAGAACTAATTGGATGGATTGATTTTATTGCTTGAATTTTCATTGCATATTTGAATTTTTTTTAGTACCTTTTTCCATTTTTTTTGTATTGTTGGGGATATTTTGATTTTTTTGTATTTTCAGAATATTTGATTTTTTTTGTATTTTTGAAATGTTTTGATTTTTTTGTAAATTTTTCAGGATATTTTAACAGAAGAATGCTAGGATGAGACTAATGAATAGGATGATCAAGATCAACTAGATAAGATATGGACACACATGTCTAAGTATTTTTCCCCTATTCCTCATCAAGACCAATGAAAGGAATAAAGGATGCATTTAGACAGGATGGTGGAATATGGATAAGGTGAAGGATATGTCATAGACGATATGGATAAAGTGTATAGGATAATATGTATGATGTTAAAGAAGATCCTTAACCTTTTCAAGATCGAAGGTGGAAAGGTAAAGGATGAACATACAAAGGATAATGGATACGAATGATAGGATGGACGAAACTTGCCCCCAAGTGTAAAGTGCAAGAGGAATATGGAAGATAGGATGTGGATGGGGATATGAAGGAAGGACTCAAGCATCAAGTTTCATGGATAATATCACTCGAATATGTGTCCTAATAAACCATGGAAATAGACTCATAAATTTTGGCATGATAGAAGAAGCTAAGGACTTAAGCAAAGGTTTGGATTAAAGGAGGATAATGGGGGATGGATGTTGGATCATGGATAGGAGGTTGGATGGCTTTTTGATGGATAGATGGAAAGGATGGCAAGATCAACATAGGCACACACCTTAAAGGGTGGTGGAGTAATGGAAAAATAATGGAGTTTGAAGGTGACAAGTTTTTAGATGGAGGAGTGGATGGGGATTTTGGGATATAAGGACCCAAAATGGATGGTGGTGATAAAGGATATTTAGAATTGGATGGAGTTTTCGGATAAGAAAGTTTGGATGCCAATTTTAATTTTATTGCTTCTATGATACTTTTAGGAATCCACATAGATTTTGACTTTGATTTTTTATTCATGGGCCTTTGTGGCCTTTGAGATTTTTCTTTTTGCTTTATGGGCCTTTGTGGCCTTTGAAATTTTTCTTTTCGATTTGTGGGCCTTTGTGGCCTTTGGATTTTTTTCTTTTGAATTTGGATCAGATTTTCTTTTATTTTGCACGTCTCTTCGAGGATACATGTTGATCCTTTGATGTATGTGGATTTTGATATGGAAGCTTTTGACATTTGGCACCCAAATTGATTCCAAGAGCAATAGGATGGGTGGATAAAGAGGAATGATCTGAAGGTATTATGGATGGGTTGGTGTAGGTATGTTGGAAAAGGTTCAAGGGTGTGTACCTTTGTTGATATTGACTAGGGATATGAGTTATGTAGGGCCCAAATATGGATGGAAGGGTTGATGAACTAGGGTTTGGATGATAATGACCAAGGATAGATGGAAGGTTTGATGGACTAGGATAAGGACCTAGGATAGATGAAAGGTTTGATGGATATGGATTGTTTATGAAACAAGATGTGAGTCCAAGTTGTGGAGGATATGATATGAATGAAAAGATAGGTGTTGGAAGTAAACCATAGTGGATAAAGGTAGAGGAACCCATTTTATAGGTGTGGGGTTCATGGATAGCTTGAATAGGGGTGATAGACTCTTGTGGATGATTGTGATCATGACATGAAGATAAAGGGGTGCTTTGATCTTGACTTAAGGTAGGATCATGGACACAAATATTGGCATTGCCTCTTTATGCCAACTTACCCAAGAGGAGGCAGGAGAGAATTTTATCCTGTTATTTCAAAGATGGAGAACTTTAGCAAGCAGATGTCCAATATAAATACCTAAAAAGGAGAAAGTCACCATGTTTGTAAAAACTCTCATAGGACTACTCAGATATGGCTTACAAGTCCATTGTTGTACCACCTTTGTTGACCTTGTTGAAAAAGGTGTCCAACTTGAAAAAGCCTTGATCGCCAAAGGAGAATTAAAATATGGTGAAAAAACCATCAACACCACCACAAATAATAACCCAAGAAACTCCAATGACAAAAACAAATACTGGGTTAAAAATAAACACATCACAAATGATGGTGTGGTCAATGCAAAAATCCTTAATGCAATAGGTCATGTAATCACCATCAAAGGAGTCCAAAATCAAAATGCACCTATGAACACATCAACACCAACTGCCAATTCTATTCAAAATAATCCTACTCAATCTAATCAAAGGCAACTGCGTCAACCACGACAATTTAAAAAATGCACATACACCTCTTTGGGTGAACCTATCAAAATTGTCTTGAAGAAAATTATCCAAAACAGAGTCATAACATTGGAAGAACCTAAACCATATGACCCTGATCAATTCAAGCCATCATGGTGGGATGATAATGCATTTTGTGACTACCACTGTGTCAAAGGGCACAAAACTTCCTCTTGCTATCAGTTGGGAAATCTAGTACAAGACCTTATTGAGAACCATACAATTGAGTTAGGAGGTCAAGCATTTGCATCTAATGAGGATCATACAATCCACAAGAACCCAATGTAGGATCATGGTTCTGGTAAACCCTCCACATCTAGCATGAAGAATACCAATAATCAAGCCAATCACATCCATCCTACCTTCAATTATTCTAGTGGTATCATCATCAACAACTTGCGAGCTACTGATGAAGAGAAATGTGTCAATACTATTACCATTAAAAGGGCCCTAGACTACAACATTACAACATGTAAAGCCAAGGTCACCATCCCAGGTCTCTCTGCACGTCAGCCTAAAATCACCATACCTAGTCCATCTAACAAATAGTCAAACCCTAAACCAGAGTTCAACCTTATTGAGCAATTGAATAAAACACCCACTCAAATATCCATTCTTGAATTTCTCTGCATCTCACTCGCACATAAGGCCATCTTGGATAAAGTCCTACAAGAGTCTTCCATCCCAACCAACATTGATGTCAACCATTTTGAAACTATGGTTGGATATCTGAATTCACCTCACCACATTACCTTTTTGGATAGTGACTATTCCTCGCCCAAACCATCTCATAATGATGCCCTTCATATCAATTTTTTTTTCCATAAACATAAGGTTAGATGAGTCTTAGTAGATGGTGGAGCAGGATTGAACATCTGCTCTTTAAAATTGGTCAAAGCTCTTGGCTTCTCTGATGCATGTTTGGATGCTACCAAGAGCATTGTCTGTTGGTATGTGGCGACTGATCATTCTATACTGTACACTCTTCATGTATCCTCGCTAGGGTCCGGGGTCGGGCCGGGCCCCGAGCGGGGGTTCGGGGGCGGTAGCCCCCGAGAAAATTTTTTGGCCTGCTTTTTCATGAAATTACTAAAAAAGGGAAAAATCACAAAAAGGGAAAGAACCCCGTTTTTGTATAACCCTAATTTATAAAGGGTTTAGGATAGAGTTACAGTATTATAGAAATAGGTGATTATTCACGATATTGTAATAGGGTTTTACACTGGTTAATGAAATCATTGGATGGCTGCGGTTTGGTGGATGTAGCCCACATTGGGTGAACCACGTTAAATTCTCTGTGTTATTTTTCTGTGTGTTTTTTTACTTCTGGTTTATTTGATAAAATCTGCATTTAGCTTTTAGATATCTGCCACAAAAAACCTAACAAGTGGTATCAGAGTGGGTTGTTTTCGATTATCGTTTGCAGGAAAGTCTCACGGTTGAGTGGGAGTCTCACGGTTAAGTGGGAGCAATGGCAGATGAGGGTAAGATGAAGGTTGATAAGTTCAATGGGCAGAACTATCAGTTATGGAAGATGCAGATGGAGGACTATCTCTATCAGAAGGATTTATGGCGGCCATTGGAAGGGAAAACCAAGAAACCTACAGCAATGTTGGATGAGGACTGGGATATTTTGGACAGAAAGGCACTTGGCAGTATTCGATTATGCCTGGCACAATCGGTGGCGTTCAATATCACAACAGCAAAGACAACTCTAGAGTTGATGGAAACCCTAGCAAAGTTATATGAAAAGGCTTCTGCTTCGAATAAGGTATTTCTTATGAAGCGCTTATTTAATATGAAAATGGTAGAAGGTGGATCAGTTACTGATCATTTGAATGAATTTAATACGGTTACTAGTCAATTAACTTCTGTAGAAGTTAACTTTGATGAAGAAGTTAGGGCTCTTTTGATTTTGTGTTCTTTGCCTGAAAGCTGGAATAGCTTGGTAATGGCGGTTAGCAATTCTGTTTCTGGTTCAAATACATTGAAATTTGATGATGTTGTTGGTGTTATTTTGAGCGAGGAAATTCGTAGGAAAAGCTTAGGTGGAACATCCACATCAGGCAGTGTTTTGAATGCAGAAAGCAGGGGCAGAACAAATGAGAGATGAAACAATTTTGGGAGTCATGGGAAGTCACGAGGAAAATCAAGGGACAGAAGGTCCCAATCTAGAGACAAGAGGGATTGCTGGTACTGTGGTAAGCCAGGGCATGTAAAGAAAGATTGTTGGTCTCAGAAAAATAAAGAAAGAGACAAACAGGAAGGAAATAAAGAGGCAAATGTGGTAAGTAATAAATCTGATGAGGATGCTTTGATTCTTTCTCTTGATAATGCTGATGATTCTTGGGTGTTAGATTCAGGGGCTTCATTTCATGCTATGCCCCATAGAAATTATTTTCTTGATTATGTCCAAGGGGATTTTGGGCTAGTTTATTTGGGAGATAATGAACCCTGTCAGATTGTTGGAAAGGGAAGAATCAAGATCAAGTTGCAGAATGGGAATCATTGGCTACTACATGAGGTAAGGCACATTCCGAAGGTAAAAAGAAATTTAATTTCTATAGGGCAACTAGATGATGAAGGTTGTGTTGTTACATTTAGTGATAAAAATTGGAAGGTTACAAAAGGTGCCTTAGTAGTAGCAAAAGGTGTGAAAGTAGGCACCTTATATCTTTGTACAGGTCATACTGTTCCATCTACTTTAGCTATTGCAGATAAAAATCAATGTTCAGGAACAGTTGCTGCAGTTCAGCAAGAAGAAAATCAGATAGTTGCTGCGAATTCTGAATCAGCACTATGGCATAACAGACTTGGGCATATGAGTGCAAAAGGTATGAAAGTAATTCATTCAAAGAATGTTTTACCAGGTCTAAAATGTGTTAATATGGATTTCTGTGAAAGTTGTGTTTATGGAAAACAAAAGAGAGTTAGTTTTCTCAAGGATGGGAAACAAAAGAAAGATGAGAAATTGGAGCTTGTGCATACGGATGTATGGGGACCATCTCAGGTATCTTCTCTCGGTGGATCTCATTATTATGTCACATTCATTGATGATGCAACTAGGAAGGTATGGATTTATTCCATTAGGCAGAAATCTGATGTATTTGAAACTTTTAAAAAATGGAGAAGCTTGGTTGAGAATGAGATAGGTAAAAAGTTGAAATGTCTCAGATCTGATAATGGTGGTGAGTATTGCAGCAAAGAGTTTGAAGATTATTGTTCCTCTAATGGTATTCGTAGGCAGAAAACGGTTCCAAGGACTCCACAGGAAAATGGAGTGGCTGAGCGCATGAATAGAACAATAATGGAGTGTGCACGGACTATGAGATTGCATGTTGGGTTGCCTTTAAACATGTGGATAGAGGCTATAAACACTGTTGTTTATTTAATTAATAGAGTTCCATCTAATCCTTTGGGTTATGGTATTCCAGAGGAAGCATGGAAAGGTAAGAAGGTGAGTTATTCTTTTCTGAAAACCTTCGGTTGTGAAGCATTTGCACATGTAGATTCTGAAAATAGAACCAAGCTTGATGCAAAATCAAGGAAATGTATATTTGTTGGATATGGCATTGATGAATTTGGTTATAGGCTTTGGGATTTTGAAAATAAGAAAATTGTGAGAAGCAGGGATGTCATATTCAATGAGAAAGTGTTGTACAAAGATCTATTGCAGCAGCATGAGAAGAAAGAACAGGATTATGCAGTGCTGGATGATATTACAAACACCAATGTTCCAGTGGTTCCTCATGCTCCGCAACAACAGCAACAAGAAATACTACAAACTCCAATGAATGTTAGGCGATCTTCAAGGTTAAGTAGACCTCTAGAAAGATTTTCTCCCTCTTTGTACTCTATTCTATTAACTGATGCTGGTGAACCAGAATGTTATCATGAAGCTATGCAGGTGGATACCAAGGTTCAGTGGGAGCATGGAATGGAAGAAGAAATGGACTCCTTGCTGAAAAATCAGACTTGGGAATTATGCAAGTTGCCTGCAAGTAAAAAGGCTTTAGCAAACAAATGGGTTTATAGGATGAAAGAGGAGGATGGAGGTAAGAAAAGATTTAAATCCAGATTAGTTGTAAAGGGATTTGCACAGAAACAAGGTATTGATTTTGATGAAATATTTTCTCTAGTTGTTAAAATGACCTCTATTCGTACTGTGTTAAGTATTGTGGCTGTTGAAGATTTGCATTTAGAACAGCTTGATGTTAAAACTGCCTTTCTCCATGGTGATTTGGAAGAGAAAATTTATATGGAACAACCACAAGGATTTGAGGTCAAAGGTAAGGAGAAACTAGTGTGCAGATTGAAGAAAAGCTTATATGGCTTGAAGCAAGCACCTCGACAATGGTATCTTAAATTTGATAGTTTTATGGTGAGCAAGGTTACAACAGGTGTAATTCAGACCATTGTGTTTATTTTAAGATGCTAGGTGAAGATAGCTACATTATTTTATGTTTATATGTTGATGATATGCTTGTAGCGGGTCTAACATGGATCACATAAAGGAGTTAAAACAACAGTTAACAAATTCATTTGCTATGAAGGATTTGGGGGCAGCAAAACAAATCCTTGGTATGAAGATTACAAGAGATAGGAAAAATAGGAAATTGTTTTTATCTCAGGTTGATTATATTAAAAAGGCGTTGCAGAGATTTCATATGGAGAATGCAAAGGTTGTCAGCACACCTTTGCCCAGTCATGTAAAATTGACTAAGGATATGTGTCCAAAGACACAAGAGGAGGAAGAAAAAATGTCCAAGGTACCATATGCTTCAGTTGTAGGTAGTTTAATGTATGTCATGGTATGCACGAGACCAGATATTGCACATGATGTAGGAGTTGTTAGTCGGTATATGAGTAATCCAGGAATTGAGCATTGGAATGCAGTGAAATGGATTCTCAGGTATTTGAGAGGTACACCAGATAAAAATTTATGTTTTGAGGGCTCTAATATAGATTTAAAGGGCTATGTTGACTCAGATCTGGCAGGGGATATTGATACTAGACGGAGTACCACAAGTTATGTATTTACCATTGGTGGGACAGCAGTAAGTTGGATATCTCGATTGCAAAAGGTGGTTGCTTTATCCACCACAGAGGCAGAGTATGTGGCTGCAACAGAGGCAGCAAAGGAGATGATATGGATGCAATTTTTCATGGAAGAGTTGGGAAAACAACAGGCTGAAAATTACTTGTTCACAGACAGCCAGAGTGCTATACATCTTGCAAAGACTTCTACCTTGCACTCTAAAACCAAACACATACAGTTGAGGTATCATTTCATTCGGTCAGTGTTGGAGGATGGATAGGTAAAGCTGGAAAAGATACATACAAATGTAAATCCAGCCGATATGTTTACTAAGGCAGTGATAAGGGAGAAGTTGAGCTCCTCTTCAGCTTCGGTTGGCCTTCAAGGTTGAATTAAAGTATAAGAAAGCAGCGGGGTCCAAGGTGCTTATTTCCAGTGGGAGCTGTAGGTGTAGCAGTGTCGTCCAAGTTTAGTCTCCAAGTGGGAGATTGTTGGTATGTGGTGACTGATCATTCTATACTGTACACTCTTCATGTATCCTTGTTGGGGTCCGGGGCGGGCTGGCCTTAAGGTTCGAGGCGGTAGCCCCCGAGAAAATTTTTTGGCCTGCTTTTTCATGAAATTACTGAAAAAGGGAAAAATCACAAAAAAGGAAAGAAAAGAACCCCGTTTTTGTATAACCCTAATTTATAAAGGGTTTAGGATAGAGTTACAGTATTATAGAAACAGGCGATTATTTGCGATATTTTAATAGGGTTTTACACTGGTTAATGAAATCATTGGATGGCTGCGGTTTGGTGGATGTAGCCCACATTGGGTGAACCACGTTAAATTCTCTGTGTTATTTTTTTGTGTGTTTTTTTTACTTTTGGTTTATTTGATAAAATCTGCATTTAGCTTTTAGATATCTGCCACAAAAAACCTAACATTGTCATCAAGGCATATGATGATGAAGAACGTGCTTCCAAAAGCGTCATCATAATTCCAATTCGGGTGGGACCAATTATTATAGATACAACATGCCAATTCTTGGATCGTGACATACATTACAATATCTTACTTGGTCACCCCTGGATTCATGCTCTAAAGGCCATTCCTTCCACATACCACCAATTCTTGAAATTTCCTTTTGATGGTATTGAAATCACTATCCCAGGGGATCCTGATCCATTTCAATACTATACAAATCTGTGAGCCACTATTGAGTACTAAGTACCCATCAATCGAGAAGTCTCGACTTCCAGCTCTTCCAAATACATTGACCTTTCTGCACTCACCAAATCATCCATTCCATCAACTTCCACCACACCATCTTCCTCGGCCTCCATACCAAGTAGAGACCTTTAGATCCAGAACCTTGGTTGTGGAGAATTCAAACTGAATATGGCTTACTATATCACCACAATACCTAAGCCGGCTAAAGTCTATGGTAGACCATGTTTCACGGTCAAGCCCAAAACAAATTTAAAGGTTCCACCAAAAATGGTTTTCACACTATGGGGGGATATGAGTAATGAAGTCATCATCGAGTAATCTAACTGGATCTACAAAGACCTAGAAGAGTTACCTCCACTACCAATGCATCTCTATGGAAAAGGCTATGACGTATGTAAGGCTCTAGGTTTTTACGGCACAAGTGGTCTTGGAAAGGCCAACAATGGAAGGAGGGAACCTATCATTATCTCTACAAGACCAAGGTATATTGGGCTAGGGTTTGACCAACTCAGAACTGACAATCAATGTACCTATGAAATTTCAAGTAAGGACGCAATGACTCTAGAAAGTGTCGAGACAAGTGAAGAATCCCTTACCGAAACTAACTCTAATGAATGGGAATGGGGATTTGAGAAAACCATGAGCAACTATGATGTTGATGAAATCTTCCTAGAACCTGGCCAACCCTTCTTTAAAGAATGATTCTGAAAAGAATACAACATTGATCCTATTGATCATCATTCTAAAAATAAGGAATGGGTAAGCATTCCATGGGATCGAGAAGAACATAAGGTGTTGTCGACAACATCTGAATTATCCCACCCCATTCGTGAGCCCACCCATGAGCCTGACATGCCTGAACTTACTATCCATGCCTCTAAAATTCCATCTAGTAGTCATGATGCTAATAATTTTTTGCCCTATTTTGACTATGAATTCAACTGATCTGAATCTAAATATGGTCCATCCATTGCATCTGACATGCAATTTGAAATTGACAACTTTTCCTTCACACTTGAGGCTTCAATTTGCACACTTTCTACATCTTCCCCATCCTTTTCCAACACTAATGATGGAATTTCCCTTGTTTACCCACAACTAATTGACTAGGACCAACAATAACTACGAGTGATGGACATCTTTCAGAATGATAAGGCAATAGAAAAATTCATGGGGCTTTGAGAAGGCATACAATGGGGTGATCACAAAAAAAGATTTTCCATTGACCTAGATTGTGCAGCTTACTTCAGGGAGACTGTGCAATCCTCCAGTTGCAAAAATGCAAGGAATAAGAAAAAAAAAATGTCTTTAGATGAAAACCGTAAGGCACCTTCTGACAGAAAAATAGTAAAAATAAAGGACGTATTCAAAGGTGAAAACCTCTCTAAGGTGCCTAAGGATGGAGGATTGATATTTATTCTTGTAACATAGGAAAAATAAGCAATGCTAATTGAAGACACCATCCAAGTTAATATAGACACACCAGATAATCCCAAAATGGTTCTCTTAGCTACATCCTTAACAGATGAAGAAAAACCCGAGTTTCAATAATTCTTCATGGAAAGGAAAGTTAACTTGACATGGTCATATGTTCACATGCCAGGCCTAGATCTAGAATTAGTATTGCATCATCTTTTGTTAATCCCAAATATAAAACCAGTTAAACAAAAGTTACGAAAAATGCATCCGTAGATTGCACTACTTGTAAAGGCTGAACTAAAGAAGTTACTGGATGTGGGATTCATAAGATCAATAGATTATGCTGACTAGATATCTAACATTGTCCCTATCACAAAGCCAAATGGACAAATCCGTATCTGCACAGATTTCAGAGATTTGAATAAGGCTTGCCCAAAAGATGATTTCCCATTACCAAATATAGACATGATTGTTGATCTCATAGCAAGGTATGAGATTTTGTCTCTCATGGATGGTTTCTCGGGCTATAACCAAATCCACATTGCAACTGAGGATCGACACTAAATGGAATTCACCTGCCCATGGGGAACATACTATTGGAATGTCATGCCTTTTAGCTTAAAGAATGCAGACACCACATACCAAAGAGATATGACAACAATCTTTCATAACATGATGCACATACTAATGGAGGATTATGTGGATGACCTCTTGGCCAAATCTTTGACATGAAACAATCATCTCAAAGTCTTGGACAAATTTTTTAGATGGCTAGAAGATTACAAGGTTCATCTGAACCCAAAAAAATGTGTCTTTGGGATCACTTCAGGAAAACTATTGGGCTACATAGTTTCATGACAAGGCATAGAAGTTGATCTTGCTAAAGTGAAAGAAATTCTAGACATGCCTCTACCAAAAGGAATCAGCGAGTTGAGAAAAATTCAAGGCAGATGACATTCCATTCAACGCTTCATCCCACAGTTGGCAAACAAGTGTCAACCATTTTAGTACCTATTACGCTATTACGCAAAATTATTCTCTTTGTATGGACAAAAAAAATGCCACATAGCCTTCGAACAAATCAAATAATATCTATTGACACCACTTGTCCTAATGTCGCCCATTGAAGGCAAGTCATTGATCTTGTATGTCTCTGCAACTACAAATGCACTGGGGGCACTATTGGCACAAAACGACCATGAGGAAAAAGAAAGAGCCATATACTATATTAGTCACACACTGATAGGATATGAGATGAACTATACAACAATTGAACGTACATACCTTGCAGTTGTCTTTGCAGCACAAAAACTAAGACATTACATGTTGAGCCACCAGAAACACCTAGTAGCTAAGATTGATCCACTAAAGTATCTTCTAAGTCAAGCAGCATTGACAGGTCGATTAGCAAAATGGGTCATGATTTTGAGTGAATATGACATACAGTATGTTGAGCGCAAGGAAATAAAAGGACGTGTAATAGCATATCAACTTACAGATGCACCCATCCAAGGCACTCATCCACTGGTAATTAATTTTCCTGATGACTCTATCTTTCATGCAGAACCTACATTACCTTGGAAGTTGTATTTTGACGGGTCTCATACTGGTCACGGCTCAGGGGTTGGTATCTTGTTCATCACACCACAAGGGTATTCCATTCCTAAGGCATTCCAGATCACCTTCCCTTGTACTAACAACATTTCAGAATATGAAGCATTGGTCATAAGACTCAAGATCACAATTAAATGGAAAATTCAAACATTGCTCATATTCGGGGATTCTCAGTTAGTTATCAACCAAGTGAATGATGATTATGAAACAAAAGAAAAAAAATTGCTTACCTACAAGCGAATGGTGGATAATTTCCTGACATATTTCAAATTGATCACCTTTGAACAAATTCCCAAGACATAGAATAAGGCAACCGACGCAATGACCACTATTAGATCTCTATTGGACATCTCCAAAAATGTGTCACAATTTGAGTTCTTAGTCGAACAACTATTGATGTCAGCATATGACATCCCAGACTCAGAAATGGTTTGTGAGATTGTTGGTCCTAGTTCACCTTGGTACCAAGAAACTTATGACTATCTAAAGTCCCAAACCTAACCACCCAACCTTTCCAATAACCAAAGAAAATCCCTTATATGAAAATCCACCTGACACACCATCGTCAATGAAAACCTATACCGTCGTGGCTTTGATAACACCCTTCTTCACTATCTTGACACTGATGAAGCCCAAAATAATTTATGAGAAGTACATGAGGGTATATGCGGATCTCATTTGAGTGGTCCAATGTTAACTAGGAAAGTCACCAGACTAGGATACTATTGGCCGACATTAGAAAAATATTCTCTTCAGTTTGTCAGAACATGTCAGAAATGCCAGGTGCATAGTGACCTAATTCACGCACCTGCACAAGAGCTGAGACCAATCACTTATCCATGGCCTTTCACACAATAGGGACTCAACCTCGTGGGCAAGATCCATCCATCTTCCTCTAACGACCATAAATTCATAATCATCTCCACTGAGTAATTTACTTAGTGGATTGAAGTCGTCCCCCTCACTTACATCATCGGTAAGCATATATCCAAGTTTATCCTAAATTAAATCATCTGTCAATATGGTGTTCCGTAGTCCATCATCATAGATAATGGGAGTCCATTCAAAAATAAGGACGTTCGTGAACTTTGTGAGTGCTTCCACATCCAACATCATTTGTCCACCCCATATTATCCACAAGGTAATGGTCAAGTTGAGGCGTCAAATAAAACAATTCTTCACATTCTTAAGAAGACTGTCAATGACATTGGCTAAGATTGGCACCTACAACTCAATCTTGATTTTGGGCATACCGTACCAACATTCGTACACCTACTAGAGCCACTCCATTTTCCCTTGTCTATGGATCTGAGGCCATATTGCCCATCGAGGTCGAAATTCCTTCTCTTTGAGTCTCCTTGAAAGGAATGATTGATGATGAAGAGTAAAGACAGTCTCGCCTACATGAGATAGAAATGTTACAAGAAAGATGATAAAATGTCTTGAATCACTTGCAGGCATATCAAAATCGTCTCTGTCGGAGCTATAACAAAAGAGTAATGGTGAGAAAATTTGAAATTGGTGACTTGGTCCTCATGCAAAATCCAAGAAATCAGGCTGACCGTGAAAATCCTGGAAAGTTTGAGCCTAATTGGCTTGGTCCTTATATTATTATTGCATCATTCAATTCTAGAGCTTATCAGTTGGCCACACTTGATGAAGAACAGTTGGCAGAACCCATCACCAGCCTACATCTATGAAAGTTCTACACATAGCATCAAAGAGCTTGGCTAAAAACCTAAAAATAGAAAAAAAAATTGTCCCTTGATGAAAACCTAGCAAACAGGCTTCTTGGTGACACCAAAATAATCAAAAAATGGCAAAAATAGTAAAAAGAAATAAATTCATCCAATAGTGAAAACCTGGCAAATAGGCACTTTGGATAAGTACCATGGTGAAAACTAGGAAAACAAGCACCATGTGTAATCGATCGTTGCTTTTCCATCTACTGTTACTCTAATTGACCCTTATCCACTTTCCATAATCACAAAGGCCTGACACATTCATGAAAGTTGTCCTAAATCTTGTCAATTCCGGCCATGGTTAGCATTTGGTTGACACCATCCCTTGTATATCCTTTTATTTTGCCTTGTGTCTTCCTATCTCCATATCATTAGACTTAGGTAGTCCCCAATCTATTTGGGGAAAGACCTTTCTCATGTAACTGCAGTGGGTGTCACACATAATCCTAAAAATCTAAAAAAGTCCTGAAAAAAGTCATAAAAATCTGAAAAAGTCCTGAAAAAATCCTAAAAATCTGAAAAAGTCCTTAAAAAATATCTAAAAATTGAAAATATCCTGAGAAAATCCAAAAAAAGAGAGTCAAGTTCAATTCTTGTCTTGTCAATCCAACCGGTCACGTCAATCAATCTTTTGTCCACATCTGAACTACATTGTCTCTATGCATTTTTTACGTAGCCAAGATTCATCTTTGAATCTCCAAGACATTAGGTCAATATTTCTAGGTTGGTCAAAATAACATCATGATTCAAACTTATGTCCTTTGGACAAGGTCATTGGTTGTGTTGAACTATGAGGTCTCTAAGTGCACAATGTAGGAAAGGCCATCAATCGATGAGCCCCCGAGGCTGCACTAGGTTAGTCCATTAGGGTTCATGGCACAACATTTTCACACACATCCAACTATCTTCAAATCAAGCAAATCTTCCATCAATCTCGGGCAAGCAGTCTATCAACAATCTATTTCATCAACAATTTTGGTCAATTCGAGATGTTAGCAATGACATGTAATCAAATCGTATCAAGACAATTTAACCTAGAAATTTTTTGGGTTCTTCTTCAGATGTGTCCTTCTAAAGAGAAACTCTCATCATTTCTTTATTCTTTTGGATGTGTCCTTCCTAAGCATTGTCCTCATCATCTGGAATTTTGATGGATTCTCCTAACTCTGAGAATCGATCTCCTAGATATCAATGTCATTCAGGATGTGTCCTTCCTGAATCTGATATCAATCGACATTTGGAAAACACTTGGCAAACATTATCTGTCTTTCTAATGGTTACCATGATATTAGTTCCTTACATCATAGGAGCCACGACATATCATGATGATCATCCTTGTTATTTTATGATCAACCTGCTACTAGTTTCTCAAGGATGTCCTGACTTCAGGATTTAGAGAAGCAATGACGTAGTAGGATGATTTTCCTATTTGTTTTTTACTATCATGTGGCTTTTTTCTCAAGGATGTCCTAACATCAGGATTTAGAGAAGCAGTGACGTCTCATGATTAGTCTGGTTTTTTTGGCAATTGGTCATGACAAAATGACTAGGGGAAATTATGTTCCTTGTATGATTCATGATCATCCTTGTCTACAACTGTTCATCTACGTGATGGTTCGACCTTGCACACTATTGATCTACGTTATATCATAGTGTTTGTCGGCCATCATGAAATTTTCGCCCAATGATGATTAAGAGCAACAACTATGATACCACTATAGCAAAGTTTTGAAGGATTTTTTAAATTTTTTTTCTGCACTAACATGCATATCTTTCTTCGCACTAACATCCATCTTCATCTTCTCTTCTCTCATTCTTTGATGATATCTTGTGACATACAAAAAAATAAAGTTACATACATGATCATACAAGCATTTCATATTCACATTTCACATCTACATAAATAAAATACCATTATTCACATTGCATAACGCTATCATTTACATCCATCCATCTCACATCATAAAACCATCATTTGCATCAACATATAGGCATCATAAATATTATTTGCATTAACATATACGAATCACATCATCATACATTACACAATGCATACATACATAACCACATCCATAATTGCATTCATAAGCATAAAACATAACATCCATACATCTCATAGCATCATAAAAGCATCACATAGCATCTCAAATCATAGAGCACCATAACACATAGAATCATATAGGTCACATCAAAAACTGCATCACATATATATAATCTCACAAAAATGTAATGTCACAGGATAGAGTTATGCGATATCCCAAAAATGGAGCTCGTAGGCTCAAATATCAATATATGAAAGTGTCTAATATAAATATCAAAATAAAAATCCTAGGATGTGCCTCCTCCGTCCCATGGAGGTGAATCGTGAGGTGGTTGTGACCGACTAACCATGTGAAAGGTGACCTGGATGGGAGTAGTGTCTCGAGTCTGACTCTGAGATCCTGAGGGATTAGTAATGGGAGGTTGGCTATGCTTTGTTTGGTCTCATGATGACACTAATCTATGCCCATGCTCTAACCTATGGCTATGGCCTAATGAATGCCTGTGAGAACTATGTGACCTATGATTTGATGCCTGCCCTGATGAAGTGGACCCCCCAGCACTAGTATGACTGCCACTGTGTGACCTGCTGCTGCTATGGGTCCGAGTGCCACTACCTATCATGCTATATGATCAGGAAACCCTGGGTCCTATCTTTCTGGTGGAACAACCTACTCATAAAGCAACCTGTATTGACCCTTACTATCGGCCATCTTGACCAAATCCCTAGCCATATCCCCTGTCGGCCCTGCACATAACTCCGCAAACTCAGTGACCCATCGGTCTAACTCCTACTGGCGAATAACTGCCTGATCTCTCTCCACCTTGGTAACCTCTAACTCCAGTGCCAAGGCCTTGTTCTGAGACAAGGCCGCATCAAGTCTGCTTTGAAGCTATGTGATCCTTTGGTCAATAGTGGCATCTACGGGAAAAATTGGTGACCTATCCCCCTCCTCATCTCCAATGATCATCCACTCTCGCAATCTCTGATCAACCTCATCCTTCCCCTCATCCTCCTCCTCATCCCTCTCCTCCTCCCTCTCCTCCTCTCCTCGGACCTCCTCCACGTCAATATCAAGAGGATGGTGCTCAACAAATGGATCCTCCTCCATTGGCATCTCTCCCTCTGCCCTCACCTCCACCTCCTCCACTGGCATCTCTCCCTCTACCCTCACCTCCATCTCCTCCATTGGCATCTCTCCCTCTTCCATCGCCTCCACCTCCTCCACTGGCTGCTCTCTCTCCTTACCCTCCTCTCGGATGGGTGACAATGGTATGCCACCCACTCTCTGCCTAACTCTCTTGGGCTACCTCCACCCTTTGTCATCCCTCCTCCTCCTCGCACCCCTCCCATCTCCACCATCATCTCCACCTCCACCACCCCCATCATCTCCCCCACCTTTTCCTTCGTCTCCTCAAGCTCCATCTCTCCCTCCATCCCTCCTGCCATCTCTTCCTCCATCCCTCCTGCCATCTCTTCCTCCATCTCTGCCACCCCTGCCTCTCGTTCGTACCCATGGGATAACTAATCTCCAATCTATGGGAGGCAGACCATCAAGATCTTTCAAGGGAATTGGCCTATGAATCTACCACTAGGCGTCAAACTCAGTAGATGGGTGATCCCACAAAGCTAGTTTACAATTTTTGAGAGGAACTGATTTTTGCTGAAATCACATATTTTTAGAAAATATAATGATTTAAGCCTTTAAAAGTTCCATTTTAAGGATTCCAATTGAAGAGGGTTTCATCAAACCACCTTATATCAAACCCCCTTGGATAAAACATTGCTAGTTTTAAACCATACCTATAAATGAGTCTCCTTGACACCTATCAAAATGTTGATAAAAAATCACTTTTGATTTACCTTTTGGGGGATAAAATGAATTCATTTAAAATTTATTTCAAATGATTATGGTAGTCCTCCAAATGAGCTATCCCACGAATATAATTTTAATTGGTTTTGGTTTTATTATGTATGTGTTTTTTTAGTTTTATTAAACATAGGTTTTTCACCAAAAATCAAGCTCTCTATTTTGCACATGTGGAAAAATAGAAAATTATCAAAATAAAATTTTAAAAAATATGTTCGTACTGGGTATTGATGTCCTTGATCCATTAAAACAAATACAATTGAATTTTGATACATACAAAAAAAGTTATGTTGTATGCAGTTCGCCTATGTCTGAATTGCAATTGGTTTGACTTTGAAACTCTATCAAGGACAAAATATTCAATTAAAAACTATGAGACCAAATGAAAGTGCTAGATATCATAGTTAAAAATCTAAATTCAAAAAAAATAGAATTTTATCCTTCATACAAAAAAAGTTATGTTGTATACGGTGAGCATCACTTTTTTAAAATGTTGTTTTTTGAGAAAAATCAGTTTTCGTAGGAGATGGAAAAAGAAGTGCAATCTTATTCCAAAAAAATTCAAAAAAATATTTTTAGAATCTACAGAAAAACTATGATGAGACTCTACTTTACATCATCTTCAAATTCCTCATGGTTTAGCCGCTATAGGTGCCCGAATGTGAAGATTTATTTAAAAATAATAATTTCAATGTCCAGTTTGGCCAAAAATTGTAAACCACTATTGTGGGATCACCCAGATGTCCCTGCATCTGCTTGAACTCCCCTCCATAACCACTACTATGCAACCAAGCCATCTATCTACTGCTTAGCTACTACCACTACTATCGGCGGCCCCCATATGGTCTCCCAAGAAGATCGTGCATACTCTGTTGTACCTACTAGCACATCCTACTGCTCCCCAAACTATCATAGTACCCACTGGGGTAGGTTCATCTCTATAATTCGCTAGCTCTGCACCATGCGACCAATCAAATATCAAAATTGTCTGGACAATGACAAATGGCCATCCTCATCGGGCCACTGGGCACAATCTCTATAGGGCCTCTAGACGAAGCTAATCAAGGTGTCAATCTGATGATGCCAGTAGTTAGTATCTCCCTCACGAGTCTGGATAACTGAACCTGAATAAAGGTACACATAGGGCATCCTATCACCCAATAGTTGAATCTGCATCGGTGGTTAAAAAACCAGAATGTGCTCTCATGCCCAGATCATCAGTAATGTGGTCCCACAGCTGATACTCTATCCCTCATGATAAACTACCTCATGAAGTTGATTATATAACATGGCCAACAGGCAAGGCCCCTAGGTAAAAACTATCCTCTGACCCCACATACACACTAGTACCTCTCCCCATCCAATTGGAAATCCATGACCACGACGATCCAACATCAACACTTTGGCAATCAGTGTCATCAACATGGCATCCCACCGTGGAAACTGGTCAGCCACAACATCCCATCTGATCTCATAACCATGAATACCTAGACTGCCACCATCGACATCCTCGTACATCTTTGCTAGGGCCTGTCACCCTCGGTGCGGATCGTATACAACCCTCTCCCCACTGATCGAGATGCACATAATGCGATAAACATCCTCCAGGGTCACTGTGGCCTCTCTTATGGGAAGCTGAAAGGAACATGTCTCTAAATGCCACCTCTCACAAAGTGTTGTCAATAAGCCCTTGTTTGCTCGAATAATGGGCATATAGGCAACATAATACAATCCCAATCACATCAACCATTGTCTCTCCCTGTCGCTCAATCGATCTCTAAAGGCGTAGGTGGTCGATCTGAACTCCTACGTGTATATGGGCACTAATCGTCACTACACATAAAAAAACAAGAATTAGCACACATGGGCCATCCCAATGGCAATTATTACTATTTGAGAAACCAAACATGCATCTAAAACAAGATTTTGTACAAGGTCAACACTGGTCAACCATGGTCAACTTCAATTGCATCACGTTGATTGTAATTGAGTCGCAATATGGCACATGTGGCTCAACATTGTGCAATTGCATCGTAATAGCACCAATGCGTCGTTCCATCTAGCAATTGTGCGCCCTCACAATGATTGCATCATTTTACAAGGCGATTGCATCATGCCATTGCAATTGCGTCGCTGGACCTGGCGTTTGAATTGCAACTTTACAATTGTGTCATGTAAATAAGCACATGCGTTGAAATTCGGCGCTTGCGTCGTTTGAGTTCACAATTGCGTGCTTTTAGAAATTAACCTACCTGCCCTTACACTTGCATCATGAGACAAATGAATGTGTCGAATGCGAATGCGTTTGTGGCTTACATGATGGCAATTGCATCGCAACACATTTGTTTTCCCCCATTGACCCAATTAAATGCGCGAGAATCAAAAAAATTAAAAGTTGGATAGGGTACTTATCAGTGCCTCTGCACCCTCAGGTCATCGGAATGCCCACACACGATAGCCACGATGGTCTGTCGAGGGGATCACCATCTTCTTTTTGAGCTCTGATCTCTAGAATTTCTAATTAGCAAATGTGAAAATGGCACTTGGTTTGGCTTTTTCAACCTATTTATAGGCTGAAAATTAGGGTTTGACCTAATGGGTTTGTATTGAAGGCTCTTTCAACAACCTTTGTCTGACATTTTGACTAGCTAAGCATTCTCCATTTTTGAGGCTGGTCACACCATTGTTTCTCTAGTCATTAAATTGATTAATCGGGACACTTCTCAAATTTTTCTGACCCCGAGCCAAAATTCAATTTTTTTCCTGAGGGGGCATAGGCACTCTGTACCTTCACTAGGGCATATTTTGGACTTGTTTTCTTTTCCATAACATGATAAACTACATTATGACAAAGAGGGGAAAATGTAGACACATAAAAATGACCTAGGCCTGCAAGCACTATTTTACCACTTTTTGTCCTAGCATAATTATGACATTTTAATTATGTTTCTAACCCACCTTCAACTATTAATTTAAAAATAATTCATAATTATTTAATTAATTCATGATTTTCTATTCTTCACGATTATTAAATAAATAGATCTTATTTATTTATTTAAATGCGTCACTAATTATCAAAGTCTTCTCATAATTAAATAAAGTTCTCAATTTATTTAATTAATCTTTATCATTAATGTCCTCTTGATTATTAAATAAATATATTCTAATTTATTTATTTAATGTCACTAATTCCAAAATCTTCTTTTAATTAAATAGTTTTATTAATTTATTTAATTAATTAACTACCTCTTCTAAATTAAATAATTATTCCTAATTATTTAATGGCCTTATTTGATATTTCCCTCATTTTAAATAAAACAATTTATTTAAAAATGACTTCACATAGTTAATTGATTCTTCTTTTAGTAAATAATCTTAAATCGATTATTTACTATCTCATTAAATCCATATTTTGAATAAATTTTAATTCAAAATGGAAATATTCTTCTACAAATCAAGTAATTGCTAAAATTACTGATTTTCTAAGTCTCATCTTCTTATCTTTTGATTTTTACTAATTTTCATCTCACTTTCATGTACATTCTCCATCCTTGATTTAATTTCTTAAAATTAAATCTTGTGCACTCATTTGGGATTTTTACCCTAACCCTAATTGAGAGTTTCCATTTTGAATCTTGATCATTGATTCTAGCGCATTTCTCAATCTCTCATCTCATCTGTCCATCCAAAATTACATTTTCTATAAAATGTCTATTTTGTTTCTCGTCTCTAAATCTCTTAATATCTTGAAATCTTGAATTTAGATCTTCCTAATTTCATTTTTCTTAATCTCTCTCTTGCATTTTAGGCTTTTCATTTCAATTATTTGCATTTAGAATTTAGTTTCTAGTGCATAGCAATAGAATACAAATCCTTCAAAACTTTTTTTAGGGCTAGTTAATATAGATTTTGCTCATCACAAATCTGAGGGCACACTCATCATCACAACAAGCTAGAAGGTGCAATGTAAGTTAGCCATGGAGAAGGAAGGATTGGGTGAGAGATTTCTTATTCGTTCCTCTACTTTGTTTTCTTATGCATTTCATTGATTTTGTGGATTTAATTGATATATAATATGCATGTGTTGCTAACCAATCTTATGATGTAGAAAAATCCTCAATTATAGGTTATTTAGTTGAAAGAATGCAATATTATATGTATAGCTACCATTAAAGATATTGTCATGTCATAGATCATATATATAGTTTCCATTGAAGGACCATTAAAGTTCTTTGATCAAAATTCCTTCAATCAAAGATGATGCGTATGTGGTGTCTACATGGCTTTGCATAGTTCTTCCATTGACAAACCACCATAAAAAATGAAACTTCAATCAAAGGTGGCCAATTTTGAAGGCTCCAAAGATGTGATTTTGTAATTATCCCATAAGTGAAACAAAGCTTTATGTTTCCACTCCTTAATTTTAGGAATCTTTTTTTTGACTTGTAATGGCTCTTTATCATTCCTCCATCAATTATGTCTAAATTTGTAAAGAAGTATATATCTTTATAATATTTTAAGTATGAGTGCTAATAGTAAACCATATATCTAACTTAATGACATTGCAAAAATAACTAGCATATGTACAGTGCATGATCAAAATCACATACAAGGAAAAGGGTTGTAGCATGATTGGTTGAATGTAATTGGTGATGATGATGGTATGTGATACAAATCTATCCACCAAGGTTCAAACTCCTAGAGGTGCATTCAAACCAAGTTCAACACTTGGGTGACTTTCATGGACGAGATCCCCTTGCATGTGGCTGCTTAGTTGAAGGATGAATTGTAATTTAGATGTATGCTTATTCAAATTGTTGTAATCCACTATAAAAAAATAAGGATACTAACATCTATATAATCTTGATTATTATGCTGAAAGGCGTTCCATTACAGTGGCATTTTTTTGTGTACATCAAAACTTTTAAAATAATAAAAAATTGACGATGTTTTTGTGGTTCCTCTTAATATTTAGAACAAATATCTCTCTTTTTCATAGTTGTCACCACCTTCCCACCTATCAATTACATGTCCACATGTTGATTGTTGTATTCGCTAGCCGCTTACACATGGAAAACCTTTGCTCTACTTTAATAGAACTGAAAATTTCCACAAGAATTCCTAGAAGTTTCCTATTATTTTCCATGAAAATCCATCAAAACCTTAAGATATTTTATTTACTCATGCCTTGCATTTTCACTATCTTTCCCATAAAAGTCATTAACTGCCTTCTACACTTTGCCCCCATCTATTTTCTTATATTTCATTACCTTCTCATGGAAAATTTAGCTTTACCGCCATTCAAAAGGGCCAAAAATAACTTATAACCCTTACCACCCCTTTCATTTTTACTATATAAGTCTTTACCACTTTACCACAGCCTCCCAAAAAGGGGCTCACGGTATAGTGGTGGCGGTTATAGACTTTCACCACAGTACTGCCGATGGTCAAGTTTGAGACTGCGGTGATTGCGGTAAACGATCATCGAAAGCAAGCAGTCAGTGGTATCGACTTGGGGAGTCACATTAACCCTTACCGCTATACCGTTAGGGGACATCACCTTGTCCATGGTAGCACAGTGACAGGGTTAGCGAACGATCGGTGGAAGCAGCTGCAGTTAAGAGATGACTACCGCAGTACCGCTTGCAGTCAGGGCAGTGACCGTGGTAGCGCAGTAAAAGGTTAGCAAATGGTTAGTGGGCTGGAGTGGCAATGTAGCGATCAATAAACAGTGGATGGAGGAAAAAAATTGTAAGTGGCGCCAACGAGGTGATAGTTAATGACTAGCAGTTAGCGATGTGGTTACCGTGATACCGCAGGGGGTCATCTGATTGACCGTGGTGACTACGGTAGGCAACGGGAGCAGCAAAGACTTTAAGTGTAGTGGTTAGCGAAGATGGATACCACGATACTGCGGTCGGACAAAAGGAAGCCCGCGATAGTGCGGTGAATGAACTGGAAGCCATGACAGTCAATGTGGGGCCGGTCACCACATTACTACAAGAGGAAAAGTCAAAGCCACGGTAGAGCGGTAAAAGAAATAAAGAAGGCCACGGGAAGATAAAAGTAAAGGAGTGGATAAAATGAAATTTAAAGGGCGGGAAAAGGTATAAAGTAATAAATCAAAGGTGAACTATGTAAAAAATATTTGATTTGCTGATAAGGAAATTAATTAAATATTTTATTTCCTATCAGAAAATTCAAACGGTTGTATCAAAAAACTGAAGGGTTGTGACTCTTTGAATTTTATTATATAAATCTATTGTAAAAGAGAAGAAATATGGAAGTAGTTAGAGGGAGATGGAAAAAAACAGTAGTTAGACTGTAGGAGTTAGATTTTTCCCGAAGAGGGATTGGGATGGAAATAATGTACAAAATTTTCTTGAAGCAGAAACAATGAAGACTAATGTTTTAAACTGGTGAATTTCTCTTTGGTGTTCAGTTGTTGTGTTGCATTAATTTATACTCTTTATTTTGGTTGTCTCAAACTTGAGTTCTTTTAATCATTTAAATCAGCATATCAAGCATATTCCCTAATTTATCAAGATATATTCCATTTTGTGTGATTTGACTAATTGGTGTCTGCAAGTCAGAATTAAATTCTCTTAATAAATCACAGTGGTTTTGAGACTTCTTTTGGATACTTAAAGAAGAACCTGATAGAGAAACATTCCAGCACTGTTTATGCAAGTCATAGACTTAGTAAATTTTTTATGCCAGCCATAGAATTTTCAGAGTGCCTAACAACTAGAGTTAAGCCAAATAAGAGGAAACACATATCATTTTGACTCCATTGCCCATGTGGATAGAAGGCACTGATCTGCCACAACCCAAAGATACGAATTCATATCAAACAATTTATTCAAAAACTTCCATTTGTGCAGTAGGAGTAGGAGTAGGTGTAGTAATTTTATCTATCCACTTCCGTTTGCCATTGTGGATAGATTGATCAACTAGGAAACACACTGTAAATCTGCAACATACACATAGGTGCACCTGCCTAGGTTTTGTAGAGCTTGAAGAGTAGAAGGTGCAATTGCATCAATTGGCCTTGTTAGTTGGCCAAAAGCGTTGTGAGAGCTTGGCAACCTCTCGTGGTTCAAACCTGCATTTTTGAGACCCAACATACCCTTTAACTTTCTTGAATAGTTTGTGGTGATCACTTTTGGTTTTCTCTTCCGATGGCTTGCATTCCAAATTTTAATTTTTTATCACCCTCATTAGATGGCTTGATGTTGTCTCTCTTCATTAACATGTTTGGAGAATTCATTGCTACTTTAATGTAGAGTATTTGCATAATGTTAAAGATGTTTCCAATTTATCAATAGCCCAACATAATGTTGTTTGCATTCTTGTTCTGCAATGGTTGCATGTTGTTTTACTTTTTGAATCATGCATTTTCCTCACCGCCCCCCTCTCAACTTCTACAAGTTTTGATTTTCTCTCTTTCTTTCAACCGTTTGGGGAATCCAATTTTTAGTGTTCTTGAGTTGATGGTATGTAATTCATAAACTACTTAATCTATTGTAGTATGGTGAGATTATAGCGTGCATTTAATAATGTGCAAGTAAGCTCATATCACATTCTTAAGTTCTATAAACACATGTTACACTTGGATGTATCTCATAATCGTACCACCAGACACTCACTATATGTAGCCGAAACTTGTAGAGACTACAACCACTTCCCATTATCAGTTGAAGATTGTGGTTATGAGCTACCTCACTAGAGGAATAGATGTTTGAGCCTAGGCCACTCTTTCTACCTCCTCTGATGGGATTATGTGACAACCACTTCCTATCATCTTTACAAGATCTCACCACATGTTTAATGGGGATATGAATAGCCTTACTGCAGCCTTGAAATTAGAATTAGTTTGCTTTTACATTTACATGTTCCATGTGTTTTTATTTTTGTGTCTCCTTAGGGTTGCATACATGATTGTTTTATAGTATCATTTTGTGTGTGCTCTACTTCTAGGCTCCAAAGCATCTTGAAATAAGACTCTTCTAATATATATAGGATTTTTAGGAGAAAAATTATTGTAATTTTGAAAGATAAAGTAGAAACCCTAAATTTTCAAATGATGTAAAACTAGAAACCCTGAACTTTCAAACAAAATGATATACCTTGCACCTTTGTACCTATGAGAAGAAACCACGATGAGAACCTGTTGTAAAAGCAAGTTTACTATTTTCCTATTTTTAATGAATCTTTTGATGGGCAAGAAATGTAGATCCAAATGGTCTATAGAGTTTTCCATCTCTTTGCCTACTTTCTTAAAGGTGAATTTTTTGATCCATAGGCCCTTTTATGATGAGGGAAAGGAGGATTCCTATTGTTATGGAGTTGCCTAGGGCCAAAATAAAATGATTTGATGAGATAAGGGGCATAACAAGGAGCAAGGATGATGCAATCCTAGTCTGGATGCTCAACTAAACAAGTATCCAATCCAAGCTGCCAACAACTCACACTCTACTCTTTACCATGACAAGCACATATAAACTTAATTGTAGAACATAGCTTTTAAAATAAAACATAGGGTTTCTACCCTTATGCCCACACAGTCAACATAACATGACAATTGTGACAACAAATTTTTGCAATTTTCTATTTTCTCACTACAATAACAAAATTTATAACATTTCAAACATCTTTTACTTATATTAAAATGATAATACCATGGTGAATAGTAAGTGATGAAAAGGTGCACAAAAGTAGTGAATAGTAATTGGATTGCAGCAACACTGACCCCCTATCACGTGGCTGGAAATGAAGAGCTTTGCTCAAAACTGTTATGGAAAAAAAATAGAAATAACCTAAAATTACCTATGAGGAAGCCCTAATCTCCTTATGTGTTTCCATGCACAACACAGAGGAGGTCACTAGGTGCAACAGTGAAAATCTTGTGGTAAAGTTTTAAATTGTTGTAGCAACACAACCTAAATCTCTATGCATCCTTGTGTATTTTCCTGTGTTATCATTAGATGTATTGTGTTTGTTGTTTTCTTGTCTGTGAGTAGGGTAACGATATGAGAAGAAGTAATGATGGGTGCACTAGACAAGTAATAGAGGTAAAGGTAACGACCTATAGTGTTCACTATTTTTATTTTTTTTCATAAGTTGTGATTCTTGGTAGAATAAATAAAAAATTGTATTAGGCATTGCATAATCATTATTCCTTGCGTGTATGGCATTGTGTAAGGGAAAGGATTGTGAGGGGTAAATGAGAGAATGGAAGCAATGGGTATGTTGTTGATCAATATTAGAAAGCTTTGTGAAATTTACATTTGCATTAAAGAAAACCGTATCAATAAGCTCCCCCAAAGCTAAGATTTATGTGACTGATTGCATCCCCAAATTTTAGTGGATGGAAGAAATAATGAAATCAAAATTCATATTGCCTACATCTTTATAATTGTGGTTGTTTGGCAATTTCTTACAAGTGAAAAAGATGAAAGATCGAAGGGTTACCCAAATGGTTAAGTCCTTTTTACTCGCAATATATCTTTTGACATATTTATATAGATTTTCTATAAAGCTAGATATACTATTATGATATTACTATCAAGATTCAACCGTGTAGTTTTCGAGTCAAACTCATTGACCCATGATTCATGAGTAGTGGTTCACAAGAACCCATCTCTCATGATAATGATTGGTCCACTTAACACTCATTGCATCTAGGTTATGCACAGAGGTGAAGCATTGGTCCGTCCCGGGAGGTCACCCATCCCAGTTCTGCTCCAGCCCAGTACTGCTCCAGCATTGGTCCATCTCGAGAGGTCACCCATCCCAATACTATTTTTAATAATATTTTTTAGCATTCAAACCCTTAAAAATTACTCAAAAATAGTTACATGCATCTTCAACAATATTCTTAGCCACTAGCAAATGGTTTAAAAAAATAAATACATTATCTTTTGAATAATATATATATTTTTCCTTCAAATAGAAATGTTAATATAATAATAACTCATTGAGGCTATTTCTTTGGGTATGGTTACATCGTAGTCAAATCTTGATAGACAACACTCATAAGGAGTGTCTAGAGAAACACAATCATAAACAAACAATGCTTGCCGACCACAGTTACCGGTGAAATGTCGAAACCCTCATTGAGGTCAGGTCTCCACACGTTAAAAGGCATACATTTTTCATTGAGAAATTTAAGCGATGGATATAAATGTTCCATTAAATATTTTCCCTTGTTTCCTTTCCAAAGATTATGCGTGAGAAAATGAGTGCAAGTTGTTCCCCTATCGTTTTCGTTCCCTACCCTTCACAAATACTCAAGTGGGGCCCGACCACAAAGATTTGGCATAAGGGATGGTAGAGATTCACTTTAAAGTATCCCAACAGTTTGGAACGTATCTACACCGCTAGGTCCATCTGATATTTGAATCAATCTAGACACTTTTCTGCAAAAGTGGCTGTCCCTGTGTGCAAATAGTACTACTGGGTTATCTTTGTTTATCATGATTGATCGATGTGTTAACAGATGTTCAACACAACAAATTATGTTTTAAGAGTAGTAATATTGACAGGCACAACCGAGGTGCCGCCGGTCGAGATCCAAAGAGCTGCCCGTAGACTTTTCCACGGTAACCGGCAATATACGGTTCCCCGTTTCACACGTGCGATGCCATTGCTTACAGGTGAGGCGAAAAGAGAAAGGACTTGGAAGGCGTTTTAGAGCTTTGTTCCCTCACCGGGCGGGTAATCGTTTCTTCGTTAGTTGTCTTTGCTTAAGACAGTTGAGAAGCGTCGGCGAGGGAGGAGTAGATGAGGATCCGCAGGCGTTCCATTGCTGGAACTCTATATTCCTCCTCTTCCTCGGATAAAGCAGCCGCTTCTACTTGTACAGACAGAGAGGAGAAGGAGAAGGAGGAGGAGGAGGAGGAGGAAGAGGAGGAGGAGGGGCGGAGGAGAAAGGAGTTTCTTTGGCCTCTGGCAGAGGCAGTGGCGGAAGTTGGAGGAGGAGGAGATGGAATTGCTAGGATTCACAGACGCCGCGCGCACAACTGGAGAAATGCGCTTTTCCAACGCAACGCACCAGACAAGGCGGTGCAGGTAGGCCTCGGCTTCAGATCTTGGCTTGTCTTTTCATAAAATGTTTGTGCAATTTCTCATAGTTTAGGGTGCTAGGCTAGAATATAGTATTCCGTCCCCCATTCTTTAACACTTGGTTGCATTTGATGGGAGAACTGAGAGATGAGATAGGGCGTAAGGATTAAGCGGCGGTATCTGCGTTTCTAAAGGGTACCGTAATCATAGATTATCTGCTTGTCGTGCATGCAGGCGGTGTGGCAGAAGCACGGATTAAATGTGTTGTGCACACCGTCAAAGTACATCTGCTGCCCACCAAAGTGCCTGCTTTCTTACAAATGTATCCATGAGGATTACACCAGTCGGAACTCGGGATATTCGCCTGCGCAGTCGTGTTTGGTATCTACACCTTCGAATATTATAAGAGGGTATGGAGTCCTACATGCACTGCGAATGGAGGCGACCGGTTGCATCTCTCTTTTAATTTCCAAAACCCCTCCATTTGCGCCTTCCAGACACTGCAGGTGCAAATTTGTCTCTGGGTGTCTAAACACTGTGCACAGAAAATGTAGCGATTATTAGCCGACAAGGAATATGCTTATGGGTTTACACTCAAATAATCATAGGCCTGAGCGATTTCCTTACAAACATCCTCGCTACGGTTCTGATACCTTTTTTCTTTCTTATCTAATCCCAGCTTTAGAAGCCCAAGAATGATGCATCTTAGGTTCCAGTTCTAACTGATTCACGAAAATAATTTAACATTTTGTAGCGTAATCTATTAATGATACATCATAGATTGAGTATTAACTGATTCATTAAAAGTTCAACATTTTGTAGTGTAACTTCATTATGATGCATCACAAATTTGAGTTCTAACTGATTCATGAAAAATTCAACATTTTTTGAGGTAACCCAACAATAATGCATCGCAAATTTGAGTCCTAACTGAAATGACCTGAAATGCGCTCTTCAGACCAGTCTGAAACCCTCGCAGTGAATCCCCACGAAATAATATAGGCATCTGCGGCTTCCGAGGGCATCTGAAAGCCATGTTATGGTAGAGGCGTAAGATGTACTTTCCCGTAAGCTGGTTCTCATTCTTCTCAACCAGAAATGGGGAACACGGAAATAGATTCCACTGTACACTAAAACACCATGGGGCTTGTCTTGCGTTGTGCAGGTACGTGGGGGAGGCGACAAACCAAATTACGGATGGAATGGGATTATAAGGTAGTCCCCACACCGTTTCTATTTCTTTATCCCATACCAACAAACAGACCGATGATCCAGCAAATTAATTGGATTAACCGAATCCAAAGTTAATTTATTCAGAAATCTGATATCTGTTTGTCAATCTCTTTCCAGTAGGGGAATTCCAGAGGATAATCTCGGGCTTCTCCCAAGCGAAGGTATTTCTCTTCGCTTTAATCAAATTTCAGTAAGCCCGGCCACTGAAAAGCCGATACATTGAGTGGATACTGTTTAATAAGGACCCGAATGCTATAAAATCTTAGTTTCAACTTATGTACTTGAGCAGGAAGCAGCGCCGAGCAAGAGATCACGCAGCTGGAATTGCCAAAATCCGGTCGGTCTGAAAAATGTTTAATGTGGGAGAAGAAAAAGCCGCCCCCAGATGAGAGTACGGTCACAAAAAATACAAGCAAGCTGGACTGCATTACCAAATGCCATGTCATAAGGAATATTAATGCAAACGCAAAGGAGAGTATACAGAGGGACAAACGAAAGACTAAATGCAAAGCTCGTGGTGACGAGAATAATGACAGTTATATGCATGCAGGATCTCAGTGCAGGAGGAGGAACGGAAGGGGCTGGCGGTGCTCAGAGAGAACTCTTGTTGGGTATCATTTGTGTGAACATCATCTGGGGAAGGGCAGATTGAAGAGTATTAACAGCAGCAGCACAACAAAGGGTGGTGAAACTTCAGTTTCAGTGAACAACAAAGGCACCAAATTCAAAGAGTTGCATCTTATACACGCTGCTGCTCCTACTCGGGAATTAACTGAACTTTAATGACAAGAACATTTTCAGGAATGGATCCTTCAAAAGCTTAAGTTGATATACAATAACTCCTCTGGTACTCAGTAGGAACTGAAAGCTGTTATCATAAGTAACAGGTATAGCTGTTTCTCCGTGCATTCCTGAAAAATAATTCAGTGATTACTGTCCATGGATAGTTACGCGGACGCTGCCATGTACTTTCAGTATTTACTATATTAAAAATTCAATTTCAAGAAGTCAATTTTTCTGTAATTTCCTTTTGTAAAGATCCTTCTATATATCATGAAATGCTGGTGGATTATTTGTCGTTGGTGAAGCAGCATCAATGGAATTCCTTCTGTGATTTCAAACTTTTCTACCTAATCAACTATATTAGGTATGTGGATGCCAGACTTCAAATTTAGAAAATGTCAATAACAACCCTTGTGTAAATTATGAAATGTTTGCTTATTTCGAAACATTTTTCATACAATTCATATAAATGTAGAATTCAAAAGATTATTTTTAAAATCAATTGTGTATGATTTTGTATGGACATTTCAGATCATGCTCAGCAATTCATCATAAAAAGAATAAAATCAGTGAATGTGACCCGAAACATCCATACAAAAATATACACAATTGATTTGAAAACAATCTTTTGAACACTACATGAACTGTGAAAAATTCATATACAGTACATTTCTAATTCTTGTAACGTTTTTTCCAGTAGTATTTTTTTTTGTCATTTCTATTTATTCGTAGAATAAAATACGAATGGGACAATTAGTCAATCACTGATGGAACAACTGGTGGAGCACCTAAATTGAAATAAAATATAATTTAAATATCTGTTACAGCGATGCGATGAAAGATATGATAGGAACATTTTAAAAAAAATTATAAAATATAAAAAAATCACGTCGGGCGAATTGCATCTTAAACGCTGGACGCACTGTATACATCGCCCTTTTACTATAAACTGCATTAGAACCGTTCGTCAAGTCACGCTTCTGTAAAGACAGTTTATCCTCAAATTTAAAATTAAAATGAAACTTTTCAAAGAAATTGAACAAAATTAACATGACTTAGTATATTTAAGAAATAAAAATATTCTTATATATTTTCATTAAATCAATTTGATTTTTGATGATTATTGAATATTCATTAATTAATTGTGGAATTTTAAAAAAATTAAATTAAGTAATTTGAAAAAATAATTTTATATCAAATTAAAAATAATAGTTTATATGTTATGGAAAAATCTTACTTTAAACAAAATAAAAGGCATTATTATTGTAGGAACAATAAATGAATTTGAGGTCTTTATATGTATATCTAGTGCATAAATAAATGGTAAAATAATGAAACATTATATAAAAGAGTCGAGCTACAAACATAGTGTTGGTTCTTTTTGCCAACAACCAATATCTCCTACAAAACTCATTGATTTTTTTTTACCTTAAGCTTATGAGGTTTGTTGTTAAAATCTAAGCAAAGTGAACTCTTATGATTGTAAAGGTTGAATGAATAGGCTAAAAGGAGAGACGACCTCCTCTCTTATACTTTAAGCTTTGTTGCACTCGAGAGGGTGGTTTTATCGAGATCTTATGAGATATGTGGTGAACTATGTGAACACCTTCCAAATAGTAATTAATGTGAGTTCATCTAAATGTAATTGAAAGATTGATATATTCAAAAGATTTAAGAATTAAGAAACTTTAATGAATTATTTTGAAACCCATTCAACTCAAAATTAGGCCCTTGAAATACAATTGGAAAAACTTAATTTCATAATTTTTAGTAATCTTCATTGTGTTAATTTATTTTTTGAAATGTTAAGAGATCTTTTATGTGAACCCCAAATTCCATTGTCAAATTTACTTCCTCACTCAAGCATAGATGTTAGTATATCATAAGAAGTAATAGAGAATCAATAACAAAAATAACTATCATCATTCTCCAAAACTCCTTATCTACAATTGTTATCTATGAGATCGCATAGAACTATATAAACCATCACAAATAGGCATTTAATTTATTAAATCTCATTTCAAGAACATTTTTCTTGCATATTCACATAAGGTAATCATTTGATAATCACAATATAACTATAACTAACAATAACTAGTTAAAATCCATCAGCTAATCAATATTCTATGACAACCAAAAAAAACCATATATAATCATAAGAACACCAACTATGTATATGTGTAGACACGTAGAATATACATGCACTTGATTTTGATCATATTAACATTGTTTCGTCTTGAATCATACTTTTAGCTTATCAACATCTTTCATCCCTTAATTAAATAAATCATTTATTTATTTAATTAGGCCTTTCTCCTTTGCTGATTGATTTAATTAATCCCCAATCCCTCTTTGATTAAATTATTTATTTTATTTGATTAAATCCCTAAATTCTTCTTGTTAAATTGAATAAATTAAACATTATTTAATTTAATCTAACATTATCCCCTTTAATTAAATAAATCAAATCATTTATTTAATTAATCAATTCCTCTCAATTCTTGACTTAAATCAATTCATAAATTTAAGTCTAAATTGTCACATCTCCTAAATTCTTCACTAAATTAATTAAGATTTGATTAATTTAATCCTAATCTATATCACATCCTCTAGAAAATGCAAATTGCACAATAAATCAATTACTTTGATTTATTTAATTGTCCATTTTCTCTCAATATGGCATAAAAAGGGAATATTCCCTCAAATTCGAATTCAAATGGACTTAGTCTTTCCAACAAGGCATTTAAAACCTCTTACATGTCCTTTGCATTGAGCCAAGTGACATTAACTCCATTCTTCTCTCCCTCCAACATATCACATTCAAAATTCAAATTTGAATCTCATAGCATTTATCATGCATATTGACCAAAATGTGTTCATTCTTCCTCCAATCACATGTGGAGAAATGGCCTCTTCTCATTGGTTGGTCTTTTATCACACATTCATCCAAATCCCTCATTCTTCCAATTTGGAAATCTATAAATGAGAGACTCTTCCTTTCATTCTATCATCCATAACTTGAGAAAACTAACTCTACTCAACTTCATCCTCAATGCAAGATATTAGCTAGGTTATTGCAGGTTTTCTCAATAACTCATCTTATTCTTCATCAACAAAGTGGATCAAATCATCAAGCTTATAAAGGAGTTTGGAAAGGGATGATTTCGACACATCAATTGACACCAACTCCCCTATGGGATCAAGAGTTTGCATACTTAATTAGGATTTAATTTCTTTCTTTTTTCATCTTTTGTTCATTTTCCTAATTTATGTTTTGTAAATGGATTTCATGGGGAATCCTTGTTTTTAACTTGCATTTGATCTAACATTATGCTTGTTTGCTATGTTTGTGCAGGTATGAAATTCGGGTTCACTTTTTCACACTAGAAGGAGGGAACTAATACATCATCATCATCATCATCAGTAATAATGTGAACTTGTGTGGATCCTCCTTCCATCCATCTTATTCTTCTTATTCTTCTATCTTTACTAACATTTCTATCTAAACTCGGTGTGTTGTATCAAAATATACATGAGGCTACCCATGGTCGATGACTGTCTATACATCATTAGAAATTGTCTACATCAAAGAATTATCTTTCATCCTCTCATCAATTGAAGCACTCCTCTCGCATTTTATCACGATCTCGATCGAAAAATAAAACATTTTTGCTCAATCTCTCGAGGGGGCAATATACCAGCATAAACCTTCTCGCTGGGGCAACAATGGGGCATCTAAAAAATCAAAAAAATTTAAACTTTGATCACAATAGTTTATTCTTTAAATCAATGCAAAAAGTACATTGCTTCAAAGAGGGGAAAAATGTAGACACGTAAAATATACATGCACTTGATTTTGATCATATTAATATTGTTTCGTCTTGAATCATACTCTCAGCTTATCAACACCTTTCATCCCTTAATTAAATAAATAATTTATTATTTAATTAGGTCTTTCTCCTCTAGTGATTAATTTAATTAATCCTCAACCCCTCTTTGATTAAATAATTTATTTTATTTTATTAAATCCCTAAAGTCTTCTTGTTAAATTGAATAAATTAAACATTATTTAATTTAATCTAACATTATCCCCTTTAGTTAAATAAATCAAATCATTTATTTAATTAATCAATTCCTCTCAATTCTTGACTTAAATCAATTCATAAATTTAAGTCTAAATTGTCACATCTCCTAAATTCTTCATTAAATTAATTAAGATTTGATTAATTTAATCCCAATCTATGTCACATCCTCTAGAGAATGCAACTTGCACAATAAATCAATTACTTTGATTTATTTAATTGTCCATTTTCTCTCAACCATTCATCATCTTCATCAATATCATAGCTAGGTTATGCTCAAATTTCATTGAGAGATTTGACCATTTCACAATAATCAACATTGCACTTTAGGAGTTGGGAAAGGGCCAATTTCAACATTTCAATTGGCACCAATTCCCCTCATGGGATAATCAATTTGCTTACTTAAATATGATTTGTTTTCATTTACTTAGTTGTTTTTCTTTTTTTTCCTATTTTAAGTTTTAGTAAATGGATTTCATGGGGAATCCCTCATGCTTGTATGCATCTTGATCTAATAACCTAACTTTGTTTATTTTTTTTGTGCATTTGCAGGTTTAGGGGTTCACATTTTAAATCCTTCTCGCTGGGGCAATAATGGGGCATCTAAAAAATCAAGAAATTTTAAACTTTGATCACAAAAATTTATTCTTTGAATCAATACAACAAGTACATTGTTTCAAAGATGATTAATTAAATTAATCAGCAAAGGAGAAAGACCTAATTAAATAAATAAATGATTTATTTAATTGAGGGATGAAAGGTGTTGATAAGCTGAGAGTATGATTGAAGACGAAACAATGTTAATATGATAAAAATCAAGTGCATGTATATTTTGCATGTCTACATTTTTCCCCTCTTTGAAGCAATGTACTTGTTGCATTGATTAAAAAAATAAATTGTTGTGATCAAAGTTTAAAATTTCTTGATTTTTTAGATGCCCCACTGTTGCCCCAGCGAGAAGGATTATCTTTGTATGATTTCTGGATTAGATTGTGTAAGATTTATCCCCCCACTATTGCCCCAATGAGAAGGATTATGCTGGTATATTGCCCCCTCGAGAGATCGAGCGAAAATATTTGATAGGTATGTCATGCAAAGTTACTCTCTTGACATTGAGAGCCAATTTTACCCATTTCATTCAACCATTCATCATCTTCATCAATATCATAGCTAGGTTATGCTCAAATCGCATTGAGAGATTTGACCATTTCACAATCATCAACATTTCACTTTAGGAGTTGGGAAAGGGCCAATTTCAACATTTCAATTGGCACATTTTCCCCCATGGGATCATTAATTTGCTCACTTAAATAGGATTTGTTTTCATTTACTTAGTTGTTCTTTTTTTTTTTCCTATTTTAAGTTTTAGTAAATGGATTTCATGGGGAATCTCTCATGCTTGTGTGCATCTTGATCTAACAACCTAACCTTGTTTGTTGTTCTTGTGCATTTGCAGCTTTAGGGATTCACATTTTGGCACAAGAATAAACTACCAAATAGTCATTTTCACAGGTCTAGGATAACACACCTAGCCAAATAGTCATTTTACTCCTATAGACATGAGAAATATACAATTCGATCTGACACACTGGATCTTGATTTACTAACACACCATTTCATCCTGAATCATCTCCTTTGCTAGTCATTTAATTGAATAATTTGTAGTTGATTAAATTCATCACCCTTCATCTCTTAATTAAATAAATCAACTTTATCTAATTAATTCATCATGTCTTGTTAATTAAATAAATCAATTTTATTTAATTAATTCTCTAAAACTCCTTTTAATTAAATAATTCATTTTTTTTTAATTAAATCCCTAAAGTCTTCTTATTAAATTGAATAAATTAAAAATGATTTGATTTAATCTAACATTATCCCCTTTAGTTAAATAAATCAAAATCATTTATTTAATTAAACCCTTCCTCTCAATTTGATTTAAATCAATTCATAAATTTAAGTCTAAATTGTCACATCTCCTAATTCTTTATTAAATTAATTAAGCTTTGATTAATTTAATCTTAATCTATGTCACATCCTCCAGAGAATGCAACTTGCACAATAAATCAATTACTTTGATTTATTTAATTCTCTATTTTCCTCACATGACATCAAAAGGGAATATTCCCTCAATTTGAATTCAAAAGTCCAAATGGAGTTGGTCCTTACAACAAGGCATTTAAGACCTCTTACATGTCCTTTGCATTGAGCCAAGTGACATTAAATTTATTTCCCTTCCCTCTTCAACAAGTCATTTCACAAATTCAAATTCAAACTAATTGCATTTATTGGCACTTTGGCCAAAATGTGCACAACCATCAACCAATCCCATTGTGACAAGTGGCATTCAACCATTGGATTGAAAGTTAGTCCCATATTGCTCAAAGTTTTCTCTTTTTTCCATATTCAAATCTATAAATTGGAGGCTTCTCTCCTCATTTCTCATCCACAACTTCATGCAAATTTACTCTCTTGACATTGAGAGCCAATTTTTCCCATTTCACTCAACCATTCATCATCTTCATCAATATCATAGCTAGGTTATGCTCAAATCTCATTGAGAGATTCGACCATTTCACAATCATCATCATTGCACTTTAGGATTTAGGAAAGAGCCAATTTCAACATTTCAATTGGCACCAATTCCCCCATGGGATCATCAATTTTCTCACTTAAATAGGATTTGTTTTCATTTACTTAGTTGTTCTTCTTTTTTTTCCTATTTTAAGTTTTAGTAAATGGATTTCATGGGGAATCCCTCATGCTTGTATGCATCTTGATCTAACAACCTAACCTTGTTTGTTGTTCTTATGCATTAGCAGGTTTAGGGGTTCACATTTTGGCGCTAGAAGGTGATCATGAACTAGTAAAACTTCAGGAATTTGCGTTATCCTAGAGGAAGATTTGTTCAAGAGATTTTGACTATTTGGCTAGGTGTGTTAATCCAAGATTGGGTGATGTTGATTTGGCCCTTTTAAGTTTAGCATGAATGATTTTCATAATTTTTTTCAAAAGTTTCAATCATCCACTGCATCTATTTATTCTGTCATCACTACCACCCTCTTTGATCTTTTGACTTCCCTAGTTCTTCTCTTTTGGGCTTGAAAGATTGAGATCAAACGATCCCTATTTTTTATGGTCCAAACAAGATCACAATATAAGAAGAACATCGAAAACATCAATGACATATCAACTTTCGATGACTTAGGGCCGGTAACCACCAAAGCAAACCTTGCAGAATCCAACATTCCCTTAAGTAGCTCTTCTCTACCATCACAAAATCCTCAAGGGGAAGGCTATGAGGAGGACATTATCAATGAATACTTGGGAATGACATAAAGGGAAATAAATTAAATGATTCAAAATCCAGAGAATCATAGAATTGTCAATGCCATGCTTAAACTTAATCCTTTTCTATACTTACACACGTTAACGAAAGGAGGGGTCCAGTTCCCTTCTGACCATGACGTAGGTGCTAGTATAGAAAGGCCCCTTATGAGCATACCCCTAGTGTCAATTCCTAGCATCATCCAAGAGACTCCCATAATCACATCAACTATCACACCAACCTCACCAATTGCAAACAAAGGAAGTGCTATGTTTCGTGAGTTACAACAACATCACCTTATAAACAAAAAAGAGGTGAGTATCAACACCATACCAAAAAAAATCTGTTCCGGTGAATCCATCACACTCATACATCCCACTCAATTTCCATAATTCTACCGATTCATCCTCATTCCATGCCACGCCCACCTATTCGCTAAACATACAAGCTTCTCTACTGCAAGGAGAAGGTGTTTTATTTGGAACCGTAGGATTCACTGACCCGTTATCCTTTCAAGGGAACCTACCACCCTTTCCCCCATTACCACTCACATCCACATCACCTATGAGGGCGGGTCTTCCCCCCTTACCCATATCTAGTTTCTTAAATACAAGCAATCTGAGCATCACACCTAATTCTCTCTTTTTTCCTGCAACATCACAACAACAAGTGGAAACCATTCAAGCCACTACAATAAACACATCAATTAGTCCTCAAATCTCCCAAGTCATACCTTCTCAAGGACCAAGCATCTCGACCACACCACCAACGACCCAAATCCCAACCACCAACTTCATGCAAAGTTACTCTCTTGACATTGAGAGCCAATTTTGCCCATTTCACTCAACCATTCATCATCTTCAAGAATATCATAGCTAGGTTATGCTCAAATATCATTGAGAGATTTGACCATTTCACAATCACCAACATTGCACTTTAGGAGTTTGGAAAGGTCCAACTTCAACATTTCAATTGGCACCAATTCCTCCATGGGATCATCAATTTTCTCACTTAAATAGGATTTGTTTTCATTTACTTAGTTGTTCTTCTCTTTTTTCCTATTTTAATTTTTAGCAAATGGATTTCATGGGGAATCCCTCATTATTGTATGCATCTTGATATAACAACCTAACCTTATTTGTTTTTTTTGTGCATTTGCAGGTTTAGGGGTTCACATTTTGGTGCTAGAAACCCTAAAACTTAGACCAAGTTTCATGGTGTTTTGATATTAGATGAAAGATTGAAAATTTTAACTATATAAAAGTTGTAAAAAAAACCTACATCATTGGATAGCTTATGAAGTTCTACCCCATTTAAAAAAAAAATTCTGAAAAAGACCAAAAAATGACCAAGATACGACCATTTTAAGTTTGGGTGAAAAACAAGAAATCAAATGCGGGAGGAGAGAAAAAAACAAAGCTTCTTATGTCATCTTTTCTTTATTGTATAAAGTTTCTTTGGACACTCTTGGAAGCAATTATAATTCCAAGTTTAAGTATTTGATTACCTTTATGCTTTTAGAAACACTAAATCTCTTTTGGGCCTTAAAAAGAACACTACAAAAGCTTTCAATTTTGTAACAAAGGGTTTAAAAAGAACCTTAGAAACAATCTACTAGATTTTGTTTAAGGTTTAAAAATTGAACAAGGAAACTTCCACACTTGAATTCGGTGCTCTAAAAAGAATTCATTTTTCTTTGTGGGATTAAAATGAACAAGTGTTGTTCTATTTTGTAATTATTTATTCAAGTTAATATCATTAAAAGGGCGTATGCGCTTCTCTCGCGCCTCACAACGATCTTGAGAATCAAAAGTTATTTTGGTGATCTTAAGTTGAACAAAATAATTGACTCCACATTTCATCTTTTAGGAGTTAAAATTGAACCAAACATGCGAGTGTGAGCATGGTATATTGCGAGTGTTCTCCCTTTGTTTTTCAACAAAAGTTGATTGAACTAGAGGATATGCTAGCTTGCTATTGTTTATCTTAGCGGGCCTACCTTGTGGGAAAAAGTAATCACCCAAGGGAATGACCCAACCGGGAACATGCTAAAGCCAAACGACTTCCAACTGGTATATAAATGTAGATTCTCGAGGAAAGTTCAAGAATCACGAGGATTATTCTGATGAGAAGGGCAACAATGGTATCTTGCCATATTGGATAGTCCCCCATGAATGAAATTCCCACATTAAAACCTCTTATTTAGCAAAGGCCAAAATCCTATCTATTTGTTGGTGCAAAAGGTTATGTCCTTTGAAGTCGCCCCAAGTTATACATGTTGTTCTGTTGTAGAGATCAAACGTATGCCATGGGAGATTCATGGGTATTGATGCTTTGCTGACCCAAGAAGTGTGTGTCGTGGAGGGGAGCCAGTGTGGTCAAGCATCTAGTCATCCATGCAAAATATGGGCAACTAGATTCATCCAAGTGGGAACCCAACAAATATTATTTTTTCACCCTAGGGTTGTGCATGTTATTGAGACACCTTCCCTGATTCTAAAATAATTGAAAAACAAACATCCACAAAAGAGATCCAATTTCAAACCCCTTGTAGGAAACAAATATCCTTTGACTAATCTAAGTACTCTTTCTTTCCTTAGGGATCATATCCCTAGAAGTTTCTAAGTGCTTGGATTTTATCATCCTTTGTTTTCACCAAGGTTAAACACTAGGAAACCTTTGCCTTAATTTCCTTGATTTCCACATAATGAACTTTGTGGGATGAAAAAAAATTTAGATATTGGACATTTAGTTTGAAAAGAATAATCAAGAAAAAGTGTTTGTGGTAAAAATAACTAAACCTAAGCAAGATAAAAAAAATAATTGAACCACACATGTTATTGCAATCTTTTGTCTTATGGTTTTCCATGCAAACATTGATCTCTTGGTTTGAATTACTCATAGGGAAAAGCATGTTCTTCATTACCTTGGTCTTGTAAACAAGTCCCTCTTAGGTTCATCTAGGATCAATTCAAACACTTCACCCCATCCAAACATCAATCAAGTTCCATTTCACCAACAACTCTTGGAACCTTGGAAACATCACTTATGCTATACTTTTAGGAAAAATTAGCATCACCTTGTTTGACTTAACACACCTAGTCAAATTATCAACCCTCTTGAACAAATTTGTCTCTAGGATAACACAACTTCCTAAGGTCTACTAGTTCATGATCACTTTGATTGGCTCAACATACTTAGCCAATTCATTCTCTTATGCGAGTTTTCCCTAGGATAACACAACTTCCTAGGGTTTACAAGTTTACCATCATCTTGTTTGGCTTAACACACCTAGTAAAACTATCCTCATAATCAAATAAAATTAAGTCCTAAAGTCTAGCATTGATCCAAAGCTCCTAAAATTTCAAAACATCCATATCATTCACCCCTTTCATCCTCCATCTCATCATTGGTCCTAAAATCTCGAAGGTCAACAAGGTCAAAACACAAGAAAACATGGATTTTAAACTTGACTCATACATCATGAGTAATCCAATTCAACCAAACTATCCAAGCCTTACCATACCAATTGATTTTCAAACCTTGTATTTGTACAATCCATACATGGGATCATTATCTCCTCCAAATGTTAGTCGTACAACAAATGCAAGTTTTCCCAATCTAAATTTTGGAGCACCTTTCCCTTTGGTAGATTTAAATCAAAGTCCAAAAATACAAATCTATCACCCAAACAATCAAGGCATGATCCTTCTCCCTTTACCAACCATCAATCAATCGAATATGAGTAACACTCCAATCATAAACCAAAGCATCATATGAAATCCTCCTATTTTCCATCGATATCGCAACAACCAATGGAAACCATTCAAGCAATCCCAACAATCAAAACCATTCGCCATCCACCACCACCACCACCAAAACACATATGACAAATTCATTGTCCATCATGTTTCAAGCCACTCGATAATCCACTCATCAAAAGGTGCTCTGAAACCAACAAGTCACACAAGCTGCGCAAGCAACACAAGCAGCCCAACAAGCACAGGCTCAAGCTCAAGCCTATTTTGGGCACTATTGAAAGCAATCCATGAACAAGTAGCACAACAAGGAGCCCGACAAAAAACTTTGTTGGCACAACAATAGCTAGACCAACAACAAGCTTTGTTGGCACAACAACAACAAGACCAACAACAAGCTTTATTGGAACAATGACAACATGACCAACAACAAGCACAAAAATTACTCGCTCAACAAATCTTGAAACAGATTCCCACCAAAATTGTTGAAAATAATGGTCAAGACCTATCCATTGATGAACACCTTGAAGATGTTTCCACCTCATCCAATGATCAAGTCAACGTACATCAAGAGACATTTTTTAGTTATGACCAAGACCCCTCCTACAAATATCTATTTCAAGGAGTGTTGATGTTATTTGATCCTATTGACATAATCCAAGATCCATCCACCAATGATCGTGTTGACAATGTATCTACATCACCTAATGAGTTAAAAAACATATCTCAAGAATTTATTCGAAAGCATGATCAACATCTTTCACCAAGGTCTAGCAATGATTCTTTCTAAAACATATGGCATCCTTTGACCTCATGACATTTGAAAAACTGCCTATGCCTAAGGAAGATATCCAAGAACCCTTTATCGGAAATCCGTTCTTTGAAATTGACCAATGTCAAGAACTTGATCCAAATAATGTTGAAAGCAATTTTGACATTAACCAAGATCAAGAATTTGTATATCCAAGATACTACAATGAGGTAATGGAAAATCTCCTATCTATACAAGATGTTGCAAATAAGGATCATATCCACATAACACATACTCCTCCATCTACCCATGAGATGATTTATTTGGATGGACATGTAGATGATCTTCATTCAAAACAAGCGTATCATACTCTTACTGAGGAACAAGAGTCTCCTACTCTTAACATTTGTACACCTAATCAAGATATGGAAAAATCTATAGACATGTCAAAAATGGGTCATGAAAAAGGCTTGTACAGAAGTTGTGAATCAAAAAAATCCTGTGAAACTATATCAAGAATGAATCATGAGGAAGACTTTTACAAAGACAGTGAAGCATCAACACTTCTTGAAGAAGCATTACAATTTGATATTTCACAAGATCAAGCTAAAGAGATCAATCAAGAAGTCATCTCACATATGGAGGATCCTATCACTTATAAACTTGGATCACTTACCTTTCTTAGAGAAATCTACCTCATCAATAAAGAGGCTGTCACTTTTGAAGATCCACCATAGAGCAAAGAAGGATTAGTACCTTGTTTCCAAGGTAAATCATATCCTATTGTAGATAAAAAAATTCAGCAGATGAATTATCAAGGTAGAGGATTAGGCCTACATGAATAGGGTATCCTAGAACCATTGCAGATTATTGGCAATCCTAAGAATCAAGGTCTTGGTTATGTGACAACCAAGGGATGCAAACATATCAGTGATACCTCCATAAAATTGGGGGCAACTTTGTCTCAAGCAAATATCAATATAGCGGGCACGAAGAATCCTTATGATGAAATCGATGCCAATACTACAACCAGCCATGTCATGAATCTTCATCCAACCATCACCCCATCCATGAATTGGGACCACCATCAAAAGAGAGCTAGGAATCAAAGAATGAAGAACATTATCAAAGAAAGAGAAGCTAAGTAACATATTAGATAAGTCAAATACGTATAGATACCAATTACAAAGAAATAATATCCCTATCAAACTCCATTAGTCAAAGAAACTATGGGGAAAAATAAAAAAGGGGAAAGTATCCATCAAAAATGTCCACAAAATAAAAATCAGGCTTCTCAAGCAACATACAAAGTATATCATGAAGTTGGTCATAATTTCGTGCACACTTCCATATCCACTCATTTTTTCTTATCTTCCCAAGTTTGGAGAGTCAAAGGTTTCAAACTGTCAACCAATCCATATTTTATTACTAAACACACTTCATCCATGCCTCCACACATGATATCCAATTATCACATTGACCATATGTTGGCAATGACCCTTCATCATAAGGATTCAGAAGACACTCTATCACGATGTGTGCATAAAGACAAAGTTAACTCCGATGTCAACAAAGCAGATCAGGAATCTCTAAAGTTGCATTCAAGTGCACGTATCTTGGCTAGGCATCTTCTTCAAGTAGGATATTGATGGAACATTATGACAGAAGTATCAACATTAGCACCACTAGGTGGTTCATCATGAGCTTAAAATCTCTTAGAATTTTTAAAAATATATATATATATATGATAAATAAAAATTAAAAAAAGGATTGAAAAGAGTAAAGATAAAAATCTTCCTCTAGTGAAAACCAATTCGGTGGTGCTTTGGATAGGTACCATGGTGAAAACCTAGAAAACAAGCATCATGTGTAGAATCAAGCATCTACATGTGTCATTTCAGAAGAAAGCATCTTATCCCATCCATAAATCCAGCTTTCCCTCCATTCCAGCCATATCATTCATTCATCCATGAACCATTTATCCAATCCATTTTTATCCATCTGCATCCATACTCCAAGTCATCTTAATTTTGATGAAATTTTGGCGCACACTTTACATTCACCTATGGTAGACACTTTGACATGGGTCATTTTCATTGATCTTATCCTATCCAATGATATCTGAGACTTTAAGCATTATCTAAATGAGCATTCCTCTATTCGAACACCTTATCTTGTCACAAGATAATCCTTTTCATCCTTTGAATTATTACCATATCCATCTATCCATCCACACACCTATCCAAGCATTCACCCATGGCATTCCATACATTGCTAGACACTAGGGGCAGATATTTGCATCTTGCTTCGGGAATAAATCTTGATATATATCCTCCAACTTATGTGGTGATCTGAACATTGGAAAACATGAAATCAAATTAATCAAATAATTTGTGAGCCAAAAAGATCCAAATCACTAGCCCATGACATGTTTTGACAAGATGATGTTCCTTATCAAGCTTTATCTTTCATCGAACATCAATCTAAACAATCCATATCAATTGTATCTAATGTGTACTTCAATGTCACATCAAATCATCAAAGCTATTTTGTTCCAAATCAAGCTTCATTAATCTTGATCAATCGAATCCAATCAATTATCACCTTGCTTGACTTAACACACTTAGTCAAACTATCATCTTGTGCATGATTTTACTCTAGGATAACACAACTTCCTAGAATTTACAAGTGCATTATCATCTTATTTGACTTAACACATTTAGTCAAATTATCCAATCCATCATCAACTTGTTTGACTTAACACACTTAGTCAAACCACCCTCTTGTGTATGAGTTTACTCTAGGATAACACAACTTTCTAGAGTTTACGAGTGCATTATCACTTTTTTTTGACTTAATACACTTAGTCAAACTATCAATCCATCAATCCGATTGATCAACATTAAGCTTGGTTTTCAACAAAATCCCAAAACAGGGCACTGATATCATCACGTATCCATATCCAAATTGTCAAAATCATGCGAAAATTCAAAACATTCAAAAAATAAAAAATAAAAACATCCAAATCATTCAAAAATCCAAAAACATTTGGAAAATTCATCAAAAAATCCAAAAATATGTCGAAATTTGAAAAATAAAAAATAGAGTCATCTCGCCGAACTACATCATCTCTGAGCTTGAACGTAGGAAAGGTTGATCTTTGATCATCCCTCGAGATAGTTAGGTTATTCCTTTAGGCGTTCGTTGCAATGGCAATTCCTTTGCCCATTTATTTCACATTTTAGGTTAGTCCGTTAAGCATTCATCGCAATGGCAATCCATTTGCTCATCTATTTCATACCCTAGGTCGGTCCTTTATGCATCTATCACAATACGACAATCTATTTTCCCATATTTATCATCAGCAGTCAAGTCAATTTTCATCCAAACTACGTCGTCTCTGAGCTTAAACATAGGCAAGGCCATCCTTGATCGGCCCCCAAGACACAAAATACCAATTTTTTTTGTAAAGCATCTCAAAATACCAAAAACAACCTCAAAATATCTAAAAAATCCAAAATGGTGCCTCCATTTCATCTCACTTTCCCCTTGATTGTCATCATTCCTAATAAAATCAATTGTCACCTTCACCCTTTGGTGAGTCAGTTAGAAGCAAGTCTAGCAGGTTCAAAAGCGAACACTCTAATCGTTAGAGTCTTGAAAGTCTAAGTCAATAAGAAAGCAAGTTGGTCAACTCGGAATATCAATAGCTTATCACCCAATCAGTCCCACGAAAACCCTAATCTCAACATGTCCTAGGATGAAGCTTTCCTACGATGGACATAAAGCATCTGGTAACCCTAGTAGTTTAGCCTTGGCTAGTGATATGAAGAACATTAGCTTGTTTGTTTACTGTGTCTTGGTATTTTTTGACTTATCTTATTTTGCGCTCATTCTAAGGACCTCTCGATGATGCCTAAACAAAATAGGTTTAGAGAGAAAGGAATGGAGCAATGATCATTATCTTTTTTATCTGTTGTGCTTGTTGGATATTCTTGTAAAATAACTTGGCGAATACTTTCTTTGTTGGGTCTGTCCTAGCAAGGTTTCCGTATGTTAAGTGTGAACAAGAATACTTCTATTTGATTATCGATTCAAAGTCCATCACACTAGGTACAATGCCATCCTAGTCCTTTATACCTTGATGCATTGTACCTACGTGTGTTATCAAACATAAAGTAATTGGCCCTTTGAAAATCCCAACTCCTGGTAACTAGTACATCATCATCATTGGTAATAATGTGAACTTGTGTGGATCCTCCTTCCATCCATCTTATTCTTCTTATTCTTCTATCTTTACTAACATTTCTATCTAAAATTAGTGTGTTGTATCAAAAAATATATGAGGCTACCCATGGTCGATGACTGTCTATACAGCATTAGAAATTGTCTACATCAAAGAATTATCTTTCATCCTCTCATCAATAGAGCTACTCCTCTCACATTTTATTGCGATCTCGATCAAAAAATCAAACATTTTCGCTCGATCTCTCGAGGGGGCAATATACCAGCATAATCCTTCTCGCTAGGGCAACAGTGGGGCATTTGAAAAATTAAGAAATTTTAAAACTTTGATTACAACAGTTTATTTTTTGAATCAATGCAACAAGTACATTGCTTCAAAGAGGGGCAAAATGTAGACACATAAAATATACATGCACTTGATTTTGATCATATTAACATTGTTTCATTTTGAATCATACTCTCAACTTATCAACACCTTTCATCCCTTAATTAAATATATCATTTATTTATTTAATTAGGTCTTTCTCCTCTGCTGATTAATTTAATTAATCCTCAATCTCTCTTTGATTAAATAATTTATTTTATTTTATTAAATCCCTAAAGTCTTCTTGTTAAATTGAATAAATTAAACATTATTTAATTTAATCTAACATTATCCCCTTTAGTTAAATAAATCAAATCATTTATTTAATTAATCAATTCCTCTCAATTCTTGACTTAAATCAATTCATAAATTTAAGTCTAAATTGTCACATCTCCTAAATTCTTCATTAAATTAATTAAGATTTGATTAATTTAATCCTAATCTATGTCACATCCTCTAGAGAATGCAACTTGCACAATAAATCAATTACTTTGATTTATTTAATTGTCCATTTTCTCTCAACATGACATAAAAAGGGAATACTCCCTCAAATTTGAATTCAAATTAAAATGGACTTAGTCCTTCCAACAAGTCATTTAAGACCTCTTACATGTCCTTTGCATTGAGCCAAGTGACATTAACTCCATTCTTCTATCCCTCCAACATGTCACATTCAAATTTCAAATTTGAATCTCATAGCATTTATCATGCACATTGACCAAAATGTGCTAATTCCTCCTCCAATCACATGTGGACAAGTGGTCTCTTCTCATTGGTTGGTCTTTTATCCCACATTCATCCAAATCCCTCATTCTTCCAATTTGGAAATCTATAAATGAGAGACTCTTCCTCTCATTCTATCATCCAAAACTTGAGTAAACTTACTCTACTCAACTTAATCTTCAATGCAAGATATTAGCTAGGTTATTGTAGGTTTTCTCAAGAACTCATCTTGTTCTTCATCAACAAAGTGGATCAAATCATCAAACTTACAAAGGATTTGGGAAAGGGCTGATTTCAACACATCAATTGGCACCAACTCCCCCCTGGGATCAAGAGTTTTCATACTTAATTAGGATTCAATTGCTTTCTTTGTTCATCTTTTGTTCATTTTCCTATTTTGAGTTTTGTAAATGGATTTCATGGGGAATCCTTGTTTTTAACTTGCATTTGATCTAACATTGTGCTTGTTTGCTATGTTTGTGTGGGTATGAAATTGGGGTTCACAATATGAAACAAAACTATTATCACAATACTCATGTATAATGTCCAAACATAGGTAACACAAAAAATCAAACAAGAGTAATAATATCATCAATAAAACATAAAGTAAACAAGAATCACAGAAAGTGGGGTCTCACATTCTCTCTCCCTCCCCCCCCACAAGATTGGACTTCCTCTTAGAAGTCCTCAAAAACCTGGGAGTATAAATTTCTCATATTTAATGTATCATCAAGTGAAAATAACCATTTAATTTATCCCAATCTCCTTTTGATCATACCATCTAACAACAATACTTCCATTAGAAGAATAATTGAAAATGAATATGTATATTCTCTAAAATCTATGATTTCTCGACCAAACTTGAGTGTAGGCTTGGATAGATTGCTTTTGAGTGAAAAATAATCTCAAGTTTGTGAAATTTCATTAGGATAAATACTCAGTATATAATGAAAAACTTTCAATGCCACCATTGTCCATTGTCACCATGTGACTCAACCTATAATAGCTCTTAGAGCAATCAATTCAATCCTACTTCTTGCTACTTTTTCAGTTTTTTACTATATTATCACACTTGATCTATCCTCTCCAACTACCATATTATGTAGCAATATCATCTTTCTATGTGCCTCATCAATTGAATATATCCTACATCTTTGAACTATTATTTCAAATTTATTTTCCTCGTTTAATGAAGGGTTACTCTAGCTTTGGAGGGTACTTGAAGAAACAATGATAGAATAAAAAAATCTATTAGAGAATAATAAATTACTTTATGAATAAAGAATTTAAAACTCTTTAATAATCATCTTTATAATTATCCACCTACTCTTTATATTCTTCATTTTTGGGCTCACCACATTGGTGTTTTTGTGCTTTGTTCATGTGCAAAATTCATAATTGACATCCAACATTACTTTTATATTTTTTATGAAGTTGTTCATTTAAAAGTGTAGCATCATAAATTTTCAACCTTGACAATTTCACACTATGTTTGGCTCCCCCTTAAACTTTTATTTAGACCTAATTATTCTTATTATTTTCTTGTTTCATGATCATTATAAAAATATCAAGATAAAATTGGGAATTAAAATTAGTAATTTATTTAACGATAATTTAAAATTAAAAATAGGTTTGGTCTAGGGTGCCCTCACCCTTGATCACCCTATTTGGCCCAATTTTTAATATTTATTGTAGGCATTAATATTCTTATAAATTTAAATTCATTTGTCATCTTTTCAAAATAATTATTCTGAGACATGTTGAACTGCATATAAATGTCTTTTCAACTATTTGAACACCAAGTAAATTTAAATATCATTTTGAGATTCCTAAAAAGTAATCAAGATAATTCAAGAGTGGAACTAGCAATATTTTACAACACTTTTATTAGTCAACATTCATGTTAGCAATCATTATCAAGTAATATTTTTTCATGTTTTATATTAATTATTTTGTGAATAATAACACTTGTAGGATCTTGAATCAAACATCAATTTATCCTTGCAAGGGATGTGTGACATGACTTCAATACATCAAGGAAAGAAAATATAAGTAGTAAGTTGCAAAAATTTTGAATTATGATTTATTTTATATGTTTTCCTCTGCATGACCTAGGGTAAGCACTCTTTATCCAACATCATCATAGTCATTATGGAGGTGAAAACACCAAAAAGGATTTGACTTAGGAAATCCCCTATATGATACAACCCTTTCTCTCCTTTCTTTCTTGTAGGTGGCATATTTGAAGTGGATTGGAGAAGATTGAAGAACTAACATCAAGATCAAGCATTCAAGCACATTCATTCACCAAATTAGGGAAAGATCAATTAGTCATCAAAAATCAAAGTTCCTAAGATAAGTCTAAGAGGGAAGCAACTACAAACTATAACTCATCAATACTTGTTTTGAGATTCCAAAAACCCTAATTTCTACTGTAGGGTGTCCATTCTCATGACCAGTCAATTTGAGCTTAAATTTGAATGTTACTTGTTCCTTTGTCTCTGCCCTCTACTTTTGTTCTTAATTTCTATTAAATAGTTCTAGATTATTCTGAATTTGTATCTTTTTTTTGTATTTACATAGCTAACCTAGTTTACATTTTCAATATCACACACATTACATCCACTCAAATCACTCCTAATCAACACACAATTAAAAGGGGACCAAAACCCTTATCATCCATTTTGGGTCTTCCTTGAGGATATTATCCAAGTGGTATTTTATGATCATTTTTGTGTCTCCCCAATGTTGTAGGTAAAAGGTGTGATTTAGACCCTAGATCCCTTTTCCTACATCATATTTTGGTGAACCCGATATATATTACATTTACAAGGTTCTGATTTACATATCTATGTTGAATAGGACATCTGAGAGGGGGGGTGAATTAGCTGTCATAGAGTTAAACCTTTAATTCAATCATTGAAACCAATTCTTAATACTACTTAAATGATTAATCATCAAATGCCAATACGGAAACTTAAATCCAACACATAAAACTAATAACACTAGATTTACATGGAAAACCCAATTAGGGAAAAACCACGATGAGGATTAACTCACACTATGAACCCCAATTTCATACCTGCACAAACAAGGCAAACAAGCACAATTTTAGATCAATATGCAAGGTAAAACAAGGATTCCCCATGAAATCCATTTACAAAACTTAAAATAGGAAAAATGAAGAATAAAATATGAAAAAGCATGTAAATCCTAATTAAGTGAGCAAACTAGAGATCCCATGGGGGAGTTGGTGCCAATTGATGTGTCGAAATCAGCCCTTTCCCAATTCCTTTGTAAACTTTATTGATGGTTTGATGAGTGATCCACCTTGATGAAGATTCAATCAATCTTCATGATAAAAATCTGCATAACCTAGCTAAGAATGTGAAGAAATGGATGAAACTAGATATGCTTGAAGAAAAAGTTGAGTATAGTAAGTATACTCAAATTGTGGATTATAGAATGAGAGGATGAGTCTCTCATTTATAGATTTACAAAATGGAAGAGAGAGTGAAAATAATAAATTTGGGATCATTCAACATCCAATGGCCAAGTGTCACTTGTCAAGATATGAATGGTTGAGGAATGTGCATATTTTGGTCAATGTGCATGATAAATGCCATTGGATTCAAATTTGAAATTTGAATGTGACATGTGAGAGTGAAAGAGGAATGGAGTTAATTTCACTTGGATCAATGCACAAGGACATGTAAGAAACATTGAATTCCTTCTTGTAAGGACCAAGTCCACTTGGCCTTTTTGAATTCAAATAAGGTAATATTCCCTTTTGATGCCATGTTGAGAGAAAATAGGCAATTAAATAAATAAAAGTAATTGATTCATTGTGCAAGTTGCATTCTCTAGAGGATGTGACATAGATTAGGATTAAATTAATCAAAGTTTAATTAATTTAATGAGGAATTAGGAGATGTGACAATTTAGACTTAAATTTAAGAATTGATTTAAGTTAAAAAGAGGAAAGGTTTAATTAATTAAATGTTTTGATTTATTTAACTAAAGGGGATAATGTTATATTAAATTAAATAATGTTTAATTTATTCAATTTAATAAGAGGACTTTAGAGATTTAATTTAAATAAAATAAATTATTTAAATGACCAAAGACAGAGGATCAATTAAATTAAATTGATTAATTTAATCAACAGGGGAGAAAGAACTAATTAAATAAATAATGATTTATTTAATTAAGGGATGAAAGGTGTTGATAAGTTGAGAGTATGATTTAGGATGAAACGATGTTAGTAGGATTAGGATTAGGTGCATGTATATTTTACATGTCTACATTTTGCCCCTCTTTGAAGCAAAGTACTTGTTGCATTGATTCAAAGAATAAACTTCTATGATCAAAGTTCAAATTTTTTTTAATTTTTCAGATGCCCCACTATTGCCTCAGTGAAAGGATTATGCTTTCTCTCTAAACCTGTTTTGTGTAGGCATCATCGAGAAGTCCTTGGAATGAGCGCAAAATAAGATAAGTTAATAAAAGACCAAATAAATCAAACCAAACAAGCTAATGTTCTTCATACCGCTAGCCAAGACTAACTACTGTGGGGTACTTAATGCTTATGTCCACGCAGGAAAGATTCATCCTAGGACATGTTGTGATCAGGGTTTTGGTGGGACTGATTGGGTGATAAGCTATTGATACTCTGAGTTGACCAACTTGCTTGCTTACTGACTTAGATTTTCAAGTTTCTAACGATTAGGGTGTTCACTTTGGAACATGCTAAACTTGCTTCTAACTGATGCACCAAAGGGTGAAGGCGATGATTGACTTTATTATGAGTGATGAAAGATCACGAGTGAGAGCGAGATGAAATGGGTGCACCATTTTGAGGTTGTTTTTGGTATTTTTAGATGTTTTACAAATGTTTTTGGTATTTTCCAGATTTAAGACAAATAGACTAACTTAAAAAACCTATCCTAGGGGTGTCGGGAGCTGATCCATAGATTAGCCTTGCCTATGTTATATATGCAGAGACCACATAGTTTGACTGACAACATACTGACTTGATGATAAGATGGACAAACAGATTGCCATTTTATTGCTTAAAGGACTGACCTAAGATGTAGACCAAGTGGGCAAACGGATTGCTAATGCAACAGATGCCTAAGGAGAAACTCTAACTATCTCAGGGGATGATCAAAGATCAACCCTGCCTATGTTCAAGCTCAGAGATGATGTAGTTCGACAAGGTGGAAGATTGACAAGACTCAATGATGAATTTTTGAAGATTTTATGAGATTTTCGACATGTTTTGGATTTTGAATGATTTGGATGTTTTTTATTTTTTATTTTTTCTAATGTTTTTGAATTTTTGATTTTGACGATTTGGATATGGACATGCATGATGATATCAGTGCTCTGTTTTTGAGATTTTGTTGAAAAGCAAGCTAAGGTTGATTGATCAGATTGATGGATTGATAGTTTGACTAAGTGTGTTAAGTCAAACAAAAGTGATAATGCACTTGTAAAATCTAGGAAGTTGTGTTATCCTAGAATAAAATTTTACATAAGAGGATGGTTCGATTAAGTGTGTTAAGTCAAACAAGGTGATAGTTGATTGGATTCGATTGATCAAGATTGATGAAGCTTGATTTGGAACAAAATTGCTTTGATGACTTGATGTGATGCTAACGTGTGCATTAGATGCGACTGATATGAATTATTTGGATTGATGTTCGACAAAAGATAAATCATGATAAGGAACATTGTCTTGCTGTCAAAATAGGCCATGGACTAGTGATTTAGATTTTTGGCTCACAAATGCTTGGCTAATTTGATGTCACATTTTCCAATGTTCGGATCACCACATAACTGTGAAGATATAGATCAAGATTTATTCCCAAAGCAAGATGCAAATATCTGCCCCCAGTGTCTAGCAATGTATGGAATGCCATGGGTGGGATTGGATAGGTGGATGGATGGTTATGGTAAGCATGCAAAGGATGCTAAGGATTATCTTGTGATAATATAAGGTGTTCAAATAGAGGATTCTCATTCGGATAATGATTCAAAGCTCAGATAACATTGGGTAGGATGGGATCAATGAAAATGACCCATGTCAAGATGTTTACCACAAGCAAGTATAAAGTGTGCACCAAATTTTCATCAAGATTAAGATACCTTGGAGTATGGATGCAGATGGATGAAAATGGATAGAATGTTGGCTTTATTATGGAATACGATAAGATGCTTTCTCTTGAAATGGTACACGTGGATGTTCAATTCTACACATGACGCCCGTTTGCCAGGTTTTCATCATGGTACTTGCCCAAAGCACCACCGTAGTGGTTTTCACTAGAGAAAGATTTTTTCCTTACTGTTTTCAATCATTTTTTTAACTTTTTAGGATTTTTGATATTTTTTTTTTTTTTTGTATTTTTTGCAAAATATCTCAAGCTCATGTTGAACCACTTGGTTCCATCAATGTAGATGCTTCTGTCATAATGTGCCATCGATATCCTACTTGAAGAAGTTGTTTTTCCAAGATACGTGCACTTGAATGCAACTTTTGAGATCCCTGATCTACTTTACTGATACTGGAGTTAACCCCAAAATGTGAACCACAATTTCATACCTACACAAACAAGGCAAACAAGCACAATGTTAGATCAATATGCAAGGTAAAACAGGGATTCCCCATGAAATCCATTTACAAAACTTAAAATAGGAAAAATGAAGAATAAAATATGAAAAAGCATGTAAATCCTAATTAAGTGAGCAAACTAGAGATCCCATGGGGGAGTTGGTGCCAATTGATGTGTCGAAATCAACCATTTCCCAACTCCTTTGTAAAATTTGTTGATGGTTTGATGAGTGATCCACCTTGATGAAGATTCAATCAAGCTTCATGATAAAAATCTTCATAACCTAGCTAAGAATGTGAAGAAATGGATGAAACTAGATATGCTTGAAGAAAAAGTTGAGTATAGTAAGTTTACTCAAATTGTGGATGATAGAATGAGAGGAAGAGTCTCTCATTTATAGATTTACAAAATGGAAGAGAGAGTGAAAATAATAAATTTGGGATCATTCAACATCCAATGGCCAAGTGTCACTTGTCAAGATATGAATGGTTGAGGAATGAGCACATTTTGGTCAATGTGCATGATAAATGCCATTGGATTCAAATTTAAAATTTGAATGTGACATGTGAGAGGGAAAGAGGAATGGAGTTAATTTCACTTGGCTCAATACACAAGGACATGTAAGAAACATTGAATGCCTTGTTGGAAGGACCAAGTCCACTTGGCCTTTTTGAATTCAAATAAGGGAATATTCCCTTTTGATGCCATGTTGAGAGAAAATAGGCAATTAAATAAATCAAAGTAATTGATTTATTGTGCAAGTTGCATTCTCTAGAGGATGTGACATAGATTAGGATTAAATTAATAAGAGCTTAATTAATTTAATGAGGAATTAGGAGATGTGACAATTTAGACTTAAATTTATGAAATTGATTTAAGTCAAAAAGAGGAAATGTTTAATTAAATAAATGTTTTGATTAATTTAACTAAAGGGGATAATTTTATATTAAATTAAATAATGTTTAATTTATTCAATTTAATAAGAGGACTTTAGAGATTTAATTAAAATAAAATAAATTATTTAAATGACCAAAGACAGAGGATCAATTAAATTAAATTGATTAATTTAATCAACAGGGGAGAAAGACCTAATTAAATAAATAATGATTTATTTAATTAAGGGATGAAAGGTGTTGATAAGTTGAGAGTATGATTTAGGATGAACTGACATTAGTAGGATCAAGATCAGGTGCATGTATATTTTACGTGTCTACACACACTATAGATAATATCAAATCTGATTACAAGAGGCTCATTGCTTGAAATAAGGCTCACTACCAAAACAAGGACTCACTATCCTACAGGGCTAACAACCTGAAGGGCTCATTGCCACAAAGAAACAAAGAATAAAAATAAGACATGTTATAGAGATACTACAATCCCAATGCAACAAAGGATTCCACCACAATCACTCGCAGTCACACATGAATGCGAGAGTTCACCTTCTGTTCACTGCATCTGGAAACTCAGCATTAAGCTTCACATTGATTTGCCACACTTACATCACACACACACTATGAATAGAATTAATGTCACATGTAACTTCAATTTCTATTATCACTCTTCTTCTTTTCTATTGTATATTTATTCACCACTAAATTATCTTGTATTTATACCATCTTCAACTTTGAAATATATCCAAATTTGTCCATCCAAATTCAAATTAAAATTAGGTCAGCTCCAAAACATCCTAGAGTGGAATTAGAATGAGGGTGACCCAAACCCATGCCTCAAGGGACCCAAAATTATCCAACATGCTTCATCAACCTCAAAAGTAGTATTTCACACAAGGTCGACCAAACCAGTGTAAAACACGTAGAACCATTAAGCATGAATATTTCAAATTCTAAAACTATCTTCAATAGGATCAAGGAAACTCAAATCTAGAACTGCAAGTCATAAGACTTCATCAAAGAAAAATATGGACCAATAATATTTCTCCCAAACCTCAACTAGAAACACAAAAAAACCATAGTTCACAACTAGTGAACACAAATTACACAACACAATGAATTAACAACCAAAAATATGGATAAATAATCTTCTAACCACCATAGGAGCGAATCCAAACCATAACCTAGAGAAACTACTGAATAAATACAACATATCTTCATTACAATTTTCTCAATATCCTCGACATATACAACCAACAACCACTAGTTGATAACCAATCGACCAATTGGCATCAATGACAACACCTTCAATCTTTTTATTCTTGCAAAAATATCCCCCTTTATCATTAATGGCAACACATGATGTGAAAAACCATCAAAGACAACATACTAGCTTTGAATACACTTTTATGTTTCTCCTCCTTAGTAGATAATATCTTATACACTTCCTTTCCTTTTCACATGCTTCTTCATTCATTCTCATTTTTCACATGCTTCTTCTCCCCCTTTTACATTAATGGCAAAGGTAAAATAATATTTTACATTTATTTCTCCTTTGACATGAAAAAAATAGAATACTCACAATAATAACACCTGATACTACCTACTCCCCCTGAGACGTAGCCACCAAAACATCAATCCAGAAGAAAGATAGATCCATAGATCCATCAAATTGGTACATCTCCATATGCATATAGTTCAAGAAAAGAGGTGCAATAACCCCTAAATTCTCCCAAAGATACTCAAAAGTATCTTTAGGAAGAGCCTTCATAAAAATATCAACAATTTGGTCTTTGTTGGAACATACTCAATCTTTACTTCATTCTCCATTGCCTTCTCTCTCAAGAAATGAATACCTGATAGATATATACTTCATCCTCGAGTGCATCCTAAGATTATTTGAAATGTTAATTTCACTTGTGTTATCACAAAAAATAGAAATGGGGTCATTATACACCACTGTGATATCTTTCGATGTTTGTTTCATCCATAAAACAAGTGTACAACAAGATGTAGCAACAATATACTCAGCTTCAATAGTAGACAAGGAGAATGAATCTTTCTTTTTACTCGATCATGACACCAATTTTCATCCAAGAAAGAATGCACCACCACTTGTACTCTTTTTATCATCTATACATCCAACTTAGTCTACATCTGTATAAGAAATAAGTGTAAATTCAATATCTTTAGGATACCATAATCCATAATCCAAATTGTCTTTCAAATATCTAAATATTCTTTTGACAATAGCAACATGTGTTTCCTTAGGATATTCTTGAAATCTAGCCACAAAATAGACAACACATATGATATTTGGTCTAGTAGCAGTCAAATACAATAGTCCACCAATCATAGATCTATACTTGCTCTAATTAGCCTTAGGTGAATCATCATCTTTACCCAATCTTCAACCAGTCAGCATAGGAGTACTTACCGGTTTGGAACCATCCATCCCAAACTTCTTCAAAATCTCTCTCACATACTTAGATTGTGAGTTGAAAATTTCTTTCTCAGTTTGATTAATGTATAGCCCAAGAAAGAAATCCATCTCTCTAAACATAGACATTTCAAATTATTTGTGCATCTCTTTCACAAAATTCTTGCACATATTTTCATTTCCTCCAAAGATAATATTATCAACATACACAACTACAATCAATATTTTATCCTTTTCAATCTTAAAGAATAGATTACTATATGTTGTACCTTTGTTAAAACCTTTCTGAATCAAATACCTATCTAGCCTCACATACCAAGCTCTAGGAGCTTGCTTCAACCCATATAAAGCTTCCTTCAATCTACACACCATATCCGATTGATTTGTGAATTGAAATCCTTCTGGTTGTTCCATAAGACTTATTCTTCTAGCTCATCATTCAAAAATGTTGACTTGGCATGCATCTGATAGACCTTCAAGTCTTTATGAGAAACAAATGCCAAGAATATCCTTATAACTTCCATTCTTGCTACTGGAAAAAATGTCTTGGGAAAATGTGTCTCAACTTTGCAATTATATGTGATTTATTTTTGATAGGATGTATATATATTTATATATGTTTCCTAGTTACACCGATAGGTGTATACAATGACAACACGGAGAAAAATATGAGTGTGTTAACTTTTTCAAGAAACTTCTAGAATGGATGACATACATTAAATAAAGGATATATTTTAAATCTAGACCATTTGTTATTAGGTTTTAGATCTAATGGTAGATATTTTGTTGGCATGTCTTTCCCTAGAATGTAACTCTATTTTATGAGGGTGTTGTATTACGATTGTGGTAGAGATTATGATGATTTTTGAGAGTCTAATAGAGGTCGTGTTGTCTCCTGATCTTTGAGTGGTGATACTCCTGTGAGAAGAATTTTTTGCAAGTATATTCTAATCTTTGAGATTGTTGAATAATATATTGGGTGGCTTTTGGAGTGAGGTTTTTCTCCCAAAAGGGTTTTCCTCATGTAAATCACCGTGTCATGGTATACATGATATTTATGTTTATTTTTTTTTAAGTTTTTGCAACTGTTAAAGATCTGTAAAAGTTTTCCATTATTCTCCTCTCAAGATTGGTGTAGGAGGTTGTTCCACTACCTTAGCTTCCTTACAAGTGGTATCAGATCTTGATCAACTTTGATTTCAGTTGTGGGTTGTTGGGTTTTTTGAACTAATCTGAATTTGAGTGGGAGATTGTGTAGAAGAAACTTTGTGATCTTGTTGCAAGAATTTTCAAATGGAAAGTTCATTAGGGAGAATAGAGGTGGATATATTTTTTGGAAATAATTTTGAAATGTGGAAGTTGAAGATGGAGGATTTGTTGATAGATTGAGATCTATGGGATGTTGTTGATGCAAATGTTTCAAGGCCTACATATCCTACTCAAGCTAGTCAATATGATGTTATGGACCATAAAGCCAAGGGTCTAATCAAATTGTGCTTGGAAGAATCTATTTTAATTAATTTCCATGAAGAGACCTTTGCACAAAAACTATGGAAGAAGCTCTTGGTGAGATGTATTAAGCCACATCTTTAGTGAACAATATTTTCTTAAGGAAGAAGTTGTATTCCTTGAGAATGGAAGAGGGTGGATAAATTAAAGATCACCTAGAAGCATTCAATATATTGGTGGCTCAATTGGAATTAGTTGGTGTTAAAAGGGACGAGGAAGAGAAATTTCAGATCCTTCTTTGTTCTTTTCCTGATTCATGTGATTCTTATGTTATGGCTATTAGGAGTACTTCTATTATTTTGAAGACTGGAGATGTTGTGGGTTCTTTTATTTTTGAAGAGATGAGGATGAAGGTATCCATCACTTCCAAGGAGGCCCTAAATGTTCATGGAAGACCTAAGGAAAAAGGAAAGAAGAATGAGAAACATGACAAATCCAAGTCTATGGGGAGACCTAAATCTCTTGGAAAGTATAAAGTTATTTGCTAGAACTATGGTAAGCCTGGGCATGTTCGTAAGGAATGCAAAGAAGAAAGGAAGAAGAAAAATAAAAAAAATGATTTTGATTATGAGTATGAGAAGGAAGATGACAACACATTCATTGCAACTTTGGCAACTCACACAGGTAATGATGCATGGTTAATTGAGTCAGGTGCATATTTCCATATGACCTTTAATAGAGATTGGTTCTTTGAATATGAAGAATTTGATGGAGGTAAGGTTCACTTAGCTGATGAATCTCATTTAGACATTGTTGGCCGTGCTAAAGTTAAAATCAGGTTTCCTGATGGTAGAATAAAAATGATTAATGGTGTGTTGCATATCCCTCGATTAGCACAAAAATTGTTATCTGTGAGCAAACTAATATATGTGGGTGTATATCTAGTATTTTCTAATGTAGGATGCAAGATGGTTAGAGGTACTATGGTGATTTCTAGAGGTGTTAGATATGGAACATTATATAAGCTAGATCCATGCACTATTGAGTGCAATAGTACTTATGCAAAAAGAAAGTCTGTGGAAAAAGTGAGGGTTTCACCTTCAACAAATGGTCATGGGTTTTGGGTACCCAAGGGTGATTTTTCTTTCGATACAAAGTTACCTACAAAGATAAATAAGTTATGGAACTAGAGACTTGGTCATAATGGAGAAAAGGGTCTAAGGACCTTGAAAAATAAAAACCTTGTTGAAGTTTTGTCTGATTGTAATATTGAATTTGATTTCTGTGAGAATTGCATTTATGGAAAACAATTTAAGTACATTCAATTTTACTCAAGTTCTCATAAATATTATGGTGTATTAGATCTTATTCATTCTGATGTGTTTGGTCCTATAAATATTCCTTTGATCGGTAAATCTACATATTATGTTTCATTTATTAATGATTATAGTAGAAGGACATGGGTATATTTCCTAAAGAGTAAATATAAAATTTTTAGTTAATTTAAATAATTTAAAGCAATGGTTGAGTTGCATATTGGAAAGAAAATAAAATATTTGAGGACTGATAATGGCGGTGGATTTTTCTCTAATGATTTTGATAGATTTTGTAAAGATTGTGGTATTCATAGACAAAAGACAAACTTGTAATCTCCACAACAAAATGGAGTTGCAAAAAGAATGAACATGACATTGATGGAGAAGGCTAGGAGTATGTTGAGTGGTGTTGGTATAAAACAAAGGTTTTGGGTTGAAGTTGTTGCCACTGCCTATTACTTGATTAGCAGGTCTCCTACATCTGCTCGTGTTGATAAGATGCCTATAGAGGCATGGCCGAGTTGCAAGCCTTCATTGAGACATCTTAGATTTTTTTGGTTGTGAGGCATATGCACATGTGCCAAAGGAGAAGAAAATAAAGTTGTAGAACATGACTATGAAATGATAATTTAAAATTGAAAATAGGTCTAGTCTAGGGTGCCCTCGCCCTTGATCACCCTATTTTGGCCCAATTTTTCATATTTATTGTTGGCATTAATATTTTTGTAAATTTTAAATTCATTTGTCAACTTTTCTAAATAATTATTGTGAGACATGTTGAAATGCATATAAACATGTCTTTTCAACCATTTTAAACACCTAGGAAATTTGAATATCATTTTGAGCATCCTAAATAGTAATCAAGGTAATTCAAGAGTAGAATTAGAAGTATTTTACAACACTTCTATTAGCCAATATTCATGTTAGCAATGCATTATCAAGTAATATTATTTCATGTTTTATGCTCATTATTTTGTGGATACTAACACTTGCAAGATCTTCAATCAAACATCAATTTTTCTTTGTACGAGATGTGTGACATGAATTCAGTAAATGAAGGAAAGAAAATATAAGTAACTAAGTTGCAAAATTTATGATTTATCATTTTTTTTATCTATTTTCCTTTGCACAACCTAAGGTAAGCATTCTTTATCCAAAATAATCATATCCACTATGGAGGTGGAAACACCAAAAAGGATTTGACTTAGGCAAGCCCATATACAATATAACCCTTTCTCTCATTTATTTCTTGTAGGTGGCACATTTGAAGTAGATTGGAGAAGATTGAAGAAATAACATCAAGATCAAGCATTCAATAAAATTAATTCACCAAATTAGGGTAAGATCAATTAGTCATCAACAATCAAATTTCCTAAGCTAAGTATAATAGGGAAGCACCTACAAACTCTAGCTCATCAATACTTGTTTTGAGATTCCAAAAACCCTGATTTCTAGTCTAGGGTGTCTGTTGGAACTAATTTTTTTTGCATAATTACACCTCCATTAATAAGACTAAAACCATAGAATCCATTGAAATAATCTGAAACCCCCTTGTTATTCATCAAAAAATGGATGCAAATATTTGCATTAGATCACTTTCTCACACAACACTCCTATAATTTTATCAAGATAAGCCTAAAAATCAAATATCACACCCCCTTGGGGGTGTGTAATCCTCATTAATAAGGTATAATGGGCTTGTAGGACATAAGACATAATGCACATGTGTTCACCACACTACCATGATGGTCAGTAATAGTATACACATGATGGCGGTAAAATGTAAGCAACTGTGATGTAAACTACAACCCCACAATGAACACACCATGACATGTGAAGGGTAGTACATGGTACAATAGGATGGTTTGAATAGAATGAATATGAATCCTCCACCTCACAAGAGCCTTAACTTATTATGGCAGGATTGTGATATAGGTTGGTGTCACATTTATGATGAAATCATGATTAATTAAGTGAAATAACTTTGGGCCACATGATTTTCTTAGATCAAGAATGCACATTTAAAATTTGCATACATGAGCAATCACTAAAAAATTATTTACATGATATTGAATTGATGGTGAAATGATGGAGCTAAAAAATTCACATATTTTGAATTAAGCATCAGTTGAATCATTCACAGTAGCTCAAAGTATGTAGAGAAGAAGTGATTTTGAAGTTCATGTGGGCTTTGGAACTGTGGTGTAGATGGTTAAGTGCTTCCATACTTCTCTCTTGTCAAATTTCATAAGTGTTTTCAGCTATTGATTTCAATTAACTTTGGGAATTGGATAATTTAAAACCCTAGCTAGAGCTTAATTCATATAATGCTTAAAAAAATGAGTCTATAAGTAAGAAAGGAGAACCTTCAGCTCCTAAAATAAAGAAAAAACCACTTCAATAGTCCATTCTAGATATATTTCTAAAATCAACAAACAAGGACTATAAGAAGGTATTTAGAGATGAAGCCCATGGGTGCAAAGATGCCATCATTCCTATCTTGGTGTGGGATTTATTCTGGTACTTCTATGATAAAAGAGATGCAAATATCCTAATTTCAAACCCCTATATTTTGGACTTAGCTAAGTTAGTCATCCCCAATGTCTTTATAGATGTTAATTTTATTAGATTATTACCATAATGTTATCACCTTGACACGAGGAATGTGAAAATTCCAGATGGTTTTCCATTGGTAGTATTGATTAAATCAACAATCATAAAATGTTTCATGTTGAACAAACAAGCCCTCAGTAAGGTTCACTTGCAAAAAAGTGAAGAGAACTACAACAGATTGAGAAAAAACTATCAAAGTGATAAAATCCTAATGAACATGAAGAAGGGTGAAAAAAATAGGACAATACCTATTTCCCCATCTTGCAGTGTGTTGGAATAAAAAATCCATCTTGGCTATTTTTGCATTTTCCACTTTCACCCATCCTCCCACACTCACCATGTGTTTCATCTCCATTTCATAGTAACCAACATTAATAAATCCTCATATATAAACCAAAAAGTAAGGCCCTTTGATCATAACACTGAAGTGAATTCCTTGACTGAAATATCATCATAGCAGCACATGGCATGTCGCCAAGATAATGACATATCAAAGAGAGTGTCACCATAGTCTCTTTGACACGTGCAAGAAGGGTTGACGAAAATGTAGATGGGACCTATGAATTTCTAAGAGACATATTCAAATATCTTCTCACTAACCTAATGAGTGACATGTCTAAGGGACTCAGACATGTTGAGGAGAAAATCTAGCATGTCTCACCAACAAATCATGTCGAGTATTCAACATTCAAGAAACAAAAAGACATCTCTCAAACATCGAGATATTATCATAAAATGATAAATCACTAGTAAAACAATGTGGACAAATAAAAGTATCGAGGACACATTGGTATATTAAGGAGAGAAGTATGGGAGTCTCTTCGACATTCAAGGACAAAAATATTGACAAAACATAAAGACATCGAGCAGAAATTATCAAAGGTCTCCCCGAAATTTTAGTGCAAGTGCAAACACATACTATCAATGAGACTAAGTGATATAAGAGAGAGGTGGCCACAAGTCTCCTCAACATGAAAAAGTCACATAAATATTATTAACAAGTAATACTACTAAGGGGAGAGATAAGAGTGTGTCGAGGAGACATAGGCTTGTTGGCCAAAAATATCCACCAGTAACATCAAAAAAAGGGGTCCACAAAGAAAGATCCTAAAATATAAATATCGAAGAGATCTTGCAACATCAAAGAGAGAAATCTAAATGTCTCCTAGACATTTTTTAGAAAATGGTCAAGGATACATCAAAGAGAAATACATGCATCATGATTAAAGTCTCTTTGATAAAATATGAAATAATGTTCACTAGATTGATTTGACTGATGAAGCCATCAAAGAGACAATTGATATTAATGTGCAAGTTGATAAAAAGGATGGTGTGAGTGCCATTTATGAACTAGAGTTGGTTTGAGCATGCTGAATTTCGATAAATAAAACCTCTAAATCACTGTGCATTGTGGCTGCATATTCGAAGGACAAAATTAGATGACAATGAGCAGCTCAAAATTTCTAAAATTCATCCAAGTAAGTACTATTGGCTCAGTTGGATGTAATATTTCAGAAAATAGATCGAAGTACATCATAATTAGGGCTAAAGATGGATAAAAACCTAGCGAAAACAAGGGAAAAAAGACAAAAAACATAGAGTAGGACACTAAACCAAGACTTAATAAACCAGTGTCCTAGGTCTAGTCCAAAAGCAAGAATAACAACTCAATTAAACCCATCATGTGAGACTTTAGAAGACAAACACAAGAATTTAGGAGATGTGTGGACTCTGCACAGGGGTTATGACTTGTTCATTTATCATTATAGGAAGAAGTACAAACACAAGCTAGTTTCAAACCCATGGAACTTGAATTTGGGTAAGCTTGTGATGCCCAACGTTTTCATGAACGTAGAATTGATTAAAGCACTGATAAGAAATTATAATTAAAAAATGAGGGAAATTAACTTACCGGATGGGTCACAGTTCATGATTATAACACGAGACTATATTTGTATGGTTTTCCAATCGGATACTTCCCTAAAGAAAAAACTACATATGAGAGACTTGTTGGAAGAATACCACATTATGGATACGAGCTATAAGAGGTGGAAACTACTGGGCTGCATAGGCCTAAAGGCCTAGAAAATCAACCTAAGAGGTTTTCCAGTAACGAAAGGCCCTCGTTCCCTATAGATTTATTTAAAGAATACTATCAATACACCTACTATTTGGCTAGCCAAGTATTGGGAGTTGATTCCCCTGCTCACATGACTATAGCTCCCATGGTTCTAGCCATGTATATTCAAAGCTGAAATTCCAAGCCCTATGACTATCTAGAATATTTGTCTGAGGCCATTAATAGTGCTCTAAATTCTATCAAGAAAAATGGTGAAGCTATCAACTTCAAACACTATTCACTTCTCATGTACATGATATTGTATGAAGGGCAAGTGATGGGGATATGGGGAGAAGAATTGAGAATAAAGGATTTGGATAGTGATGGGAATGCTAGACCAGTGAAAATGTGGACATTTGCATGGGATAGTAGATGTGGTAGATCCCACTACTTGTATTTTGAAGAAAATTTTGTCAAACCCTTATACAAATTTGTTGGTCACAAATGTGACTATAATTTATCCCTAGAAATACAAAGGTTCCTCTGACCAAATTAGAAGGATCATGATGGAAAAATAAATCAAAATTGGGGGGATTGGTATGCATTTGCAGATTGTATTGTTATTAGAGTATATGGATTTGAGGCAGAACCATATCTACTACCAAAAACCGTTCCAACCAGAGTTGCATACCTTGAGATCATAAGACAATTGCCTTTTTTTGCATTCATGCATCTGAAGAGATATGGAAGGAAAACTTTTATGCCTTCCACTATATGTTTTGGTGACTTCACTATTATTGTTGGTTCAGGATATGACGTGGTTGGTAGCAAGCTAGATTATTATGGCTTGCCGACGAGAAACAAGAGAAAAAAAATTGACCCTAAGCATTTCATTTATGAGGCCAAGATTTCTCAAAAACTAAAAATATATGAGAATGAGTTCCATGTGAATGATGTTATCAAAAATTGTGAGGAAATTCAAGTGATAATGAGAATGAATGCGTACAATATAATTTTTATGGTCGAGGCTTGGAAAATGAATAATAACCCATCCTATGTTGAAGCCTTTCATGAAATTCAAGATCCCATCGAAAGGATTAAGTGACTAATTTTGCATGAAAAATAAATAACAAAGGATTTATGTCTAGTAGCATTTGAAAAGATAAGAAGTGGTGGTTCTAGGAGGCAAGTAGAAAATATAGCACCACTGGGCCATTTTTCACCACAACCTACCCCTTAGGTAAGATTCTGAATTAACACCCCAATCATGATTGAAGATGATATTAAGGAGGAAGAAGAGGTCACACAAATCAACACTCCTCTTATTCCCCAATATGAGATACCATTGGAAAGGAATGTGATTACCTTTGAGGCTTCCAATGAGTTATCTGATGATGTGAGACACCGTGCCAATTAGGAATTTTTGAAGATGACACATTTGTTCAGACTTATGAATTCAAGGCTTCCATCTATGAGTATAAAGTAAAGGTGGTAAGGGAAATTCTAAAGGACACAAACCTTGAAAAGGAGGCATATGCCTTGAAATAGCTTCAAAATGAGATTGATAGAGAGATGGAGAGCATTACTGCAAGAAGCTAGGGTTATGCTCCTTCTAGGGTGGGACATCAACTCGACGATTGTGTTTGACATATTTTTAAAAAGAAAGAGCCAAACCTTGCAATTGACAGATGAAGCTGGTGACAAGATCTATACTGGATCAGGATACAATCTAGATAATACTACTTTTCAAATATGGGCACTTTAGGCACCAGGAAAAAAACCTTCTCTTGTTGATCATTATCAAATGTTTAGAAATATTTTGGTACAAAGAGTAGGAGAGACAAACCCTATAGAAACAATTGATTTGAATATAAATGTGGCCAAATTCACCAAGGCTCAAATTCAAAATTTGGTAAGGGATAACAAGGGATTGACATATGAGAATGAAAGATTAAAATAGGAGATGATCAATTATAGAGATAGGTTGCCTTCTTCCTCAGGGCTTTACTCTCCACTAACTGAGAATGAAAAAAGGGTTCTAGAAGAAATTTCAGAGACCACCTATTGGAAACATAGACATGAGAAAGCTGAGAAGGAACAAGAAGAATTAAAAATAAATCTTAATACCACCATCTTTGAGATGGCATCAAGAATAGTGCACATGAGGTTCAAAGATATGCATAAGCATGCTAAAAAGGTCTAGCATGTTCATAAAAAAAATATATACAACACTATTGGAGCATAATAGATTAAGTTAAATAGTGAATGAAGTAGAACCTCACATCATATAAAAGAAGGAAAATAGCACTATTGTGCTACAGAAATATCCAGAGCTCATGAAAGAACATAAGGACTACCATATCATCTTGACATAGGATTTAAATTACTTTAGTTAGCCACTAAGTATGGCCCTGCCCAACTTCTTTGAGGAAAAAGATTTGAAAGATTAGGGTACATGGAAGGATGATATAGACCATTATTTGTCTGGCATTCTTGATGTGATCAATGATGAAGATTAAGTGCTCGAGAAAACACATAAAAAAATTGGAAGAATTTTTGAACTGAAATATACAATGAAGGATATTACACATAATGCAGACACTCATGTTAAGAGTGGATACATTGAGCATTTGTCGAAGGTCAACTTATTTATTGCACAAGCCAAGTGAAATAGAGTAACATGGACTAGAGTTTGATGGTTTTGGATACACTATCATGGTCCATGATCCTTGAACATATATTAGGTGATCATAGGCACTTGCTGGAGATTAAAATACTATGGTGAATCCATTAGCAAACTCTAAATGTTTTTTATGTTTTATTAATCATTTTTTAGTTATGAAGTGGTGTAACTCTGTATGAATGGGCCTGAAGCTTGTTGCTTCTTGTATAAATAGGGAAACTAGGGCCTAATCTCAATCATCATCATATGATGTTCCATTAGAATAGGAATTAGTAAGAAGATAGATTGCAAAATTCACCCATCCAAATCATATTAAAGACTTATGTTACAAATGTTTACTTTTTGAAGCAATATAATGGAGTAGACTACTGCTCGTTCGTGATCCATTTTTAGTGTTCAATTGCTATGTCAATTTTCAGGCTTATCTATTACTGTACTATCTCCAAAGTGGTTTTTTCAAGTTATTTAAGTCTACAAGATTTATTAGGATACATTTTTTGTTATTGTGTGGATACCTTGACTGGTTTTTGGTTGGTATGAATTAAAATCCTTTCAAATAATTCTCTTTATTGGTTCCTGCTAAGGATTAAAATCCTTTTGAAGAATTTGTTTTGATTTATTTCCATTAACTTAAGAATTAAAAGTCCTTTCATGTTTTCACAATAATTTGAGGGGAGATCACTGGGATTATTAAAGAAGATCTTAGTAGTAAACAAAATTAAATGTTTGTACAAGGTATAAACATCTCAAGTGCCCAGTAGTTCAAGTTAAGCTGAATAATTGATTCACTTATTTTACAAATCTATCTCCATAATCACCATCCATACAATTCACTCCATTCACCCAATAGGTTAGGCATTGTTCAGTCTACATAAAATTAATTCATATTCTCAATTACTCTAAACTCTCAGTAGGTATTAGATATCAAGCTCTACATCTACTTCACCCCTGTGTGCCATTGTGAGTAGATTTCCATAAATAGGAACCATTTAGACTTTCAAATCTTCCATATAATTTAGGTACACCCGCCTAGGTCTGGAAATAACTGAAGAGAAGGAGGTAAGCAACCTTTTTTGCCTCATTCATTAGCCAAAAGTGTATTAAGAGACTGGAACCCTCTTATGGTCCAAATCCTGCACTTTTGAGACCTAACAGATTGGTGACTCTATTAGGGATCAAGCCAATTCTTAACCTAAGACCTCCATCATAGAGTCATTCAAAAGCATCACAATTGATTTGGTACTCTATTGGGAAAATAGAAAAGTCACTCAAAACCCTAAAACTTTCCTACTCATGAAAAATTAGGTGGCGACTCTGAATTTTTTTATGACTGATAAAGTGAACATCAGATCAGAAAGAATAAACCATAGACACCAAAAATACAACATATCATCCAACATGAATGACAGGAGAGCTTTGCATCAGGAGAGCCCCAAGAAGAGAAATTTTAGGTGTACAAACAAGCATGGATCTCCTTGTACAAAGATTAACACAAATAAGAGCGAAGCAACATCTAAACAACGAGAGGTCATGTGTGATGATAAAGGGAACACATTAGAGTAACCCTTCATAATATTTAATAGCCCTTTTCACACTAATGAAGGTAACCTCTCAACACCATCTGAGAGAAACAATCTAAGTGATAATATCCTCAATTTCAAACCGGATCCTCAAAAGGAAAGGGCGTTCAATGCATGGGCTAAGGAAGAAAGAAAGAAAGCATAAACAAGATGAGTATGACCAGAGGCACTCATCACAACAAGAAGATGAAAACCAAGAGGGATTCATCAATCACTTTATTCTTGATTTTGAAGTGGTAGAATGACTAATAAAGAGATAGAACTAGATATAGAGTGGAAGGAACAAGAACTTAAGAGAAAATAGGATTTGACAAAGAGAAGTTTGGATTTGAGCCAACAAATATCTCAAATAAGTATCCACGCACCAAAACCACCAAAATATGTCCCTCCCCATAAGCAAGGAGAAAATATCAACTCACAATAGTAATCTCAGAATGCTAGTGCTCGAGGTACTTCAAAGGCCCCTCACAATCCAGTTGGGAAGCCAAAACACCATGCCCAACATAATGTGCCACCACCAAGATCCCATCCTTAAAATTTTGGCAATGTTCCACAATATTATCCACCACCAAGATAACAATACATTCCACACCATCATGTTCCAAAGTTGTACCCTCAACAAAATCCATAACAAAATGTGTACCAACAACCTCAACATGGATATCAGTATTATCCAATTCCACCACCTTTGAATCCTTATCCACAAAACCCCATGAGCATAAGTTGAAAATTTGATTTATTAGGATACCAACTATATCCATGTCCAATTGAAAGCTCAACTAGAGAAATATTGTCCCCAAGTTCATAGGGAATAATGCAACAAAAATTGAAGAATATATTAGAAACTTCAATGCCTTTGTATAAGACATAGGCATGGAGCATGATAATGTGAATATGAGGTTGTTCATGATATCCCTAACTAAAGAAGTGAGGGATTGGTCCAATGGCCTACCTAATGCCTCAATCACCTTTGTAGAAGATTTCCATAATCGATTTCTAGAGCAATATGGAAATCAATGTGCTCCTAAATTCGCCTTACATGAACTAATAAGTATTCAGAAATAACAAAAATAATCGGTTTATGATTTCAATCAAAGGTTTTCCAATATCTATAATAAAATACCACATGGATCCAAATTGACTGATCAAGTAGCTTTGATTATTTATCTAAAGGAATTTGATCCAAAAATGGGGTATGAACTCAGAAACATGTACCTTACAAATTTGATTGAAGCACAAAAGACATTGCCTTAACCATTGAAAATAATAGAAAGGTTGTGAGAATGACTAGAAAAAGGGACAACCTTAGGATCCTACAAAACCACAAAAATCCCCAAAATAGATAGGAGAATCAATAAAAAAATGAAATACCAAGACTACTTGACATGCCCTACAATACTACTTGGAAATATGGAAAGCCAGTAGCAAGATCAAATTGGAAGGAGACTTCTGATCCATTGAAGAGGCATGGAGAACATGCACTAGACACTACACCATGGCGTCCACCTTTCCATAGACCCCATGACCATAAATATTGTGCAGTGGCCCAAGCTTGTCAAGATGAGTGGTCACAAGAGTAGGACATGGATGACCATATTGTAAACATGCTAAGGTGGAGATCTTATTAGACTGAGGAAGGATACTCCTCTTTTGAAGAAGGATACAAATATAATGTCGAAAATCAGAAGTACAATATGAATATGGAGCAAGAGGTGTTTTCTGACCAAGAAGAAAACCCACATGAACTAGCATATGCATACAATACAACACCTCAGTTTCAGCTAAGAACACCAATAGAGGAAGAAAATAAAGCTATCATGACAAAAGTTGTAGCTGAGGCAAAAGGGAGGAGATACAACTTGAGAAGTAAGCCCACAAATGGAGATCAAGGGACACCAAGGAGTATGTTCATTAAAGAGAAGAAGGACAAGGAGAATATCCCATCTAATCAAAAGAAGGGTGAGGTAAAGAAACCTTAGAAAGATGCTCAAAAGGAGACTATATACATTGAACTTGAGAAAACACTAAAAGATGACAAAACCCAATAGGAGGGGAGAATAATTACTAAAATTGAGAAGGGAGAATAAAGGATCACATCCCCTTCATTTGACAAGGCCCAAGCATTGGCTCAGAAAAAAATGAAAATCCTTTTAATGGAATTGATGAAGATTGAGGAATTCAGAGATACAACTCTCAAGATGATCACCAACACATCCCAAAAGCACAAAGATTAGAAGAAAGAAGAAAATGTTGTGGAAAGGGAAATTAGAAAAGAACCAAAAGTATATTTGCGAGATACACTCACAAAGAATCCTTCCTAAGTGGATCCATTCTACACTACATTGGTGATCAATAATAAGATGGTGGAGAATTGTATGATTGACTCAGGAGAAAAAATCAACATCATTCCCTTGGCTGTCATGAAATAATTGGGTTTATGGGTGAATACTACATATGGGAAAAGTTATGCCATGGACAATAGATCAATCCCTGTAGTAGGAGTGATATGGGATGCAAAACTAAAGTTGGCATCATATCTAGAGGCAACATACAAGATAAGCATTAATATGGTGGATACTCCCCCTTACTATGGGATGTTACTATCAAGGCAATGGACAACAATAGTTGGTGGGAATGTTCAGTTAGACTTTTCCTATTCTACAATTCCTTTGAATGGAAAGGAAGTCAATTTATATAGGGAGCTTAGGTATAAACATGTCATAAATTTTTTTGACTCCAATCAAATGAATTGCTTCTACAATGTAAACTAGGAAGTTTTATAATTGAACACTCAAACCCCATATTATTAAACACAAATCCAATTGCCAGGGATGTCTCCAAGAGTGAACATGGCATATGGTTAATGTACTTTGATGGAGCCTACAGTAAAGAAGGGAATGAATCATGAATTATCTTCATTTCACCTAAAGGCACAACATTCAAATATTTATTTTTGCTAACATTTGAGTGCACAAAAAACATAGCAAAGTATGAAGCCCCGTTGATAGGTTTAAACATGGTTTCTAAACACAAGATTAAACTATTAATTGTCCTTGGTCATTCCGAGTTAATTATTTCATAGGTGAGATCAAAATATTCCACGAAGAACAAGAGGCTGAACAAATATAGAAATTTTGTATGGGACACTATTGATATGTTTGATGCTTTCTCCATTGATTGGATAGATAGATCTAAAAACCTAATGGTTGATTTCTTGGAAAATGTAGCCTTGAAAATGGATGATGTTACCGTAGTAGGAATTTTATAGGTTAAACTCAAGACCAGGCTAGAAATACCCGATAAAATTTACAGTTGGCAATTTTTCAATGATGACATTGATCAGTACAAGGCCCAAGAGATTTATTTTAATGCATTCATGGAAGAGGTATATGGAAAAAAAACTCTATTTGGTCAGGAATTTTTGCAACTTAAGACAAACAAGATTCCTAAAGGACTAGTGGCACTAGAAAGAGTGTTTGATGGTAATGATCGAGCAATTATGAAATAAACATCAGTAAGAAGGGAAGACATTGAAGAAATCAACCTAGGCACTGAATTGGCACCAAAGAAGGTATATATTGGGAGAAATATCCCTACAATCAAAAATATGTTGATTACACTATTGAGGATGTATAAGCATGTATTTGCATGGTCTTACAATGATCTTAAGGCATAAAGGGAAGATTTTTTCCAACATGAAACTCAACTTAAACCTGATGCAAAAACCTTCAGACAAAAATAGAGACCCATAAATCTTACCCTAGAGCCAAAGATGCATGAGGAACTTCGAAATCTTATGGAGGGAGGTATCATCGAGCCTATCAAGAATTCCACTTCGGTCTCCAACTTGGTGCCTATTAGAAAGAAGAACAATGACATAAGGTTGTGTGTATAATTTAGAAATTCAAATGTCTCTTCCCTTAAAGAGAATTACCCACTCCCAAATATGGAGGCCTTGTTACAAAAGGTGATAGGTTGTGAACTGTTGTCCATGATGGATGGATTTTTAGGGTATAACCAAGTGAAGGTGAAGGAATCAAAACAATATAAGATTCCATTTCCCACCCCTTGGGGCACATATGTGCATGTAAGGATGCCATTGGGCTAACAAATGTTGGTGCTACATTCCAACGAGCTATGCATGTTGCTTTTGCTGATCTAATCAAAATTATAATGGTGGTATACCAAGAAGATCTCACTACATATTCAAAGAAAGTAGAGGACCATGTTGCACACCTTGAGAAAATTTTCCTCAAGGCACTAGAGTATGGAATTTCCCTAAACCCTAAAAAATGCCATTTTTCTGCAACAAAGGGAAAGTTAGTGGGGAACATAGTGTCCAAGGAAGGAGTTAGAATTGATCTAGAGTGGGTGGAATCTATAGATAATATCCCTATTCCTAAAAATATTAAGGCTATTTAGCCATTCTTTGGAAAAATAAACTTTGTAAGAAGGTTCATATCAAACTTTTCTGAAATTGTCAAACCTATCTCAAAATGTTGAAGAAAGGGGTCGAAATTAACTAGAATGCAAAAGCACTCAATGCATTTGTATCTATAAAAACTAAAATCAAAGAATCCCTTGATTTTAGTAAGCCCTTTCAAAAAAAAATATTTTCCTCACACCACACCCTTGCAGAAGTAATGTTACAAAAGAATGATGAGGGATATGAGTAGCCTATATCATTCTCTAGTAAGTTCCTCCAAGGCGTTGAGTTAAAGTATGATATCATAGAGAAGCAAGAATATGCTCTTGTCAAAGAAGCAAAAATTCCAGACCCTATCTGGTAGGAGCACAAATAATAGCATATGTTCCTAATGCTATGGTCAAAGATGTGTTTGTACAAACTAAAGTTACAGGGAGAAGATGTAGGTGGATCAATAGAATTCAAGAGTTTGATATTGAGATCCAAATCACTAAGTTGGTAAGAGGGAAAGGCCTATACAAGTTAATGGATGAGTCAAATTTTGAGACATCTTAGGTCTGCAACATAGGGGAAGAGAAGACTATTATAGCGAGCATAGAGAACACTGCATGGTACACCAACATAATGTATTTCTTGAAGAACCAAAAGTTCCCTAAACACTTGATTGAAAATCAAAAAATAAATTTGAAGTTACATGCCTATAAATATGTTTTAATGGAAAATTACCTATATTGGAAAAATAGAGATGGAGTACTGTTGTTATGCTTGGATGAATCTCAAGAAAAATGTGTATTAAGGGAGATGCACAAAGGAGTTCGTGGGAGACACTTTTAAGCCAAAACCACTACCCATAAGATCTTGAGGGCTAGGTATTATTGGCCTAGATTTTTTAATGACTCTTTTGTCTATGTGAGGAAATGTGAAGCATGCTAAAATTTCTATGGAAAAATGAAATATCAAGGAGCACTACCACTCAAACCAATGCAAGTTGAAGCTCCCTTTCATCAGTAGGGGATTGAATTTATTGGGGAAATATCAAAAAAATATAGTGGAGCTCACAAATGGATATTAGTGGCAACTAATTACTTCACAAAGTGGGTGGAAGCCATTCCAACTAAGGAGGCCACTAGCAAAGTTGTAGCCAATTTTCTGATGGATTCATTACAAGGTTTGGGACACCTCTACAAATAATTACAGATAATGGTATGTGTTTTAGATCAGAAGAATTCAAAAATTTGTGTGAAACTTATGGCATTACAATTTCATATGCCTCACCTTATCATCCACAAGCGAACGGGAAGGCTGAATCGAGTAACCAGAATATCCTAAAAAATCATTAAGAGGATGTTGGAAAAAAACAAAAAGACATGAGATTCTAAATTAAGGATGGTCATATGGGAAAAAATAGAATCACTATAAAGAAATCAACTAGTGGATCACCCTTTGAATTCATTTATGGGGCACAAGCCAAAATTCCTATGCAAAACCTTTTACCGACATACAAATTTATACTTCAAGAAGACCTAGAAACCCTTGAACCTATGGAGGAAAAAATGGAACAATTGGTAGAACTAGATGAAATCAAACATTTGGCCCAAGAACAAAACACAAAGATACAATCACAGATGAAATATTTATTTGACAAGAGGACAAAGGAAAAAAATTTGAAAGAGAATGATATGGTCCTACTATGGAATGCAAGGTGTCAGGATAAAGGGAAGCATGGAAATTTTGAAGCTCTCTAGATAGGACCCTTTGTCATTAGTGGAAAAGGAGTTGAAGGTTCTTATTATCTAAAAAATATGTTAGGAAAAGATCAGGAATTGAAGGTGCATGGAAAATTCTGGAAGCTTTTATTTTCTTAAACTAATCTTCCATGCATAGTAGTCTAGGAGAATATCAAGAATTTCTAGTGCATGGACAATTCTTGAAATACTTATTAAAAGATAATCTTCCATTCACAGTAGTTCTAGGTTCCCCTTTCCACTCCATCTTACCACATTTAATTCATGGTCTTCTCACTAGAGGTTATTTTTGGATCCTTGCAATGACCTCACACTCATTCATCCCCAATTAGAGCCAAAGTTGGAATAAAAAATCCATCTTGGCTATTTTTGCATTTTCCACTTTCACCCATCCTCCCACACTCACCATGTGTTTCATCTCCATTTCATAGTAAATGACACTAATACATCCTCATATATAAACCACACAATAAGGCCCTTTGATCATAACACTGAATTGAATTACCTAACTGAAATATCCTCATAGCAGCACATGGAATGTTGCCAAGAAAATTCCATATCAAAGAGAGTGTCGCCATAGTCTCTTCGAAACATGTAAGAAGGGCTGATGAAAATGTAGATGGGACCTTTGAATGTATAAGAGACATTCAAATATATTCTTACCAGCCTAGTGAGCGACATGTCTAAGAGACTTAGACATGTTGAGGAGAAAATCTAACATGTCACACCGATAAATCATGTGGAGTATTCAACATTCAGGAAACAAAAAAACATCTCTTAGACAATGAGGGATTATCATAAAATAAATGATAAATCATTGGTAAAATAGTCTAGAAAAATAGCAATATCGAGGAGACATTGGTATATTGTAGAGAGAAGTATGGGAGTCTCTTTGACATTCAAGGAGAAAAATATCGGCGAGACATAAAGACATCGAGTAGACATTATCAAAGGTCTCCTCGACATTTTGGCACAAGTGTAAACACATACTATCAATGAGACTAACTAACATCAGAGAGAGGTGACCATAGGTCTCCTCAACATGATAAAGTCACATAAAGATTATTAACAAGTAATACCACCAAGGGGAGAGATAAATATTTTGTTGAGGAGATATAGGCTTGTCGGTAGGAAATACCCACCAGTCTCATCGAAAAAAGGGGTCCACAAAGAAAGAGCCTGAAATATAAATATCGAAGAGACCTTGCAACATCAAAGAGAGAAATCTAAATGTATCCTAGACATTTTTCATAAAATCTTCAAGGACACATCAAAGAGAAATATAGGCATCATGATTGAAGTTTCTTCGATAAATTTGAAATAATGTTCACTAGATTGATTTGATTAATGAAGCCATTGAAGAGAAAAATACTATTAATATTCAAGTTGATTAGAAGGATGGCGTGAGTTCCCTTTATGAACTAGAGCTTGTTCGAGTGTGCTGAATTTTGATAAATACAACCTCTAAATCGCTACGGATTGTGGTTGGGTATTTAGAGGATGAAATTGGATGATGACGGGCAACTCAAAATTTATAACATTCATCCGAGTAATATTGGCTCAGCTGAATGTAATCTTTCAAAAAATAGCTTAAAGTACAACATAAGTAGGGTTAAAGATGGATAAAAACCCAAAGACAATAAGGGAAAAAAGACAAAAAAAGAAGAGTAGGCTACTTAACCAAGACATAATAGACTAGTGTCTTGGGTCTAGGCAAAAAGAAAGAAGAAAAACTCAATTAAACCCATCATGTGAGACTTTAGAAGACAAACACAAGAATTTAGGAGATGTGTGGACTCTAGACAGGGGTTATGACTTGTTCATTTTATCATTATAGGAAGAAGTACATACACAAGCTAGTTTCAAACCCATGGAACTTGAATTTGGGGAAGCTTGTGATTCCCAACATCTTCATGAATGTAGAATTGATTAAAGCACTAACAAGAAATTATAATCCAAAAATGAGGGTAATTCACTTACTCGATGGGTCACAATTCATGATTATAACATGGGACTATATTTTTTTTCTTTTCCAATTCAATAATTCCCTGAAGATGAAACTACAAATGAGAGAATTTTTCGAATAATATCACATTATGGATATGAGCTATAAGAGGTGGAAACTACTGGGCTGCATAGGCCTAAAGGCCTAGAAAATCAACCTAGGAGGTTTTCCAGTAACGAAAGGACCTCGTTCCCTATAGATTTATTTGAAGAATACTATCAATACACCTACTATTCGGTTGACCAAGTATTGGGAGTTGAAGCCCCTACTAACATGACTATAGCTCCCATGGTTCTGGCCATGGATATTCAAAGCCAAAATGATAGACCCTATGACTATGCTGAATATTTTTCTAAGGCCATTAATAGTGCTCTTAATGATATCAAGAACAATGGTAAAGCTATCAAATTCAAACACTATTCACTTCACATTCACATGATACTGTATGAAGGGCAAGTGATGGGAATATGGGGAGAAGAATTGAGAATAAAGGATTTTGATAGTGATGGGAATGCTAGACCAGTGTAAATGTGAACATTTGTATGGGATAGTAGATGTGGTAGATCCCACTACTTGTATTTTGAAGAAAATCTTGTCAAACCTGTTGTGCCTACTGCACACATGCCCCATTCTGAACGGGGACCCTCTTTTCCTTCTTTTGCTTGCCGGGTCCTTTTTCCTTTGCCTTGTTTTGTGTGCCCATTTTTATGCCGTAAAAGGTCAACATATTCTCAAAAGCGACATTCTAAGTTTGACTAAAATTGCCCCCCCTTTGAGAATGATAAATCTTAAGCAGGGTTTCCTTTGTCAGAATGCCTTTTTGACATCTGTGGTGCCTTCCAGGCCCGGACCCTCGAGTTTCCCCTCCCAGATTTCACTTTGGATTTCATTGTTCCAAATGGCCGCTAGACCCCGGACCTCGGATCTCCCATCGCTGTTTAAACTTCACTTGATAGATTTTTGAAATGGTCGTGGCTAGACGTCTTTCCGCCCATCGCACTCCGGATCACCCGCCATCGCTCTGAAAATTTGAATTCACCAACTCCACCTGCCACCATATGGGGCATTTAATCAAAACATTAATTAGTTTTGGGGCTATATAAGCATGTTTCCAACTGTCATTTTCACATGACAGGGTGAAGTTTTGAAAGATCAGCCTCACCCCAACATTTTCCACCTCTACGCCTGAGCCTTTCTTCTTACTGTTCTTCGTGAATTCGGCATTGTCCTCCTCCAGGGATTGAAGGTAGGTTTTCCACCACCCCAGCTTTCCATGTTTTCAAATAATTTAAACTTAAGGTCAAGTAAGGATTAAATTCAATTCAAAAACTTGGTATGGCGACACCATGACCTAAAAACCCATGTTTTAAAAATTTGCAAAATCAATCGTCTTAAGGACCAAATAAAAATCCAAAGTTTGACCTTTCCGTCACTATTCTTTAGAATAGGTGACCACACCCCTTGGGACCAAACTTCTCCATGGTTGTGCATGCCTAAAAATAAAACTTAGGATGAAATCTTTAGTGGCCAAACTTGCCCCGGGTCTTGGTCGTTAGACTTCCCCTCTCGAATTTCCGTTGTGCCTCCGTCATTCCAAACGACCTTCCTTGAGCGTCCTTCTAGACCTCAGACCTCGGCCATGTGACGTCCATTTAAATTTGTAGAGAAAAAATTAATTGTCCAACCTCACCTCAGACTCTGGTGTTTGGATTTCCATCTTCGGATTTCCTTGTCCATTTTGTCATTATCAGTGGTAGACTTCATCCTTTCAGGGACCCGAACCCTGACTCCACAAAGTCCATCACAAACTTGCAAGGAGAACATAATGTCCAAGGTGTTGTTGGACCCCGACTTCCAGAATTCCTTGTCCGAGATTCCATGTCACTTTTGTCGTCTCGAATGGCTGTCTCGGAACATCTTTCCGACTCCCAGACCCCGGTCCTCCTTTTGTCGAGCATAAAGTCTGAAACGCTATCATAAAGTAGAAAAATTGTTCGGACTCCAGACTTCAAAATTTCATCTCTAGGATTCCGTTCGATTTTCGCCATTCCAAACCACCGAATCTGACCATCTTTCCGGCCTTCGAGTCCCAACCTTCGTTTCCCCGTCGGGCTTTCCTAACTCATAAATTTTTCTCTGGGGATTACCCTCTGGACTTCTGTCCTCGGATTGCTGCTTGTATTTCACCATTTTACACATCTATCCTTTGATAGCTTCCTGACTATGATATACCTGAACTCTAGACCCCGACGCCTAGAGTGTCGTCTTCCTTGTGCCATTTCAAATGGCCTTCCTGTAGCCGAAGCCCGAACGCCTAAATGAGGGACCAAATGGACTCCAAATCAAAAACGGACATCGACCCACTTCCCAAAATTTGGTCCTCTTTCACGTCATCCCTTCATTGATCAAATCAAAGACTGCAAAAATAATTTGAAGTGTCTTGCCTCATTTGCCCTTCTAAACAACATTCTGTCAAGGGAATTCCAGCCCTAGGAACCTGTTTTGCTTCCTTTTGATGTTTTATCATATGCTAAGCGTGAAGTACAATTATGGCTCTAACCTTGGTGTGCAGGAATTTTTCCAAGGCTGATTTTCCATGTTTAATGTTACTGATTCACATCTCTTTGTACAGGATTTATGGAATCCAGTGCAAAAACCTCTGGTGCCACCAAAGAAAAGGGAAAGGGAATTTCCAAGGCACCTCGGGGCAAGGAGGATAAGGATTAGATAAATTTTAAATACCAAGGGGTGCCACTAAACTCCAAAATCACCACTCTTTGGAGAGATATCACAAATACCAATATCAGGCATGTCAATATTGATGAATTTACACGAAGGGTTAAGATGGATCCAAAAATAGAAAACACAAAGTTAATCAGAAGCAGCGGACTTGCGAAGGTTGTAGGCTTCCCATCAGCTTTGGTGGTCATCGAGCTGGTAATGGCATGCCCAGAAGCATATCAACCACAAAGTAGAACCATAGTGGACAAAGATGAAAACATCCTTGTAGACATGTCCCCTCTTGGGATAACTACAACCTTCCACATCCCCGCCTTTGAAAGTATGGAGACCTTGACTATGGAAGAATGCAAGGCATTATGGTATCAGGATCCTCTAAGATGTAAGAAACTAATTAATCAATGCTGGTTGAAAGGTAAGCGAGCTAGTGTCGGAAAAGTCTCATAGGAGCTCTTTCGTAGTGGTTTATTTGAGGATTACCATGACCTCATTACCTTACTAAGAAGATTAATGGGCCTTCCTACTATGGCCTTCTTCTAGGAATGGATGTTTTACTTTGTGGAGAAACTTTTCCATGGTGACATTGCTTTTGATTGGGGAGAAATAATCGACAATTTCTTTCACTTGAAATTTATCAGTGTGAAGAGGACATCAAAGTTCTACATGACATCCACCTAGTTTATTTCGCTTTCTAATTGGTCACACTATCATGGATTAAACACAATGCCCAATACAGCACCACGAAGGAATCTCAAGCCTTATGACATAACCCTCAGCTACAATACATGAACTTGAAGAAGGACTAATGCAGGGTGAATGATGTCTTCATCGCCTACATCATCTGAATGCTTGGAGGAGATTTTCATAGGAGAGTATCCCATAGTTCCAGAGCCCTCCTCAGGAATTATGCCTTCTTATACATATAGTTCCCTAAGTTCACTTACATTTGTGCCCAAGGATTCACAGAAAGGCCAAACAAGCTACCTTAGTACCCCAATGACCAAATCATACTATTAGAGTTGACTTGGCAGCTATGAAACATTCATAGTATCTTGAGCACCAAACATATGGAATAGGCACCTTATCCTATTGGCCTCGGTCAGGGAATGTACAAGATTCATACCTCCCAATGTGTGGGAATTTCAGAGAAGGAGTTGGCCGAGTACCATTTCCGGTAGTATACAACTCGATCGTGAATGGACCCAGATTTTGCCTCGGTCAGGAAGGCACTGGGACCAGATTTTTCCCACCTCCACAATGATGAGGATTTCTGGGCCAACTGCAAGGATGACCTTGAGGTACGATTATGACAGTACATGCACATGCCTGCCCTTTATGTGTGAAGATTCAACTTGTGCCTGGTTCTAGATCAACTTGAAGAGGATGAGAGCACGATGATCGATCCAGGATATAGTGTCATGGCTAATATGCCACTACCCATGATTGATTGGGACGAGAATGAACTCGACGTGCTCACCAAGCCCATGGATGTCCAAACAAAGGCGCAGATCAACCAACAGGTGGCACAACTGAAACAACAAGGAGTTGCCTTAACATTCAAGGGACTCAAAAGTGAGCCAAGTGGCTCTGATGGTGGGGTGACTACTACTACAACTGGGGAAACTTCAAAATCCCCATCATCTGTCAAAACCAAAAAGAGAAAATAAGCTAGTGAGCAGGTGCCAAACCCAAAGGTTTACGCTCAAAAGGCTTTGAAGGGCAAGCCTTCCAAAAAATAGAAAAAGGCAGTCGGGGTTTTGGAGATGCCTAGAATACCCGAAGATCCACTCCTCAAGGGTAGAGAGGAATAGTCTGACCCGCCAAGGTCTCCATATACTATAGTTGTTGCTGCCATTACCACTATTCCACCTATATCATTTGCAGTATTTGCTTCCTCTCTGCCTGCGGTTGAAATCTCTTTCCATCTTGCCTCCACTTCTTTGATCATGTAGGTCATATCAGTGGATTCGTCCTCTGCCAAAACCTCCCCAATCTCTTCATCTTCTATGTCTCCTTCCCTTCCATCTGCTTCTACTACTACAATTCCTGTCCTTAGTCTCCTGGAGTCCTTCATAAAGTACATACAGAACGTGCCCTCCGAGCTTTCAGGGATGCTTACAAGTCCAATAGTGCAATCTGCAATAGCCCAAGCTATGGCCAATGCTCCAACTCTCCCTCCCCCTACCAAACCACCAAGAATGGAGGCAGCAATGTAAATATATGATGAGTTCAAGCGATAGTAGCTAGAGGATGCAAAGAGACCCAAAAATGAGGAATTTGAATACCATGAGCACCCGATGTTCAAGCACAAGGAGATCGATGAGGTATCCTACGAATCCTCCAATGAGAGCAACAAGGAGTTGGACACCAAATTCATCCCAGAAAAAAATGATCCGGAGCTCAACACATAATGGAGCAAGCAGCTCAGGGAGATCGAGGACCAAGAGGCTGCAAGGCAGCCTATGATTGAAGGATCTGCTACTTTGGAGACTGAGACTAATAGGTCTCTAGCTAAAAGACGTGATCAAACCTTGGAGCATGATGAGGAAGCACCCCTCTATGAAGATAAATAGGAAGATAAGCCTGGGGGACATGAGTATGATTGGGACAAATAAGAAAAAGATGTTGAAAGGGAGGATCCCTCTGAAAAATAGTTGCTCAGCAAGTCTCCCACTAAATGTGTGATGCTCAAAAGAGACTCTGATGAGGAGAAGGAGGATACAGGGGTTGAGAAAGAGGCCCTTGTGGTTAAAACCATTGAACTTGAGGTAGAGAGCCACAAGGATCAACATGAATCACCAAAGGAGGGGCCCCAGATGCCCGATTGGCTAGGGAATCAACTTAGGAAAAAGACTCCCACCCTAAAAGATCCTAAGGTGAGGCTAGAAGCAATATTGGCCAGACCACAGATAAGAACTAAGAAGGAGAAAAGGCCAAAAATTAGATCAAAATTAACCATGGATGCCTCTGGATCTAAGGAAGTACAAATAGCAACGAAAGTGGTTGCAGAACAAGGAGTGACCTATAACGTCTCCACCATCAACTTGGGAGTGGCTACAAGGGAGCAGAAGGTCGACCACCTCTAGGAATCATTCACCACGGCGGTGCATCTTATCCAACAGGATAAAGTTTCAAAAGAGGAACTTAAATCACAGCTAGCCAATCTGACGACCTATATTCAGCAATGGTCATCTCCTGATGAGTAACCTACCATGTCATCGGCCCCACCTCAATTGTTGTCACAAGAGAAGATCAATAAGTTGGAAAAGAGAAGGAACTTGGATAAGACTACAAAAAATTGGTTCCGACAAGTCTTAGACATGGGAAACACAGGCATCAACTTGGTTGTCCGAACAACAAATAAATTCTTGGAAGTGCAAAGGACTCTTGAGGGCATGAGGAAAGTTTACAAGGAGTTCCAAAAAAAGTACTGAGCTACCTACCCAAAGATAGAGGCTATTCTTGCACTACCGAGTGAGGTGTGGGAGAAGGAATTTTCCCTCAAGGATGATGACCACTGGTTAGTGGATGTATGGAAATGATATTTTGATCATTGAAAGGGAAGGCTAGAGCAGATCCTAGAACGAGTGGTTTTGGATATTGAATGGGCTAGGGAGGTCAGGGAGATTGTACTTGATACCTCAAGATGATAGTGGGGTACAAACTGCCCATTGATGAAATTAATCCAAAAAATGTAAAGCCTCATTTCTTGAAGAACGTGGAAAATGGGATGTTTGTTGAGGTTACCATAGATTTCATGAGCTATGTTGCTCGAGCCTTTGCCCAGTCAGAGATTTTCAAAAGTAATGTGGCCAAGTATGATGACGATCGAAAGAAGCTTGTTAACAACTTCCAGGAATGGAGTTACTAGGTGCTACGATCTGATATCATGGAAGTGGACAAGCTTCAGCCATTGATCTTCAGCTTTGTGGGATATGCATCTTTGAAGAAGCAAGAGGGAAATCCTATCATTGATGACGAATTCCTAAAGGAGTAGCTGCAGCAAATAGCAAACAACAAAAGGATGAAATTTCTACAGTGCTACCACTAGCAGACAAAATAGGGAAAAGGATGAAAGATGTTTTTAAAATGTAATATATTTGGGGGGTAGGTGAAACCCTAGTGTAAAGTGAATCTTGTCCACACAATAGAATTGAATCTTGGTCACTTATTTTTCTTTTTGAAAACTATAAATAGGGCTCTCCTCCTCTCATTTTAAGAGAGTTGAGTTGTTGTAAAGGCATGCTGTAGAAATTGCAATAGAAAATACCATCATTTCTTGGTGTATTTTGGATTTCTCCACATGTTTCATGATTCTTCTCCCATTAGTTAAAAATTTACTTTAAGTTATTTTGTTGTCCTTTGAATTTGGTAGATTTACCATGTTGTCTTTGGTGATGAAGTTTTCTACTATGTGTATGCTTTCCTTGTCCATACTTTTCGTCATTTTCTACTGGTAAATGAATGTGTAAAGTTAGTCTAGACTATAATTCCATTGCTGCTCCCTAAACTTTGTCTTTGTTCTCATTTACATGGCGAATGAATGATGAATATATGTAGTCCTTATAAGATAGCATAGATTTCATGATACTGTGAGAATTCTGGTTAAGTGAAATCATATTTTAAGGAGACTATCCACAATAGAAACCTCCATTATCACTGTCCATCGGTATTCAGGTCATGATGATGCTTGGAATATATCAGTTGTTGGATGTGATTTTTTGGAATCACAAGGCAACCTTAATCAGGATACAATCATGATAATACTTCTTTGTAGATATGGTGACAAAATCTATACTGGATCAAGATACAATCATGATAATACTACTTTGAAAATATGGGCAATTTACCCTCTAGGAAAAAATCTTCTCTTGTTGATCATGATTAAAATTTTCGACATATTTTGGTACAAAGAGTAGGGGAAACAAACCCTATGGAAACAACTGATTTGAATATAAATGTGGCCAAATTCACCAAGGCTTAGATTCAAAAATTGGTAAGGGAGAACAAAGGATTGATAGATGAGAATGAAATATTAAAATAGGATTTGATTAGTTACAGAGATAGGTTTCCTTCTTCCTTGGGGCTTTAGTCTCCACTGATTGAGAATGAAAAAAGGGTGCAAGAAGAAATTTCAGAGACCACCTATTGGAAAGATAGACATGAGAATTCTCAGAAAGAACAATAAGAATTAAAAAGAAAGATTAAGACATCCATCTTTGAGATGACATAAGGAATAGTCCGCATGAGGTTCATAGATATTCATAAGCATCCGAAAAAGGTCTAGCATGTTCATAACAAAACATATGTAGCACTATTGGAACATAACATATCAAGTGACAAAATGAAGGAAGTAGAACCTCACATCATAGAAAAGAAGGAAAATAGAACTATTGTGCTACAAGAATATCCAAAGCTCATGAAATCACATAAGGACTACAATATCATCTTGACACATGAGTTAAATGATTTTAGTCAGCCACTAAGTATGGCCCTGCCCAACTTCTTTGAGGAAATAGATTTGAAAGATCAAGATACATGAAAGGACGAGATAGCCCATTATTTTCTTGGCGTTCTTGATGTGATCAATGATGAAGATGAAGTGCTCGAGAAAAAACATAAACAACTTGGAAGAATTTTTGGATTGGAATATGCAATGAAGAATTTTATACATAATATAGACACTCATGTTAAGAGTGGATACATTAAGAATTTTTTGAAGGTCAACTTATTTATTGCATGAGCCAAGTGAAATAGAGAAATAGGAATTGGATTTTGATGGAGATTAATGGATTGTGGTGCATCCATCAACAAAATCTAATTTTTTTAATGTTTCATTAATCATGTTTTAGTTATGAAGTGATGTAAATCTATGTGAATGGGCCTAAAGCTTGTTGCTTTCCCTACAAATAGGGAAACCAAGGCCCGATTTCAATCATCATCATATCATGTTCCATTAGAATATGCATTAGTAAGAAGATAGATTGCAAAATTCACCCATCCAAATGATATTAAAGACTTATGTTATAAATGTTTATTTTTTGAAGCAATATAATGGAGCAAACTATTGCTAATTCATGATCCATTTTAAGTGTTCAATTATTGTATCAATTTCCATGCTTATCTATTACTGTGTTGTCTCCAAAGTGGTATTTTCAAGTTATTTAAGTCAGTAATATTTATCAGGAAACATTTTTTGTTACTATGTGGATACTTTGATAGGTTTCTAGTTGGTGTGAATTAAAATCCTTTCAAATAATTCTCTTTAATTGGTTACTGCTAAGGATTAAAATCCTTTTGAAGAAGTTATTTTTATTGGTTTATGAGACCAAGGGAGCACACCTTGCAAAAAAGGGGAGATCATTGGGATTATTAAAGAAGATCTCAATAGTAAAAAAAATGAATGCTTATACAAGGTACAAACATTCCAAGTTCCCAATAGTTTGAGTTATGCTGAATAATCGGTTCACTTATTTTACAAATCTATCTCCATAATCATCATCCATCCATTTCTCTCCATTCACCCAATAGCTTAGGCACTGGTCAGACTACATAAAATTAATTCATATTCCCAATTACTCAAAACTCTCAATAGGTATTAGATATCAAGCTCTACATCTACTTCACCCCTATGTGTCATTGTGAGTAGATTTCCATAAATAGGAACCATTTAGACTTTCAAATCTTCCTTATCAATCAAGTACACCCACCTAGGTCTAGAAGAACCTAAAGAGAAGGAGGTAAGTAACCTTTTTTGCCTTGTTCATTAGCCAAAAGTGTATTAAGAGGCTGGCACCCTCTTAAGGTCCAAAACTTGCACTTCTGAGACCTAACACAATGAACCCTTTGCAATGGATGACTTTCAAGTATACTTTAAAAGAACACATATTTCTATGTGTCAAGTACATGGGATAGATTCTTAGGATGAAATACCTATTAACCTCATGATGATAGTAATGAGACTCCAGAACCCATAAGTGAACATTAATTTTTTTTTCCTTAGTGATTAAGAAAGGGTTACATGAAGGACTCTTGCAAGTGAGAGAAAATAGGGCTCCTATCACTTTTAGACATTATTCCTTGTTTTCCATCTAATTTTATATCAAAATAGAAACAAGTGGACTCAAAGGATGAATTTAGGAATGCTTGATTGACAAGGCAACATGATGCATGTGCAACATTGGTGTTACATTTGGGATAATAGGTGTAGAAACAATTATTATGTGATTTTTCATGAGGATTTGTCGATAAGAATTATTGTAGAACTTAGTTTTAATTCACCAAGATTACCTTTTGAGATAAGAGAACTACTAAGACCCTTGGCACTAAGAATGAAGCAAGGAAAACACACACAATTTTGGTGACTATTTTTTCTTACTAGACCATACATCGATGAGAATCTATGGATGCCCTAAGGCCCCACATATCTTTCCAAAATTTATTTCTCTTTGACTGGATTTCTTGGAATTCATGTGGCACATATTTTGGATGGAGAAAGATTTCATGAACAAGCAGAAGAGGGGCACATTTCTTCCTGATCTAACTGTGTGGAGATATTTACATGGGTGTTGATACTCTTGAGGAGTTACAAGAATATCTAAAAATAAAGTTTTCTTTGAAATCCAATATTGGAAGGGTCTTTAACCCTGAAGGACATATGAACCATTCAAGGTAGAATATCCTCACAAAAAAGAATCACTCATGAATTATATTATGAGGAGGATATAATAAGAAGTTGTGTCACACCTCAAGCGGTATTTCAAAGAAGAAAGAAAGAGACATATTGATGAAAAATTGGAAGAATAAAAGAAAAGGGAAGAACTTTATTTCTTGGAGTTCTTTGTGTTGGAAAAAAATTCTCACAAGAGAATTGATTTAATGTTTGATGATTTCAAAAATTTATATAATAAAACAACAAGAAAAATTGAGAGCCAATTGACTAAAACCACCAAGATGCTTATTAGGAAGTCAAAAGAAATTGAGATCCATAAATATCCTCTTGATATAGTATCAATGCAACAAAATTATCTAGTGTCACCACCAGAATAGTCAAGGTCCAAAAGGAAAAATATTGAGGACATAAATCTCATAGTGTCCTATGAATTGTCAAAAGAGATAGGGGACACTGAAGAGGTGGCTAGTGTGTTGAGACACATGAAGGATGATATTGAAGTCAACCAACCACCTATTGAATGTGAAACTAAATTTTACTAGATCGATGCAAGGGTGGACATGGAAGTGCAGAGGGAATTTTAATTTCATGAAGATGAGAGGGTGATAACCTATATGATTTTTGTAGAGGAAGATGATTTTGTGAAAACCCCTAAGTTTAAGGAATTTTGGGTTAAAATGAAGATGAAAGAATTTGAGGAGAGGATTAAGATAAATAAGATTGGAGACTGATGAGTCCCAACATGACCAAATTGTAGCTTGGAATTTCAAGGAGCTACAAATAGATGAAGTAAATTTTATCCCCCAAGAGGCAAGGGGGATGATACTGAAACACAATATGTTTCTCATTCCAACGGTAAAATTAAAGAAAAAAAATTTCTCGACCAAGTCAAGAATTAGGAGGACTCCATGGTAGTTGTAGAGTTTGAATCAGAGGAATGCATGCGTGGCATATGATATAACCCCAAGATTAAAACCCTAGCTCTCTGAGAAAAACAAAATAACATAGAAAATCCAAGGCTACTATATGTAGTGCAAGAAATGAGGGGAACATGGCAATGGTCAAAACAATCAAAGACACCTCAGCACTAGAAGCAACAACAATGAAAATGCACTCTGCTATGTTTAATCGAGATGTTGTCAAAGCATGGAACTTAGGTTTATAGAATATGAAAGGGTTTAGATCTACCTGAATGAGGAAGTGATTTTTTTTTTTATGGAAAATGTGAGACTCAAGCAGTAGCTGGAGAAGGTTGACTACTCCCGAGGCAAGGATATTGTGATGTATCATCCCTCCACCTCTTAAGCACTTGGTGAAAAAATAGTTCCTATTGTTCAGGTAAATGCACTTAAACACGGTTTGGAGTAGGAGATTGAAAACCTGAAAAGAATAAATTTGGACACAAAAGAAAGGATGAAAGATCAAATCCTTTGTACATTGGAAAGGATTTTGGAACACAGGGTCAAGTTGATTGTGGATAAGATAGAAAGTGTGCATGAGTGCTACATTTCCTTGTCTCAAGAATTGAAACAAATGAAAACTCATGTACCAATCCTAGATAACCTATTTAACAAGTTGTAAGCCATCCATAATACCTTGATAACATTATGTAAGGTGCTACAAATAAGTGTGGATGGCCCTATAGCTTTGAAGCCTATTGAGAGAATGGTGAACATGGCCATGGATGAATTTTAGGATATTGTTGGAGAAGATCAGAAAATCAAAGCAAGAATAGAGTCATTCCATACACTTAAACATTGTTTTGTGCCAAACATTATGGGAGACAATGATCTTAAAGTTTTAATTATTAGAAGAGGGAGTTTAGTCAGATAGTCCCAAATTTCCTTATTTGCAGAAGGAGTAGTAGGTAAATTTTTAGAACTTTAATTTGATCCTTGATGGGATGATCAAATTGGATTTGGGTTATTATAAGTTCATCATAGAAGCAATAGGGTTATGGATAATAGATGGAAAATTCACTTGGAAAATATGACAGAGATTCAAGAGTTGAAATGGCCCAATGAATAAATAGTGTTCCACTTGGAGGAATTTTTTTTGGCTCCCCTTGAAGAAGAAATCTAGTTTCAAGAATGTTGTGGAGAACCAGGCCTTGGGTTCATCATCATGAAAAGGGGACATTTCCAGATTGGATGATCATGGGTGCCTCATGGCTATTAACAAAATTCGGATGTGCTACAAGTACTTGGGGTCTTTAGTGTTAAAATAATTGTTATCTTTACGATTTCTCTTTTGATTAATTATACTTATGTAAATCATGAAAAAATAGAGTGTAACTAATTTTTGTTTTGTTTGTATGTTTGGGGGTTAACTGAAGGGTTTTTGTGAAATTGTAATGGTCTAAAGCTTGTCACTTCCCTCATTTACCTAGATAAGAGGGAAACCAAGACCATGATAGGAGATATGGTTGGATAGGGGAAAATTTTGGAGAAGACCCATATATTGTAAAAACCTTTTTGAAACAAAGTAATGGAGATGATGCTATAACTTGGTGAATCAATGTTGGTTTACAATTGTTTTTTGAATATATTGAATAATGATTATCTTGTTGTCTCCAAATTTATGTTCCTTATTTATTTAAACCAATATATCAAGTATATGTTGTTTTATCAAAGAAAATTTATATTTTTGTGTGGTTTTTCTAATTGGTTTCTTCAAAGACGAACTAAACTCATTTGAATAAGTCATAGTAATTTGGAAAACTCATTTGGATTAGTAAGAAGAGCTTGGTGATCAACTTCCTAGCACATTTATGCAAGTCATAAATACTTAAAAGTGCCAAATAATTCGAGTTTTAACTAGAAGGAAGACACAAATCATCCATATCTTGACTCCGTTACCTAGTGGAAGAAAGGCATTTGTAATCTCACCCCAATACAATATTTAAAAAAAAAAAATCCCATACATCCTAATTTTCTATTGTAGGAGTAGGAGTAGAATTTAGCTTTATATTTACATTATCTATTTCAAACCCTTATGCCAATATGAAATAGATTGAGAGAAGATGATTTAATTAAAATATTTGTGATCATATGAGGATGATTTAATTGAAAAAAAAAATTGATCACACAAAATCTCTAGATTTGCAAAAGGTTTCAATCTTCTTGACCATCACTAGTTAGATTTAGAGAAAAAAGAATTCATTAGTGAATAAGGGTACACCCACCTAGGCATAGAAAATCCTAAATAGAAGGGAATCAAAACCATCTTGGTTAGTTGTGTTCATTGGCCAGATCATGTGTTAGACATGATCATAAATCTTGACATACTTTTAGTGTTTGACAATCTATTGATTTGGGAACCAACATATTGGTGAATCTACTAGGGAACATAAGTAACTATTATTAGGAAGAGTCAAGAATCAAAAAGTGTAAATATAAATTTTGGGTTCAAATTTTAAAATCCTAGGCTTGAGTAAAATTTTGTTGTAGTGGTGGTGAAAAAATAGGTAAGTAACTTCATTGGAAGAAATAATAGGAAAATAAAATTCATTCCTCTTTAGAAGAGGTGGAAAATCTTCTAAAAAATATTCATGAAATTTTTGTATGAGTGATCAATTGAATTTTAAATTAGAGAGATTAAATTTCAAACATCAAAGCATCACAATGTCTCCTAAGATGGATGGTAGAAGATCCTTACACCAAGGGAGTTAAAATAACCCATTGAATAAAGATAAAAAGTGGTCAAAAAAGAATAAGAATGGTTCAAAGTACCCTCCCACTTCAAAAATACTTGCTAATAAGGAAGGAGTCTATGTAGATGCACCTATGATCACAAAATTACGTGATAATTTTCAAAATGGACAAGGGAATACCTTAGAAAAATACTTCAATGTATAAAAAAACCCTTTATTTGGGATGGGATTTCATAACAAAGAAAAAATTCCACCAAGGGATCCTCACAACCCTCCTGAACAAGATAGCCTATATAGATCTATAATCTCATTTAAGCCTAATCCCCAAAAGTTAAAAAAAATTAAGGGTTTTGTAGATGAAGGAATAAGACAGGCTGAAGCAAGAAGAGACTATGAGGAAAGAATGGCTCAACAACATACTGAAAATTTAGAACATAGGTCTTTGGAGTAGACACCTCGAATGGTATGTTTTACTGACGCAAATGAAATATCTACTTCAACAAGAGAATCTACTAATCAAGAGTTAAAACAAGAGGTAGAATGAATGTTGGCACAAGTTGAAAGGCTTAAGATGATAAGGAAAAAACAGGCATTGGATCAAGAGCTACTCCAATTGAACAACCAACCTACTTCCAATATGACACAACATAGACCTATTTGCAATAAGACTAGATATGGGAATACAAGTGGTCCTATGATCCCAAACATTTCCCATAATACAGTTGAGGGTTTAGGAAATACAAGTAATGTTCATCAAACACGATAAAATTCTCCTACATCGCAAATTTAAAATACATCAAATGTCCCCATAACTTCCCATCCTATGGGCATGGCTTATCCATTTCCTCCTAGTCAAGGAGGAGTAAAATATCAAAATCATGGACATAATCAATATATTGGATACTATCATCATCAAGTTTCCCATCAAAATATATAAAGTAATGTGAACCCTCATGGCAACCTTAGTCAAAATGTGCAACAAGGTATGCATGAATATCAACACCAACAAGGACCCCAAAATCAACAACACCAACCTCATTAGAGACAAAATAAATTTGCAAGAGGACCTATGAATATAGATAGATTTAGATAGCTTGACTTCTAATGTATTTAAGGGTACCCAAATGCAATTGATAATGATATAAGGAATGCAATCCCAAAATTATCTGAGAGCCATGCTATATCAGGGGAGGATCACATGAGAGTATTTGAAATAGTCATGGATAATTTTGGCATACAACATGAGGATGTTTATATGAAGCTGTTAATGTAGTCATTAATTGAGGATGTAGGAGATTAGTGCAAAAATCTACTTGATGCCTTAATTAGTTCTTGGGTTGAGTTCAAAAGGATATTCAAGGAGTAGTTTGTGGATCACAATGACCCAAGGTTTGCTTTACATGAGTTAACAAATATTCAAAATAAGTACAATGAATTATTTGCAAATTTTAACACCAGATTTATGAAGCTATTTAATAGAATTCCACTTGATTTGAAGCCCATAGATCCTACGTGCCTAGTGTTTTACTTGAATGTATTTGATCCAAAGACAAGTTATGAAATTAGAACAAGGAATCCTCCTTCCCTTACTGAAGAATTGAAAGATGCTTTAAATATAGAAAATAATAGAAAAGCCTCAGGGAATATTGGTTGAAGGGATGAAGTTAGAATATTGCAAAACCCTAACATCCATCAACATAAGCAACCAAACCATCATAGAAATGAGAGGCCAAGATTACTTGATATGCCTTATAAAATTAATTGGAAAGATGGGAGGCCAATCAATAATGAGAAAAAGAAAAATATAAGTAAATATACCCCTGATCCATTAAAAAGGTATGGGACAAATATGGTGGAGAATACACCATTGTGTATACTTTCCAATCTGCCTCATTCTCTTGAGTATTGGATAGTTTCACAATCTATCCAAAGGGATGAAGTACTATATGATTAGGAAAGAGATGACCACACTATAAATATGTTGGTATTCAGAACTTATGGGGTATTTGAAGAATATTCAACTTTAGAGGAGGATGGATTTGAGTATGATGTGAAAAACCAAAAGTATAATGTTCATATGGGCCAACAAGAGGCATTTTCTGATCAAGAGGATGATAGTATAGAAAGCCCTCAGATTGAAACTACAAATAAATGATTGAATCAAATCCAATTGAGAAGGATATAAACAAAATTATAGTTGATGTTGTGGCATAAGCCAAGAGAAATTTTAATCTTAGAAATAGAACTATAAACTCAGACTTCGGGAGTTCTGGGGGTCTATTTGTATTAAAGGACCAATATGGATATAAGAAGATTAATTCAGAAATTTAGAAGAGTGATGAAAATGGAAAATAAAAGAAGATTACTCACAATAATATACCAAAGGAGGTAACAAGAGGTGATCAAAATAGAATGAGGAATGACCCTAAAGAACATATTGAAGATAAAAGTTTGCTAAAGTGAAAGCGGGTAAAGAAAAACCAGTAACAAACACAAATTCTTTTAACATAACACAAGATTTATCCCAAATTAAGATTTCAGTACCCTTATTGGAAGTGATTAAATTTGATGAGTATAAGAATAGTGCAATGAAGTTAATTTCAAAAGTGTCAAATACGCCTGGAGGCCAAAATGAAAAGAAGGATGGGGTAGAAAATAAAGAAGTGAATGTTAATAATGTTAAAGGAGAGACTATGAAAATTCTTGAAATATACTTGGGGAACACTCTAACAAAAAATCCATCTCAGGTGGACCCTTTCTATAACACCTTACTAATAAACAACAAATTAGTAAAAAAAATTGTATGATTGATTTAGGGGCAGCAATAAACATTATGCCCATGGCAGTCATGAAAAAGTTGGGTTTGTGGGTTGATACTATTGGAAATTGAGATGTCATTGATTTCAACATAATATGGAATTTTTATGTTTGTCAGTATTTAGTTGCTCCAGTAATGAAAATCTATTGATCCGGTATTTTCATCTGGATTATCGTATTATGGTTAGATTTTCTCAGAAGTTCAAAACATCTTTCATATTGATACTTGTTGCATCTACTAACATGGTTTTAGTTGAATAAGTTGTATGGTTGGAATTGTATAGTAACTAGTATTTTGGAAACAAATTTATACTTATCCACTAGCTTTGTACGATGGTTTTTTGGTCTGAATTCTATCTCAGAAAAAATATATCATTACAAGACTTTGTACATAGGTTTTGATACTACAAGTTTCATTCTACTTTATATTTTCATTATGATTTGTGAAGGAATTTGGAAGATATGAATGAAAATATTCTGATCTATAAACTATAGTAAGCTTTCTTACAATAAATTGATGTGGGAGATTCCATATTTTCTCATATTTGATTATCATTCATGTGGTGTTGAAGATAAGAAATTTGATATCATCTAACAGAGAATTAAATGTGTTAACATGTTTTGGTTACACGCTTGATGGATTGATGTTTTGTGTTTTGGTCTAAATTTGGCTAACCTAATTATACATTGGGATATGCTATGAATGATAAATGGATGAATATATTTTTTAGGATAAATATTTTGTGTTTTGGTCTAACTTTGGCCAACCTAATTATACATTGAGATATGCTATGAATGATAAAGGGATGCATATGTTTTTGAGGATAGTATCGACATAATTAGTTTTGATTTGAAATGAGGTTTTTTTAACTAGGCTGACCTAATTAATAAACATGGGCATATATATGTATATATGTAAAAAATTCAGTGAGAGAGAGAAGAGGTAGAGTAAAAAGGAATGAAGTAAGTGTGAGAGTTACATGAAGGAAAAGAAGAAGAAGAGTAGATAGATGTGTTATGTATTGTGCTTCACCATAAATTAAATCTAGCACAGGGAAGGCAAACTCTTTTCCAATTCATACCTTGGCAATGAGCCATAACATTTTGTCTTTGGAAGTGAGCCATAATTTTATGTACTCCGATTGTGAGCCCTTTAAGGATAGCGAGTCCTAGCAGTGATGCATTGTTATATTTTATATCTGGATATATTAGATTATGAGCTAATCCTCATTGTGGTTTTTTCCCACTTTGGGTTTTCCACGTAAAAATACTAGTGTTCATGTGTGTTGATGCATTGTCTTGACTCCATGTTTTCTCTTGTTGATTCAGTCATGTTTGTGATAATGTATAAATGGATTCTATGTGAATGTTTTTGTTGAATACTGATTCACCCCCCTCTTAGTATTCAAGATTTTCAACAGATGACACCTATAGAAAGTGCTATGCTATGGACAATAGATTTTTCCTTGCCATTGTTGTCATATGGGATGTAGAGTTAAAATTGGCTTCTTATCCTAAAGCTACATATAGGACTAACATTATTGTGGTTGATATCCCACCATATTATGGAATGTTACTATCAATATAATCGACTACTACAATTAAAAGGAATGTCAAAATGGATTTATCATATGCAATTATACCTATAAAAGGGAAAGAAGTGAAGTTATACATAGAACCATAATTAGAAAAATGGTAGAACACATCGATCCCAGCTAGATGAATTGTTTCTATGATGTGGGTTTGGGAAGTTTTAGGATTGAGCACTCACAACCCTAGTTACAAAAAATGATCCCATAAATAATTCAGTACAACTAGATCAATCTGGTATTTGACATATGTACTTTGATGGTGCTTGCAATAAAGAAGTAAATGGAACAGGTGTGATTTTCATTGCACCTAGTGGGAAGAAATTTAAGTACTCATTTATGTTATCATTTGAATGTACCAATAACATAGAAAAATATGAGGCATTGTTGTTAGGCCTTAATATTTCCATTAAATATGGAATCAAGTTGCTAACTATATATGGGGATTTTGAATTAATTTTTTCACAAGTTAGAACTAGGTATGCCTCAAAAAATAAGAGGCACAAATAGTATAAAAATGTAGTGTGATATACTATGGATATTTTTGATACATTTTCCATTGAATGGATAGAGAGGTTAAAGAGCTTGATGACATAGTTTCTTGCAAATGTTGCTTTAAAAAGGGATGATATTACATTGGCAAGCATTTTATGAGTAGAATTCAAAACCAAACCCTTTATCCCTGACAATGTCTATAATTGGAAAGTTTTTAGTGATGATGATGAATTGATAAAATTTCTTCAGTGTATAGACCAATACAAGTCTCAAAAAATATATTTTAATGCTTTTGTTGAAGAGGTGGATGGTAAAGAGACCGTCTTTGGTCAGGAAGTTATACAAATTAAAAAAAAATCCCAAAAGGCCTAGTACCTATGGAAAGAGTCTTTGATAAAAATGATAGGCCCCTCTTGAAACAAACACCATTCAACCAGGAAGACCTTGAGGAAGTAAATCTTGGGACTAATATCACCCCAAAGGTGTACATGGGCAAGAAAATTAGCCCAAAGCTTAGGGAAATGCTCATAATCTTGCTAAGAAAATACAAACATGTATTTGTGTGGTCATATGATGACTTGAAAGCTTATATGGAAGACCTATTTCAACATGAGACCCACTTGAAACCAAATACCAAACTTTTCAAAAAAAATTAGAGACCTATAAACCCTATGTTAGCACCCAAAATGCAAGAAGAGCTAATGAAACTCAGTGATGGTGGCATAATCAAACCTATCAAATATTCATCTTAGGTTTCAAATTTAGTACCAATTTGAAAGAAGAATGGAGACATAAGGTTGTGTGTAGACTTATGTACTCTAAATGTTTCATCACTAAAGGACAATTACCCACTTCCCAATATAGAAGCAATATCGCAAAGGGTAACAAGATGTGAGTTGCTATCAATGATGGATGAATTTTTTGGGTATAACCAGGTCAAGGTCAAGGAATTAGAGAAATATAAGACTTCTTTCACTACACCATGGGGCACCTATGTATATGTAAGGATGCCTTTTGGCCTTAAAAATGTCGGTGCTACCTTCCAAAGAGCTATGGATTTGGCTTTTACAAATTTAATAAATGTTATAATGGTTGTTTATCAAGATGATTTAACTGCATACTCAAAGAAGGAAGATGACCACTATATGCACCTAAAGAAGGTGTTTACCAATGCACTTGAGTGTGGGATATATTTGAATCCTAAAAAGTGTCACTTCACTATAAATGAAGGTAAATTATTGGGATACATAGTGTTTAAAGAAGGGGTAAGGATTGATCTAGAGAGAGTTGAAACCATTGATAAGATCCCTATTCACAAAAATGTAAAGGAAATCCAATCCTTTTTTTGGCAATCAACTTTGTTAGAAGGTTTAATCCTAATTTTTCTGAAATAGTGAAATCTATTTCAAGAATTCTAAAGAAGGGATCAAAGATTGATTGGGCATTCGAGGCCATTGAAGCATTTGTATCAATAAAAAGGAAATAAAAGAATTCCCTATGTTGAAATCCTCCAATTTTAGAAAACCATTATAGATCCTTTCTTTTGCATCTTTCCATACCATTGTTGTTGTTATGTTGTAGAAAAATGAAGAAGGGTATGAGAAACTAGTTTCATTTTTTAGTAAATCACTCCAAGGAGTTGATTTGAAATATGGTGCCATTAAAAAACAAGCTTATAAAATAGTAAAGGTAGTGAAGGTATTTAGAACTTACTTGGTAGGAGCACAAGTGGTTTCTTATGTACCAAATGCAACTTCTAAAGATATCTTTGTACAAATAAAGGTCATGAGGAGAAGGTGAAGATGGATAAATAGGATTCAGGATTTCAATACTGATATAGAAATCAAAAAACTTGTGAGAGGAAAAGGATTGGCAAGGTTAATGGCTGAATCTAATTTGGAAGATGTACAAGTATGTAATATTGAGGAATAAAAGGATCTGATATCCAACATTGAACACACATATTGGTATACGGATGTGGATTATTACCTCAAGCATATGCAATACCTGATAGTATGAATGATAATCAAAAAAGGACATTGAAGCTCCAAGCATCAAGATGTGTCTTTGTGAATGGTGATTTTTTTTGAAGGACAAGGATGGGATTTTAATGTTATGTCTGGATGAAGGACAAGTAGAGAAAACCTTGAAGGAAATGCATGAATGCATATGTTGGGGACATTTCTCAACTAATAATAGTGCACATAAAATATTGAGAGAAGGTTATTATTTTCCAAAAGTCTTTGTTGATGCTCAAAATTATGTAAGAAAATGGGAGGCATGTCAGAATTTCTCTGGTAAATTAAAATATCAAGCGGCCTTTCCATTAAGGCTTATGAAAATTAAATCACCTTTCTATCAATGGGGAGTTGACTTCATAGGATAAATAATAGAAAATTCAAGTGGTGGACATAGATGGATTCTTGTTGCCATCAATTACTTTACTAAATGGATTGAAGAAATCCCAATCAAGCAAGCTACTAGTAGAGTAGTGATTAGTTTCCTGGAAAATATCATTACTAGGTTTGGGGTCCTTGTCAAGATAGTCATAGTTAATATTGGAATGTGTTTAAAGTTTGATGAATTTAAGAAGTTTTGTTAGTCTTATGGCATAGTGATCTCATATGCTTCTCCATATCACCCTCAGTCTAATGTTCAAGATAAATATAGAAATAAAAGTATCATGAAAATAATCAAGAGAATGCTTGACAAAAAACAAAATTCCTTGAGATTTAAAACTGAAATTGGCACTATGGACAAATAGGATCATAGTGAAAAAATCTACTAGGAAATACCCTTTTCAATTAGTTTATGAAGCTCAAGCTAGAATACCAATGCATAACATTTTTCCAATTTATTAATTCTTTTTGCAAGAAGACGTGCACATACCTGAACCTATGAAGTAAAGAATGGAACAACTAGTAGAATTAGATGATATTAGGTCCTAGGAACAAAAAAAAATGAGAAGATGTAACTAAAAATAAAATATTTGTTTGACAAAAGGGCCAAAGACATAAAGTTTGAGATAGATGACAGAGTCCTCATTTGGAATGCTCAAAATCAAGATAAAGGGAGACATGGAAAATTTGAAGCCTTATGGTTAGGTCCATTTGTCATCACAGGGAACTATGGAGATTACTAGTATTATCTACAAAATATGGTTGGAGAACATCAAGATTTTCCATTGCATGAGCAATTCTTGAAATGGTTCTTTTCTTAAATAATATTGATTCCATGCACAATAGTTTAGGTTTTCTCCTTTTTGTTTTCTTTTTTGTTTGCATTTGAGAGATTGTTTTTGGATTCATGCAACACCTAATTGTCATTCTTCCTCAACTAAAGCCACTATTGGAAGTATTTTTTTTTCATAATTACACCTCCATTGATTAGACTAAACCCTAGAATATGTTGAAAGAATCTCAAACCCCTTTGTTATTCATCAAAATACACATGCAAATATTTTTTAATAGATCACTTTCTCATGCTAAACCCCTATAATTTTATAAAGATAAGCCTAAAAATAAAATACCGCACCTTGTGGGGGTGTGTAATCCTCATTAATAAGGTGCAATGGGCTTGCAGGGTGTAAGATACAGTGCATGTGTTCACCAAACTACCATGATGGTTAGTAATAGTATACAAAGTATGACAATAAAATTCAAGCAGTCATGACGTAACCTACAGCGAACATACCATGATGTTAAGGATAGTATATGATACAATGGGATGGTTTGAATATAATGAATATGAACCCACCGACTCACAAGAGTCTTAACTTATTACAGTGGGACTTTGGTTAAGGTTGGCATCACATTTATGATGAAATCATGATTAATTAAGTGAAATGACTTTGGGCCACACAATTTTCTTAGATCAAATGTGCACATTTTGTTGGACTCAAGGGGAACACTGAGAGGGGGGGTGAATCAGTGTTCTACAAATATGAACTATATTAATATTATATTGAAACTATTTCAACATTAAACCAAACGAAAGATGCACACACACAAAGTAGTCATCCACAACACCATAACACAAGGATTTTTATGTGTAAACCATGTTAGGGGAAAAACCACAGTGGAGATTAATCCATAATTTGAGTACTCAAATATAAGTCTTACAAAAAGGGAATGCACTTGCATCCAAGCTCACTACCTACAGTTCACTGCTCAAAATAGAAAGGCACACTACCTTACAAAATTTTCAGATTAAGACCATCTAAAAGGTTGAACTGAAGTAGTAGCATCTAATTATGCTAGGTTACAGCTTCAGTTAGGCTCATAGATCAGATTATGGATCTTTTGTCTGATTTTTCTCTTCATTTTTTTATGCCACTATGAACCAATACTAAACTATGGACTAAATGAATGACTTTAGGTTTCCATCAATGAAAATACTAGAATCCATATGCCAACAATCTCCTCCTTTTGAATTGATGGCAACACTTATTGAAAAATGACTAAGTGTCAAAATCAATATGAGTACACTGCCAAAATTCAAAATTTTAAAACATAGCTCCAGCTTAGATTGATGGGGAATTTTTCATTTCTCTCTCCCCCCCTTTGACATCAATGACAAAACTAGAAGCCATATGCCGAAAATTGATAAAACAATTGAAAAAACATGCGTTCAATTTCCCCTTTTGAAATATAACGAGAACTCCAAAATTGTTTTCAAAATTTGAAAAAGAACAACTACTACTTGAGTTAGAAGATAATCTTGTGATTCTCTTTCATCTCTGGGAGGAATTTATTCCAATATTCTATTGCAATCCCAATGATTATGATCATGTTGTTATTCTTAGATGTCTTGTTGACAGTCTTAGTGAGGGATTCCAGAATTGTGATCGCATCCTCTAATTTCTCACCTTTCCTCAGTATCTCAACCATCTGTTCCAGTCTACATTTGGTTAGGTCCTTTTATTTCAAAAAAGTATCAACAAGTGTGTTTTTAGTGAACTGAACTTTTGTGTGCTTAGATTTTAGCTCTTGAATTATTTTCTTGATTATACTATCCTAATCTTGAAACATATCAAAACCTTTTCCAATCCCATTCAATTATGTTTCAATTTTCTCCAAATTCTCTGTGTATTTCCCAGCTGCATGAGGCCAACGGATGCAATAGTTTTAGATGTTATTTTCTGCACTTATGCATTTCCTTAGATCATTTATCCTCTTTTTCAACTTGCTGAGTGATAGCCTAAATTGTTCCTTCAAATGAGAGATTATTTCTCCTTCTTTGTTTTGAAACTCAGAGTCCATAGTTTCCTTAATGCATTCAATCATTTCTTTAGGTAAAATATTCTATAAATTCTTCAATTTGATCTAACTATGCACAACCTGATTAGTTAGTACACTTAGAATCATATCCTGATCATATGAGGGTCTGATACACCATAATTGAGAAATTTTCCAAATTCCATCTTCCTTATTAATAAGTTGTTGCAACTTCTCTTTTGTTAAGCTAGCTTTTTCTTCACTTGCTTCCATCATTTCCTTTCCTTGGTATGATCCGACTGAATCCTACTCTTTTCCCTGTATGTCCTCAGTTTCCTTATTAGACTCCTCATCTGGTATATTCTCAATCTTTTTTTCCTTTCCTTTTCCTTCAATTTTTGAAAACTTGCATTCTAGGGAAGTACAAACACCAATTTATTTTTCTCTTTTCTTCTTTCTCTCCATTCCACTAGAAGAGGAACCAACTTCAAGTTCCCTTCCCAGAAGATAAATACCAATTGAGCCAAACTTTTCTATCAAAATCTTAAAGAAACTTTCAAATTCTTGATCACAATTAGCTAGACTCTTAGAGTGTGTGTAGATTTGTTTTCACACCAGTTCATTTTCTTTCCACACCACATTTTTGTTCATTGTTAAAAAATTCAAAAATTTCATTACTAGACATACGACCAAAGTACCAAACCTGAAAGGGTAACCTAGAATCTTCGTTAATTGCACATTCTCCATCAGTTGATCCTTTAGTATTCCACACAGGTCAAAGTACCAACCTTCCATTATCATTATGTGAGAGATGTAGACTGTACCAACCAAATTTTCTCCTTCTCTATTTCTAAAAAATATTTTATATAATATGTCATGCGCGATGTACCTTGTCACAGAGTTTTTGATTGTCGAGATTATCAATGCCCTCTGATCTCCAATAACTCTAGTTAGGGTTTCAACTTCTTTATTCCATATGGATTTATTTCTTGGTATATCCCCAACTTTGCATTGTCCAGTTAAATTTTCAATTAATTCCTTCAAAATGATATAGGGTTTGTCTAGAATCAAAATCTCATTGTTCAATCTTCTCAAAATGAATTTAATGATTTACGTGTTCTCGAAATAGGGAAACTCATTCCAAATGTCCAAATTCTTGTGTTTGGATTCTTTCCCCCATTTGAATTTATTGGGTGACAAAAAAATTCTTATGGACCTAATCTTTTAACTATTGTATTCATGTAAATTGATTGAACCTTTGATTTATTCCATTTTTCCTTTTGTACAACTGCACACCAAAATATATGGAAATTCCAAAATCAACTGAAATACCTGATGAATTTTGAGATTCACCGATAAATTAACTTTACTTCTTTGAGATTCGGTTGCAAATTTCTTCCTAATTCTCTTCTTTAATGGAAAGTGACAAATGAGGGTTTCAACTTATCTTTTATAGCTCACACACTTGGAATAAATTCCTTTTCCCTAGGTTTTCTCAACATAATATTTTCTCAGACAATGAGAGAAAAAATCTTCTAAGGACCTATGATTTCTTTGATTTTCCTTGTGAGTTTTTTCCAAAGCCTCTATAGATCATTAATACACCTTTTGACAATATTTTCATGATTTGGTACTAGCTTACAGACATGGGAAAAATGATTTTCTTAAAAAACTCCCCCTGGACCAATGGCCTGAGATCAATTTCTAGAGGAATTACCAGAAGTAGGTTCTTGTGTAGAAAAATTTCCAGCTTTGAATTCATTCTTCCTTACCAATGTCTTCTTCATCTAATCTCTTATTTCATCCACAATCATTTTTCCTTCTATATATTTTTGTCTTTGTATATCGGACCTTTTTTGCCCACATTTTTGTTTCTGCAAAATCTTGCAATGTGACCATATTTGTTGCAATTGTAACACACAATAGTTCCTTTTCTAAACCAATCATTCCATTGGTTTCTTCTTGATCTTCATTGATTAGAAATATGCCCAATTCTTCCACAGGTATAACATTCAACATTCCTTCTATTGATAGAGTAGTTTGACACATTTATGCATTCAATTGATTTATGACCAAACTTTTTGTAGTTGAAATACTGAACAGAGAATGATGAATTACTTGATTTAATTTTACTTCTACATTGAGTACCCATATGACCAAATTTATTGCAAGAAAAAAAATATCCATTAAACTTTTGAGCATTATTTTGTCTTATCGGATACCTTCCATCTTTGTTCATATGATTTCCTTGCCTGAAATTTCTTTGTCTAGATGCAAAATATTATCCTTTCTCATATCCAAGACCTCGCCTGTATTAGAATTCTTCTATCCTTGAGTTAGCTCATCAAGCTTAATAGAGCTAATCTTAAACTTCTCCATGTATTCACTTGTAGTAGTAAGTTTATCCCATAGAATAATAATATGTTTTCCAAGTTCTTCTTGATTGTTTCTAGATTGTTGCAATTCACTTTCTAACTGAATGATTTCTCCATTTATTCTTCTACATTCATTAGATCTTTATTTTAAGGACCGAGAAAGTTTCTCCTCATTCTTCTTTCTTTCTTCAATTTCTTTAGTCAACTTCATCACCACGGATTCCATTTCATGCTTTAGGGTAGCATTGTTTTTGGCAAGATTTTCACATTCTTCAGTTATGTCCTTCAAGGTTTGATTCAGGCGAGCATCATCCATGTTTTCTCTCTTTCTTCTTAATTTGATCATAAATATCCTTCCTGTTTTCCCTAGATTTAACAATCTAATCTTTCAATGTCTGAATGAATTTCTTAGCATCCCTAAGATTTTCTTTCAATTCTAAGACTTCTTATTTAGATTGATCAAAGTCATCAAGTGCCACCAAGATTTGTTTTTGAAGACTACTAGAGTCCACTAAATTACAAGATCTACCTCAAGCTGCTAAACTTATTTTGAGGAACCAAATTCTTTGATACCAATTTTTGGACTCAAGGGAACACTGAGAAGAGGGGTTAATCAGTGCTCTACAAATCTGAACTATATTAATCTGATATTTAAACCATTTGAACATTAAACCAAAGGAAAGATGAAAAAACACAAAGTAATCATCCACAACACCATAACACAAGGATTTTACATGGAAACCCTATTAGGAGAAAAACCATGGTGGAGGTTAATCCTCAATTTGAGTACTCAAATATAAGTTTTACAAAAAGGGAATGCACTTGCATTCAGGCTCACTACTTAGAGCTCACTGCTCAAAATAGAAAGGCTAACTACCTTAAAAAAAATTCAGATTAAGACCATCTGAAAGGTTGAACTAAAGTAGTAGCATCTACTTATGCCAGGTTACAATTTCAGTTAGGCTTATAGATCAGATTATGAACCTTCTATCTCATTTTTCTCTTCGCTCTACTCTACTCTATAATTTGCATCACAAATCCATAAATAGATGAATTTGCACCACACTCTAATATACTTTTCATAACACACATTCTCTACACCAAAATGGTACAATCGATCTCATATATATATCCGCTATCAAATATTTGATCATTCATATGTCATCTTATATAAAACATAAAATACTTTCCAACTGTTGGCTAAATCCGCAACTAATTATTTATGCGCACCACCCATAATTGGTCAAAGTATAGTGAGGACCATAATAAACATAGAAAAATTTAACAAATTACCTCTTAAACATCCACAACGAATAATTTCGCCAATTCGGCCTTCTAGGACAAATAACTCAAAAATTAGTGCACCGGATCTCCTAGATCGTACACCAGTGAATGCACACCTCAATACTTATTGAATAAGGTAGTACAAAAATCAAAATACCTTTCTTTGAGACTCACAACTCAAAATAGCAGTCTGGTGAAGTATACAGATCGACATCTTTACCTTTAACTAGATACCATGTTCCTCATTTTGTTCTGCTGATATGAACCAATACTAAACTGTGGACCAGATGAATGAATTTAGGTTTCCATCAATGCAAAAACTAGAATCCATATTCCAACACATTTAAAATTTACAAATGTGAGAAATCACTACAAAATTCTTTACATGAGCTTACATTGATGGTGAAATGATGGAGCTCAAAAATTCATATATTTTAAATTAAGCATCAGTTGAATTTTTCACAATAGCTCAAAGAGCATAGAGAAGAAGTGATTGTGAAGTTGGTGTGGGCTCTCAAACTATAGTGTAGATGGGTAAGTGACTCCATACTTCTCTCTTGTCGAATTTCGTAAGTGATTTTAGCTACAGATTTCAATTATCTTTCGGAATTGGTTAATTTAAAACCCTAGCTAGAGCTTAATTCATACACCTAATAAAAATGATTATGTAAGTAAGAAAGGAGAACTTCAACTCCCAAAGTAAAGAAAAGACCACTTCAACAGCCCATTCTAGATATATTTCCAAAATCAATAGCTAAGGGCTATAAGAAGGTATTTAGAGATGAAGCCCATGGGTGTAGAGATGCCATTATTCCTATCTTGGGGTGGGATTTATTCTAGCACTTCCATGACAAAAGAGATGCAAAAATACCAGTTTCAAACCTCTAGAATTTGGACTTAGATAAGTTAATCATCCCTAATGTCTTTATATATGTTGATTTTATTATATTATTGGCACAATATTATCATCCTACCATGAGGACTATGAGAATTCCAGCTGGTTTTCCATTGTTAGTACTGACTAAATCGACAATCATGGAATATTTCATGTTGAAAAAACAAGCCCTAACTAAGGTTGACCTGCAAAAAAGTGAAGAGGACTACAATAGATCAAGAAAAACCTATCAAAGTTACAAACTCCCAATATACATGAAGAAGGGTGGAAACAATAGGAGAATACCTATTTTCCCATCTTGCAGTGAACCCTTTGTAGTGGATGAATTTCAAGTATAATTTAAAAGGACACATTTTTCTCCTTGTCAAGTACTTGGGATAGATTCTTAGAAAAAAATACCTGCTAGCCTCATGATGATAGCAACTAGAATCCAGAATCCAAAAGTGAACATTGAATTTGATTTTTCCTCAGTGATTGAGAAGGGGTTGCATAAAGCTCTTACAATTGGGAGAAAACATGGCTCCTATCACTTTCAAGAATTATTCCTTGTTTTTCAATATGATTTTATATCAAAATAGAAACAAGTGGACCTAAAGGATGAATTTGGGAATGCTTGATCGACAAGGCAACATGATGCCTATGAAACACTGGTGCTAATTTTGGGATAGTAGGTGAAAAAATAGTGATTATGTGTTTTTTCATGAGGATTTTGTGATAATAATTGTGGCAGTGCTTGGTTGTACTTCACCAAGGTTACCTTTTGAGATAAGAGAACTATTGAGACCCTTGTCATTGAGGCCGGAGCAACGACCCACACACAATTCTGGTGACTAGTTTTTCTTACTAGACCATATAGTGATGATGATATATGGATGACCTCAGGCCCCACATATCTTTCCAAAAAAAAAATCTCTTCAACTTTCTTTCTTGGAATTCATGTGGCAGATATTGTGGATAGAGACATATGTCATGAAGAAGTAGAAGAAGGGAACATTTTTGCCTGATCTAACTATTTGTGGAGAGCTTTCCATGGGTGTTGATACTCTTGAGGAGTTACAAGAATAACTGAAAAGGAAGTTTTCTTTGAAATCCAAAATTGAAAGGGTCTTTGACCCTAAAGTACATATGAACCATGTAAGACAAAATATCATCACAAAAACAAGATTCACTCAAGAAGTAGATTATGAGGAGAATATAATAATAAATTGTGTCACACCTCAAAAGGTATTTTAGAGAAGAAATAAATGGGACATTTTGATGAAAGTGGAAGAAGAAAGGAAAAGGGAAGACCTTAATTTTTTGGGGTTCTTTGTGGAGGAAACAAATTCTCAATAGAGTTGATTTAATGTTTGATAATTTTAAAAATTTATTCAATGAAACAAAAAGAAAAACTAAGAGCCAACTAGCTACAACCGCCAAGTTTCCTATTAGAAAGTCAAAAGAAATTGAGATTTGTGAATATCCTCCTCATATAGTATTAGTGCAACACTATTTTAGAGTGTCACCACCAGAATAGTCAAGGTCCAAATGGAAAAATATTGAGGACATAACTCCCTTAGTTTCCAATGAATTTTCAGAAGAGATAAGGGAAACTAAAGAGGTGACTAGTGTGTTGAGACACATGAAGGATGATACTGAAGTCAACCAACCACTTGATGAATTTGAAACTAATTCTCACCAGCCTGATCCAAGGGTGGACATGGAAATATAGAGAGAATTTGTACTGCATGAAGATGAGAAGGTGATAGCCTCTATGAGGTTTGTAGAGGAAGATGATTTTGTGAGACCCCCAAGTAAAGGAATTTTGGGTTAAAATGAATATGAAAGAATTTGAGGAGAGGATTAAGATAAATAAGATGGTGATTGATGAGTACCAACATGATCAAATTTTAGCTTGGAATTTCAAGGAGCTATGAATAGATGAAGTAAATGTTAGAACCCAAGAGACAAGGGAGATGATACTGAAAACAAAATATATTGCTAATTCTAGGGTAGAATTAAAGAAAATATTTTTCTTGACCAAGTCACGAATCGGATTGAATCCATGCTAGTTGGAGAGTTTGAATTAGAGGAAGGAATGAGTGGAAAAGGATATAACCCCAAGATTGAAACCATGGATCTTTGGGAAAAATAAAAGAACATAGAAAATCCAAGGTTGGTAGATGTAGTGTGAGAAATGAGGGGAAGGGTAATAGTAAAAACAATCAAAGACACCTCAACACTAGAAGCAACCACAATGACAATGCACTTTGCTATGTTTACTCAGGTTGATAGAATATGAAAGGGCCTAGATTAACCTTAATGAGGAAGTGAATAAATTGTTTATGGAAAACATCAGACTCAAACAATAGTTGGAGAAGGTTGACTGCTCCCAAGGCAAGGATATTGTGATGTATCATCTCTCCACCTCTCAAGAACTTAGTGAAAATATAGTTCCTATTGATCAAGTAAATGCACTTAAACATGGTTTTGGAGTAGGAGATTGAAAAATTGAAAAGACTAAATCAAGACATAAAAGAAAGGATGAAATGTCATATCCTTGGTACATTGGAAAGGATTTTGGAACAAAGGGTCAAGATAATTATGGATAAGATAGAAAGTGTGCATGCATGCTAAATTTCCTTGTCTCAAGCATTGGAAGAAATGAAAACTCATGTACCAATCCTAGATACCTTGTTTAAAAAGTGGCATCCCATCTGTAAGTGTGAATAAGTAGAAAGGAATAAAACACTTCTTAATGAAACATTGTATCAAAGATCAAGATAATAGTCTACTAAAAGCGTCTCATTGTCTCCTATCTTCAAAGGTTTATTAAGCTATTGTGCTCTCAGATTTAAATAACACTATAACTATTAAAATGATAATCTAAAGAATGGAATGATGTTGATGCAATGATATGAAGCTAATATGATAAAATCTAGATGAAAAAAGAAACTAATATAACATGGATTGACATGAAAACTGATAAATGCAGCTACAAGAGGCAACCATGATTGTGATTCTATAATGTTGGATGCTTGATGCTTGATGCTTGAATTCCTGCAGAGTAAACTTGATAACCTGTTATCCTTTTTTTGGTAGAATGAAGCTTTATTTATAGATTTTCTGGTTGTAGAAATGCACAGGGATGGCAAAGAGAGGCTTGGATTCAATCTAGAGGACTGAATGGTGAGAGATGGAGGAGATGGAGAAGATTTTGGGGATTGTCTCTACCCATGAAAACACCAGGAAAGAGAAGAGGAAGGATTGAGAGATAAATTTGCAATTTGTCTCCAATTCTTCTCGTGAAGTTTCAATCAATTAATTTTGACTTAATTTTGACATAAATTAGACATAGGATATCTAACTTTTTTTGAGGAAATATAGAGGAATATTCCTTATGCCTTTATTTAAATATTTTTTATTTATTTAAATTAGCAAAAGAGGGATAAATAATTTAATAAAACAAACTATAGAAGTTGTTTATTAGATTAAATAGAAGAATATGGAAATTAATCAATAAAGTGTATGACCTTTATTTAATTAATTTAAGATTTGTTGTGATAGAAAAAAATAGGGAAATGATAATTAAATCAAAAAAAGTATTTAATTTTGTTTATTTAATTAATATTAGAAGAATTCAAATGTGAACGTGAACGTGAATTATACAAATAAATATTTCTATTTATTCAATAGTAGAGGAATTTAGGATAATTAATCAAAAGATTTGTATTTAATTAATCAGATTCTCCAGACCAATTTTAGGTGTATACATTTTGCCCCTCTTTGAAGTGATGTGTTTACGCATTGCTTCGAAGAAAATTTTGCTGCTAGTGCCAGTATTGATGAAAACAATTTAGTGTGCCCCAGACATGCCCCAAATATTGATTTTCAGATGATTGCCGATAATATGCCCCCTCGGGAAATAAATTAATGATTTGATGATTGTTTAGATTTTTCAAATTTTCATGATGATTTGATGATGAAAAATAATTTATCTCTCGACATTGATGAAGAAAATATAGCCCATTTATGAATTTCAATTAATTCCATAAATAAAATTAATTAAAATAAAAGAAAACCCACCAAAATCCCTTTTCAAAAATCTATATAAAGTTCAAAAGGTCATTTTCATATTCATTTGCACTTTTTGACTTTCAACACCTAGTGATAGAGATATTTCAGCCAACTGGAGCAAGATGCCTATCCCCTACCACACTCATCGTTTTGAGTGTGTGTGAAGACACCAACAATCGACCACCTACGAACCTCCAATATGTACCCGTAATCCACTTCGCATTTTGAATTTTCTTTATTTTTGTGTATTTTTTCATGCTTTAACATTTTTTTTCTTTAGTTTAGTGCATCAATGTCATGTTGTAGCAATTTTCACTCTGGTGTATAAGATTGATAATCTGTTTTAGCGCTTTGAGATTTAGCACTTGCGTTATTTTCTCTAGCGCTTTCGTTAGATAGTTTAGCTCTTTCATGATTTAGTGCTTAGGTAGTTCGATTTAGCACTTCAATGCCAAATCTTAGTGTTTAGAATGTTCTAGCGCTTTGATGGAATAAATTGGTGCATCGATGGTCTGTTATAGCGCTTCTAGTAAAGCAATGCTTTGATGGACTATTTTAGTGCATCGATGTGGTAAAACAACACTTTGGATAAAGTAGTGCTTCAAATGCCTGTTATAGTGCATCGAAGTGAAGAAATAGCACTTTAGTTAAATAGCACTTTGGATGCCTATTTTAGCACATTCAATTGATAAAGTAGCGCTTTTGAGTTTTAGCACTTTGGATACCTATTTTAGAGAATCCATGTGAGAATTGTAAATTTTGACATAGTTAACCTTGATTTCATCAATTCTGATCATGTCCATTCTTCAGTTTGGTATGATTTGATTATTCAAATTCCCTAATGACTAATTTTTATGATTTAATAAGACTTACTCTCATGATAGGTGAGAAATAATCCTATTTCTGATAATCCTCATGATAGGTGAGGAATGATTCATATCTAATAAACCTCATGATAGGTGAGATTAGATAATGTTTGTGATGAACCTCATGATAGGTGAGGTTTGTTGATGTTTGTTCATGAATTTTGATCGAAAATTCATACCAAAGTTTTATTGGATCTAATAGTTGATTGACTTTTGATTCTTGACATAGTGCACTGATTTTAAACTTTCCATGGTAAATAGGAGGATCTAGGTACTCTCTAGATGTGAGAGCGGTTTCCTTGGACCATGGATTTGATTCCCCATTTGACTCCGGATGATATTCAGATCATAGGTCTAGGTAGTCGTACTAGTCTACTTGATATGTCCTAGATTAGGATTAATCGGGTTCTCCTTACTTATTTGGCTGAGCGGTGGCACAGTGACCATAACACTTTCCATTTACCCAATGGTGAGATGACGGTCACACTCGAGGATGTGGTGAATATTACAGATTCCATTTATAGGAGAGATTGTTGTATATGACTCACATGAGTCTAGTGAAAGAGATGCTCTTCGTAGAGTCTTTTAGGATCAACACATTGTAGGACTGAGTGTTTGATGGTGGATGATAGCTGATGCTTATGCCTCACTACTAGCAGTATTAGTTGGATTCATTGGAGGTTTCCTTTGTCCTAATCACAATTCAAAGGGATTCTTTGTGGGTTGGGGCTAGATTTTGGAGAGCATGGTTGTGCATGGGATGAGATATGCATGGGGGATGTTTATGCTAGCACATCTCTACCACGATTTACATTCAGTGGTATACTTGGGAGCACACCACTTATCAATAGGGATGAAACTTTTACAAGTGTGGGCATGGGAGCATTTTTCCATTGCTCGACCATTTCTAGTTCTTGACAGACCTGCAGGAAGACCTTATGTTTTCAGGTATAGAGGTAGACTTTCCCAAGCTCAAATGGGTAAGTTAGAGCATTGGAGATGAGTTTTGGATGACACAAAGAATGTTGTCTAGAAACCGTATCTAGACTAGGAGTACTGGGATGAGGATGACGTAGTGCTTGGGTATCTATGTGCTTCCATGTACTTGATTGGAAGAACCCCTTTTCTATTGGAGAGATTTCTATTGCGGCAGGTGTATAGGCACCATGGCATTATACAATGTATGCCTCAAGGAGTAGCCCATTATGCCTAATGATGAAGTGATGTAGTAGATTGGGGGCCATGCCTATCATATGAGACACTAGTGGAGGGGTACGAGACTCTACAACCATCTACCTGGGATATGCACAGAGATATTATAGAGGCACCCGTGATAGAGGAGTATGCAACATTTTTGGCATTATCTCCACATCCTCATATTAGTATTCCTGATGAGCCAACACCATTACCCAAGGAGGAGGATGTTGCAGATGGTTTTGAGGATAGTGGGGATGATACTTAGTCAGAAAGTAGTACTGAGAGTGGTAGTGATGATAGTGATGGGGGTGGTGGAGGTGGAAAAGGGGTTGGTCCAGTCAGTGTCAGACCATCATCGAACAGGCCTTGCAAGAGGTGAGTAGTGGCAATACCGTTGGTCAATCATCAAAGGTAGATTGCCTATCTACAAACAGAGGTATAAAATCTATAGGGATAGTTGGTACAGGCACAAGATTTGTTGGTACAGATGCAGACTCAGATGTAGACCCAGGCACAGGCTCATGCCCAAGCATTAGCAAATGTACAGGGATAGTTGGTAGTTGTTCATACTCAGGTTGATACCTTGAAAGTTGACTGAGACAGTGCTAGAGAGATTGCTAAGAGGGCACAAGAGATGGTTGAGACACTACAGAGAGTAGTCGATGGTACTTTGGTTGCATATTATATGAGAGAGGTTCTACGGGCTGGCCGAGAGGTAGATTTCTATAGAGGTAGGTATCATGATGCAGTGCCTGCTGATTGTAGAGTCAATTATGCCCCATCAAGATCTGGTCAGAATCATACCCAGGCAGTTAGCGAGGGTGTGACACAGCCTCCACAAGGAGATCCTAGAGATCCTAGTCCTTCTAGCAGTGGTGGTGGTATTGTTCCTATTTTGGCCTACTCATTCTGGTAGCAACGGATCATAGTTCATGTATTGTGATTCCAAGACATTCTTTTTGAGATATGATGTATACTTCGAGTCAGCTTATTTTTGATGATGTATCTTTTCTTATTTCAGACTTCATTGTATACTTGACATTGATGATATATATGATAGGCAATGATTTATGTTTATGATGGTTTATTATTCTATGATGTATGCTTTTATTGTATGTGATGAATTCTTTTATTTCATGTGATGATTCTAGATGAATGCATATGCAGAATATATGATGTATGGATATTATGAACAATAATGTATGATGTTCTAAATGATGATCTATGATGTATGGATGTATGGATGTGCTAAATGATGATTTATGATATATGATAATGGATGTATGGATATGTGATGTTAAATGATTACATATGATGTATTCATTTATGATATAATGAAATGTATGGATGGTAAATGATTTTTATTTTAAATGTGATAATGATAATAAAATGATGATTTTGTGATGAATGATAATGGATGGATGATGAAATTTTGTGATAAAATTTATGGATGACAAATGATGTATGGGTTAAAAATTATTCATATGTTTATGATAATTATGTAATGAAAATGATGTATTTATTTAAATGATATGATGTTGATGGACGATAATGTAATGAATAATGAACATGATGTATTTATTTATGATATGATGTGGAAGAAAATGGTATGATAAATGTATAATTATTTAATGTTAAATGCATGAATGATGAGGTGATGCTCTTATATGTTTTTGGATTTTTTTGGTTTAATGTCAAGTATACACAATCATATTTGTAGAAAAGATAATTATTAATTGGAATCCTTTATGCAACATTCACTCTGCAGATGTAGAATTTATTATGAATGTAGTATAATTTTATCATGCAACTATATGCAAACCATTGTCATTTTAACAATAATTTTGTGCTTCATATCATCATAGAGATTTTTAGGATGTTGAAAGTGAGTACAAGCGTAAATGGTATATGTTAGACCAATGACAAACTGATTACTAATTTCATGATTTTTGATATTGCAAGTGAACACAAGCATCTAGGTATAATTGAACTGAGATGACTTGAGCATCCATTGTGCAAAAAGGAAATGATTAATCATTTCAATGTGTGAATTATGAATTTCATCGGTGATACATTTTCATAACACATCTCTTGACAATTCATACATTCATATGATTAACTTACAGAAAAAAGACAATAAAAATATCTTTCTTATTCCTTGTTTCTCTAGTTCATTTACATCATTGAGTTACTCCAAAGAAATGATAATATCAACCAAAAATACAATTTATCCACCTAGTACTTAAAGTGTTTCAATCATTATTCAGATTAGATCAACCATCTTGATTTTGTGATGTTTTTGCAATTTTTTGAGATTTTGACCAAAGACCTAACTTAATAACTTATCCTAGGGGTCTCAGGGCCTGATCAAAGATTAGCCTTGCCTACATTATACATGCAGAGACCATGTAGTTCGACTGACACAGACTCATGATTTTGGTTTTTCTTTTCTAGACTAACTTTTTGACTTGTTTTTTGGATTTTGTAATATGACACGGATGTTTGATGCTTTTCCAATGGTGATTGATGTTGGGCTTTGATCATTGTTTTTTGTTTTCTTGTTGTACTATTTTTTTCCCATTTGGCGAGATCGATGTTCTCATTGGCCCCAATGATATCCAGATGTTTCCCCCAAGATTGAGTGAGACATGACCATGTGACATGATTTGATAATGGATGCAATGATGGCAAGACTAATGATATGATATAATGTGGTAATGACTGCCAAACTAATGATCCTGATATGTATCAAAATAGATGGGAAAGCTGGTTTAGAATCACATACAATGCCTATTTCTAGGTTTTCACCATATGTTTTGACTACACTCTTTGTTTTGTATATTTTTCTTTTTTCAATTTTCTATATTTTTTTGTATTTTATGTTGCCAAGATGCCTATTTGCTAGGTTTTCGTCAAGGAAACCCTTTTTCAAAAGTTTGACCCGTGCACTAGGAATTCAGGTATAGAACTTTCTGAGATGGATACTATTGATAGGTTCATCAAAAAAATCCCCTTCTGACGTTGATAGTTGATAGGCCCCTGATCCATATACTGATATGATGACAAAAGGACCTAGCCAGTTAGGCTCAAATTTACCTTTCTTTTCCTATCTTGTTGATTTCTAGGGTTTTCTTTTAGAACCAAATCACCAACTTAAAAATCCTAGGTTTTACCCTATGATTGTAACTCTATGATATTTGCTATTGATATGCTATGAGATGATTAACAACTTGTTGATAATGTTCATCCAACAATTCTAGTTCTTGCAGTCTGGATATCCTATAGTCCTCATCTGAAATGATTCCTTTGAGTGATACACAGAGTGATGGAATCTCTACTTCAATAGGTAGTATGGCCTTTGATCCATATACCAAGGCGTATGGTGCAGCTCATGTTGGTGTTCTGATACTGGTTCTATAGGTCCATGGTGTAGGATTGAGTTGAACATGCCAATCATGTCCAACATTGTTTACCGTCTTCTTGAGGATTTTTAGAATTTTTTTGTTAGAGGCCTCTTCTTAGCCATTTCCTTGAGGATAGTACGGTGCTGAGAAATGATGTTGGATATGGAACTTCTCACACAATTTTTGAACATCTTGGTTTTTGAAAGGACGTCCATTATTAGTGATAATAGATTGAGGGATGCCATACTGACATATTATGTAATTGAAGATGAATGATGATATCTGCTTCCCCATGATTTTTGTAAGAGGCACTGCTTCTATCCATTTTGTGAAGTATTCTATAGCTGTTATTATGAACTTGTGTCCATTGGATGAAGAGGGATTTATCTTTCCTACCAGATCTAGGCCCCATTGAAAAAGGGCCATGTTGATGTGAAGGGATGCAATTCTTGTGCTGGTGCATGAATCATATTACTGTGAATTTGACACTTTTGACATTTATTTACAAACTGATAAGATTATTTCTCCATGCGTGGTCAATAATATCATAAACGAAGGATTTTCTTCACTAGAGTTATTCCACTCAAAAGAGTGCCACAAATACCCTCATGAACCTCTTGTAAGGCCATCTCAGATTTGTCATGTTATAAACATCAGAGTAAGGTACCATCAAGACCTTGATGATAAAGGATGTCAATGATTAAAGTATGTCGGGAGGATTGGCGGATGAAATTATGTTTTTGGTTCCTGGAAAGATCGAGAGGGAGAATATTATCTTTTAGGTAAGCATATGTTTTTTCATAGATGGAGGTTTCAATGCTCTCTAGATGGCATATGATATTGGATTCTGAATTATTATAAGAAGGACATGGTACTTGTTCTACCATAAACTCATAACAACCTTATTTCTCTGGCAATTGTAAGAGTGAAGCAATCATGGCCATAGCATCCATAGTTATGTTCTCTACCCTTGGAATTTGATCAAATTTGATGTTGACAAAAAACTTCTTTAGATCCTCTATTTGTTGCTTGTAGGGCATCAAATTTTCATCCTTTGTCTAATAATCTTCATTTACTTGATAAATGACTAGTTGAGAGTCCCCATATACTTGTAGATCTATGATTCTCCATTCAATTGCTATCTTGACCCCAATGATCAATGCTTCATATTCTGCCACATTATTTGTACATTGAAACATTAGTCTATATGATTTCAGGATGGTGTGTCCCTGGGGAGTAATGAACAAAATCCCTGCTCTAGATCCTCACTATGTGTATGATCCATCAAAATATAATATCCATTGTTGTGGTGTCACTGTCAGAATGTCTGCATCTAAAAACTCCATTATCATAGGTCGGTCATCTAGTAAAGGAGCCTCAACCAATTGTTTGACAATTTCTTGACCCTTGATGGCTTTTCTATCCACATATTGAATATCAAATTCACTTAATAGCATGATCCACTTGGCCAGTCTACCTGTTAAGGTAGCCTTACTGAGTAAATATTTTAAGGGGACAATCTTTGCTATTAGCTTGATTGTATGGGTCAACATATACCATCTTAGTTGTTGAGTAGAAAACACCACCACTAAGCATGATTTATCTATGAAAGTGTAGTTTATTTCATAGCCATTTAATGTCCTACTGATATAATAGATGGCGTGTTCCTTTCCTTCATAATCCTCCTATGCCAATAATTCTCCTAAAGATATATCTATTGTTGCAATGTAGAATATCAGAGGTCTTCCTTTGGTTGGCGACATGAGAATAGGCAATGACATCAGATATTGTTTTATTTGATCAAACATAGTCTCACACCCATTGTCCCATTTGAAAACAACATTTTTATGCAACAAATGGTTGAATGGATGAATTTTGTCTATGAGCTGGGAGATAAATCTCCTGATCAATTGGAGCCTTCTGTATAGTGATCAGAGTTGACTAATATTTCTGGGAGGTGACATTTCTATTATTGCCTTGACTTTCGCTGGATCCACTTCAATGCCCTTTTCTGAGACAATGTACCCCAACAGTTTTGTTGATGTGACCCTAAAGATACACTTCTTGGGGTTTAGCTTGGCATTGACTTTCTCTAGCCATGTGAAGATTTTGCTCAGTATATGTAGATGTCCTTCCCTTGTACAATATTTATCTAGAATATCATCCACGTAATCCTCCATGAAGGTGTGCATCATATCATGAAAGATTATTATCATTTCTCTTTGATAGGTGGCTCCTGCATTTTTCAGACCAAATGGCATGACATTCCAGCAAAAGGTTCCCCATGGACATGTAAATTCTATCTTTTCCTGATCTTCGAGAGCTATTTTAATTTGATTATATCCCAAAAAACCATCCATGATTGACAACATGGTATGCCCTATCATCAAGTCCACAGTGATTTCTATATTTAGTAATGGAAAATCATCCTTTGGGCATGCTTTATTTAGGTCTCTAAAATCCATAAATATTCTGATGCTATTGTTTGTCTTTGAGATAGATACAATGTTTTATATCCACTCAATGTAGTCAATAGACCTTATGAATCCAACATCTATCAATTTCTTTAACTCAGTCTTTACCATTAATGCGATATGAGGATGCATTTTTCTCAATTTTTGTTTCACAGGCTTGATTCTTGCAGGCAAAGACAAATGATGCATGAGAAGATTTAGATCCAAGCTTGGCATATCGGAATATGACCAAGCAAAGTAGATGCTTCTTTCCTTAAAGAAATTGATGAATTATGGTCTTTCTTGATCTATCATGGATTTTGCTAGATGTAGGATTTTTTCTTTTTCTTCAGTACTGATATTTGTAGACTGTGTTGGCTCTACCAGAACTGATGAGCACTCATGATAATGTTCTAGAAGAGTGTCAAATCTCCCATCTTTTGGTGCCTCATAGAGGTTTTCACTGTTAGATGTGTTCTTTATTTTATCTTTTTCTAGATCTAATGCTACTATAGAATGGTTTTCACCATTAGATCTAGTATCCCTGTTTTTAACTTTGCAACTAGAAGATTTGACACCCTCCTGCCAAGTTGTGTTGTTATGAGTATTATAGATAAAACTCATACTAGGTTCTTCATGACATAGGAAATTTATGATGGCATCATTTATTTGCAAAAATGGGTACAAACAGAGGTTCGACAAGTTCCCAATCAATAAGTTCAGGATGCATTAATGGCATGAAGTCATCGGATTCATTTAGGTTGATGGATGTAAGGGTTAGGATAGCCATTTCCTCATAGTTTTTATTTGGAATATTGAGGTCAATGATGGTACCTTCTTCAAGATCATCTAGTTCACTTGATGTTTGTTTGTCTCTACTTGAGTCATCGATATTTAGTGGTCCTGATACGAATGGTCTAGATCCAGAGATTTATCCTTCCTCACGCGTAGGTGCATATTGTAGTATTACATCAATTTGAATATCAGTGTGAGATAAATCAGAACACAGATCCCACTCATATTCATTTGAACCCGTTTCAAAGATATCTCTAAGCTGAAGGATTCTTTCTACAACCTTCCTTGTCATCTCTTGTTTTTTTTATTCAGAGTATCCCAATCTCGTCTTCTCTTTTGAATGGAGAGTGAGGGGCTGAATAGGTTCTATGATACCTTCCTTTCTTAATCCAACAGGTCCTTGTCCCTCATAACTCATTTTTTCTAGGATAGCTTTACCTTTTCCATATTTGTCTGTATTGATATTGACATTCTTGATACTACTATTTGATGTCAATGGTTCTTCATCTTTGTATAACCAATCAAGGATTTATTTATTGTCTGATTCATCCTCTATGGTACCAAATTTTACAAACCTTTCTTCTAGAACTGTGACTACTAGTGATGTTTGATTTTTTATCATGGATGGTTGGCCATATGTCTTTGGAGATGGCATTAACTGTGAAAGATTAAGCGATTGCTCCATAGAATATTTCCCCATTCCATTGTCTATCAACTAGATCTACTCTTGAGATTTATGTGATAAAGAAGTTTGGGGATTTGAATTGTCTATTAATTGTGTCTTAACAAGATTTGTATCTTTTTCTTTATCCTTCTTCTCTACCCATTTGGTGATGATATTTGGACTTTTTTCTTCATTTGATGACTTTGAACTTGATGCTTCTCGATTGTGAGGCACAAAGGTATCTTGAGAGATTCTAAGTGTGTCACAATGTTGAGGATGATTATAATCAAAAGATACATTCACCTCCTATCCATTTACTAGGAATTTTAAGAATTGGTGATATGTTGTAGGTACTGCTTGCATTTCGTGGATCCAAGGATGTCCTAAGAGTATGTTGTAAGTCAACTCTTTTTCCAGTACTTGAAATGCTATGTGTTTCAACATTGGTCCCACTTGAATTGGTAACACAATTAGTCCCTTTGAAGATCTCTCTTCCCCATCATATTCTTTTATGGTCATTTTCCTTCAGGAATCAATAGCATCATCGAAATACCCTAGTGCATGGATTACCTTTAGAGTGAAAATGTTCAAACAAGCTCCCCCATCTATTAAGACTCTTTTGACACGATGCTTGTGGATCAAAAACTCAATATGGAGTGTGGTATTATGGGGATGGTTGAGTGACACATCATCTTGTTCAAATAATGATAGACAATGTGAGGTACTCAAATGCCCCACCATAGCTTGGAATTCGCAAACATCTAGATTTTTCGGTACTGTAGTGGAAATTAGTGCTTGTTCTAGAACCTCCTTATGTGATGGAGATAGTTTGAGGAGCTCTAGTATTGATATATGTGCTGGAATTTTTTGAATTTGATAAAAAATGTTGTAATGAGATGGAGGTGGATATGCATTTTTAGACCCAACTCCCTTTAATGCTACCTTGGATTGCTCCCTTGTCATTACATTTGTTGGTTGATAGTCCTGTCATTCCCTGATTTTTATAATGTTTATTTGATTTTCAGGGATTTGTATGCTTGGGAGAAAATCCAAAGGGGCAGTGTCGTCAGTTTTGTGTTTGTTCATATTATGACCAACGATATGATTGCTCTCTACTTCGGTAAGACAAAGGATCATTTTATTGTAAATATGATTGGTATTTTTACCTTTGTTGTTTGTAGAAGATGATGCTCCTTTGTCATAGTTTGGTAAAGGGTCCTTGAAGGCTGAATGGTCATTATTGTTTTGGGGTCCCTTTATATATACCTTGTTATTGTCAATCAGATCTTTAACTGCGTGTTTTAATTCCATGCAATAATTAGTTTTGTGGCCTTTACTGTTGTGGAAGTTGCAGAAATATGAGTCATTCCACCATGGTGGTTTGACCTTTGGATCCTAGAATCTTGCTTCTCGCATAGTGATAAGACCATTGGTGACTAGTTCTTTCATTGTTGATTCCAATGTTTGGCCTAAAGGTGTGAACCTACGTCGGTTTGATGGTTTTTGGTATGATTGCAGTTTTGTGATTTCGTTGTTCTGAATGACATTTGACTTGATGATTTGATCGTTGTTTTGATTTATTTTTTATGTAGGTGATGTCAAGTTGAAGATTGGTTTGGAATTTTGTAAATCACTTGTCGTTTCGTTGGTAGTTGTATTTCGGTTCTTTTGCCAAAATTTGGGTTTATCATTGTTGGGGTATTGATTTGAGGAGTTTGTGTTATTTGATTTGTCATTGACATTTTAATAACCCCTCTTTTGACTAGCGCTTCTTCAATCTTAAGGCCATTTTATATCACATTTTCAAACATAGGAGGACATTGCAATTCAATTCTATAACTCATCTCCTCTATCTAGTTGTCAATGAATAACTCCATTTTCTCTTCCTCAGGAATGGATCGAGGATATCTAGCGAACAATCATCACCATCTTTGTAGAAAGGACAAGAATGTCTCCCCTTTGTTTTGTTTTAGGTTATACAGATCCTTTATCGTGACATCATGTTGGATGTTAAAAGAATACTGAGAGATGAACCTATTGACAAGTTCTTCAAAAGTCCTTATTCCTGGTTTTAATTTTGAAAACCATTGCATACATGAACCTCCAAAGCTTCTTGGGAATAATCTCATCAGATAAGTTTCCTCTTGGGAAAACTCTAGGCTCATGCTTTTGAATTCACGGATATGATCGATCAGATCTAATCTTCCATTGTATTTATCATACTTGGGGAATTCACAATGTCGAGGAAAAGGTATCATATCGACTGTTGAGTCGAAAGGATAAGGAAAAATGTCCTGTACTGCATACCTTTTGGTGTTTCCTTTTGTCATGTCTTGTATTTGTTATTGTAATATTTGCATTTGGGATGTTAAGGCAACAACTAGATCTATACCTTGTGTGGGTTGTGCTATTTTGGTTTCGCTTGTTCCAAGTGCTTCTCTTAGGCGATTTACATCAAAATATTTGGGAAGCTTAGCACCTGATTCAACCAACATTAAGAGTTATTTCTCCATGTCTTGTTCTAAGATCTTTTCCGTGAATTTATGGAATTTGGGATCCTGCTGGGCTATTTGTATGTCTTCTGGAGTTATTTCATTTTTGTCACTTTGATGTAGACTATTCCAGGGATTTTCTTTTGCCATTTTATTTGATGTTTCAAGTTCCTTTTCTAAGAGCTTCTATTTTGGCAACCTAGTGAAGATTGGCATACAAATTTTTTTATTCGTTCTCCCAAAATTTGATCTTCTATGTTGGAAAATGTCAAGTGAATTTTTAACAAAGTCGAATAAGATGATATATATTATTGATAAGACTAGGTTAAAAATCCAATTACTATGCTTTGTTTTGTGATGATAGGATGATAATATCCTGATGATGAAATTTTAGCGTAATAATCAAGATTGTGTTTTGATTTGACACTTTATGATTTGCAAGATTAGTGTTTCAGTTGAAAATATTGGAAACTTGTATGAACCTATCTAATTTCGGTTTCTAAATAGTGATTCTAATAAAAAGGTACTTCTATTTTGATAAACATCATGTGTAAATGACAAAAAAACTAACTGATATGATTTGGAACTCTCTATTTTGAAAGCGCTAAAACAAAGTTCAGATGCACTAAAATAGTTGATGGAAGTGCTATTTCACCAAAGTGCTCGAATAGAGTTCAAAGGTGCTAAAATAGGTGATGGAAGCACTATCTTAATGGATGGGCTAAAACAATGCCCGAAAGTGCTAAAACAGATGATGAAGGTGCTATTTGATGAAAGTGCTAAAACAGTGATCAAAATCGCTAAAAAAATGCTTGGAAGCACTATTTTATGAAAGTGATAAAATAGAGTCCCGAAGTGCTAAAACAAATTTCCAGAGCGCTAAAAATAAGATTTTAAAGACTCCTTGATGTAAAATTTGACTTGGCCTTGAAGGATATTCTATCATAGGTTGTGGGAAGTATGCTTGACGTATGCGTTGACGACGGTTGTGATATTGTGTGAGGGCTCTCCTTTGGAAGAAATCTTGTGAATAAAGTGGTTCTACATTTTAATCAAGAGTATGACCTCTAGAAAAGTCGTGATACCTATGAATGAAGGTCCTATGTTGTAAAATGATCTTTTGATTCTGATATAAGAAATGTCTTCTTCTTAAATTATCCCGATAATTGAGTGGTCTATTGGGTTTGGTCATTTTGATGGTTCTCTTGACAAAACTGGTTGATTTCCACTTTCAAATCATGAATTTCTTGACCTGATTTGATTTTCTATTTTTTGGATGATCTTTTATCTGATTCTTAATGATTTTGTGAAAACACAACAAGAAAATTGTAGAATAGTTGTTTTAATCTGAACAGATAGTGTATATTCAAGAACCACAAATGGTCCTTATTGATTTTCATGGGTTTACTTTCACAAATGTACACAATTCAGATAGACTCACTCTTAAGGTCAAATAGGTCATCGTTATACTCAACAACCCACATCTTAAAATTGTGTTGAAGCACACAGCCATGTCACCCCCTAGAGGGCGCCCATGTTTTTTGTCATTTCCATGTGCATACTCTGAGTTCGATTTCTCGTCCTCTGAGCAAACGGTCCTTGGAAATTATATGGTGAGTGTCTTGGGGGGAGATTCTTCCCTCCCCTTGCACTATGATTATTACAATGTTTGGTTACTGACTCGGCTGGATACTACACTATGGTTCATAGATAGGGCTTTCGTGCGGTGCAAAAATTGATAACCTCCCTTAGGAGACCTCCCAATCTTTAGAACAAATATTTTTGGGATGGTTATCTTTCTCACTACCGTTAATTTGGACTTTCATCAAAAACTTTCATTTTGATTAGAGTGGGTTGGAATCCTTGGCTTTAGGCGTTCCCACTTAGGTCGTTACCGTAGGATGAGTACTTTTTCCCACAACGATAGGAATTTTAAAGGTTTTAACAAAAGCATTAATTTGCATGAAAATAAGGATGAGTCTAGCACTTTGATCACCTAGTTAAGGGGAGAGAATAAAAATACTCACCACACAAGCACAACAGATAAATGATTTTTTTTAAGCCCAAAAGACAAATTTTGCTAATCTATGTGAATTTTTTGCTTCACAAAAATCATGGTGTCATTTTTAACTGATATTGAAAAAGTGTGATGGCTACCCTAGGATTGATAAATTTTAAATTAGAAATGGCTACCCTAGGATTGATAAATTTTAAACCAAAAATGCCTACCATAGGATTGATAAATTTTAAATCATAAATGGCTACCGTAGGATTGATTAATTTTAGTCTAACTATATCAAAATGAAATTTTGGCCACGGTCGCGTTTGATGTAGATCAAAATTATAGAATTGCTGAAATAGTCCATGAAAGCGCCTTAATTTTTACCTGATGCGCTAAAATTGAAAGCATTGAAACAAAACACCGAAGCGTCTAAATTATTCACAAAAGCACTAAATCAAATTTTTGGGAGATGGGCTACCAATGTGCCGAAACAATTCATGGAAGCACTACAATGGAAAGCGCTAAAATTTTTAATGGATGTGATATAGTATCACGGAAGTGCCAAAATAGAGCACGAAAGTGCCATAGTTTGTGACGGATGTGTTATAGTTTTTCATGAAAGCACTGAAACAAAACATGTTGGAAACCTACGTAACACTTTTCTGAAAAAATGAAAAAAAAAAAGGGGTTAAGGCCCCACGGTGGGAGCCAAATTGTAAGTGTGAATAAGTAGAAAGGAATAAAACACTTCTTAATGAAACATTGTATCAAAGATCAAGCTAATAATCTACTGAAAGCATCTCATTGTCTCCTATCTTCAAAGATTTATTAAGATATTGTGCTCTCAGATTTAAATAACACTATAACTATTAAAATGACAATCTAAAGAATGGAATGATGTTGATGCAATGATATGAAGCTAATATGATAAAATCTAGATGACAAAAGAAACTAATATAGCATGGATTGACATGGAAACAGATAAATGCAGATACAAGAGGCAGCCATGATTGTGTTCTAGAATGTTGGATGTTGGATGCTTGATGCTTGAATTCCTATAGAGTAAAATTGATAACCTGGGATCCTTTTCTTGGTTGAATGAAGCTTTATTTATAGATTTCCTGGCTGTAGAAATGTATAGGGATGGCAAAGAGAGGCTTGGATTCAATTTGGAGGATTGAATGGTGAGAGATGGAGGAGATTGAGAAGATTTTGGGGATTGTCTCTACCCATGAAAACACCAAGCAAGAGAAGAGGATGGAGAGATAAATTTGGAATTTGTCTCCAGTTCTTCCCATGAAGCTTCAATCAATTAATTTTGACACAATTTTGACATAGATTAGACATAGGATATCTAATTTGTTTTGAGGAAATATAGAGGAATATTCCTTATGCCTTTATTTAAATATTTTTGATTTATTTAAATTAACAAAAGAGGGATAAATAAATTAATAAAACAAACTATAGAAGTTGTTTATTAAATTAAACAAAAGAATATGGCAATTAATCAATAAAGTGTATGGCCTTTATTTAAATAATTTAAGATTTGATGTGATAGAATAAAATAGGGAAATGATAATTAAATAATAAAAAAAGTATTTAATTGTGTTTATTTAATTAAGATTAGAAGAATTTAAATGTGAATATGAATGTGAATTATATAAATAAAATATTTCTATTTATTCAATAGTAGAAGAATTTAGGATAATTAATCAAATAATTCATATTTAATTAATCAGATTCTCTAGACCAATTTTAGGTGTATACACCATCCATCATGCCTTGATAACATTATGTAAGGTGCTACAAAGAAGTGTGGATGTCCCTACATACTTGAAGCATATTGAGAGAATGGTAAAGATGGTCATGGATTAATTCTAGTATATGTATAGAGAAGTCAAAAAAATCAAAGAAGTAATAGAGTCCTTCCATACAATTAAACATTGGTTTGTGGCAAAAATTCTAGGGGACAAACATCTTCTTACAAGTTTTAATGATTGGAAGAGGGAGTTCAGTCAGATAGTCCCAAATTGCCTTACTCATTTGTAGAAGGAGCATTAGGTAAATGTTTAGAAATTAAATTTGATCATGGATGGGATGATCACATTGGATTCAAGTTATCAGAAATTCATCATGGAAGCTAGGGGGTTATTAGATAGCATATGAAAAAGTCACTTGGAAAACATGACACAGATTCAGGAGTTCAAATGGCCCAATGACTACATAGTGTTCCAGTGGGAGAAAAAATATTTGGATCCCCCTGAAGAAGAAATCTAGTGTCAAGAATTTTGTGGAGAACCAAGCCTTGGGTTCATCATCATGAAAATGAGACCTTTCCAGATCGGATGATCATAGGTGCCTCATGGCTATTAACAAACTTTGGATGTGCTACAAGTGCTTGGGGTCCTCAGTGTTAAAATATTTGTTATCTTCACTTTTTCTCTTATGATTAATTATACTTATATAAATCATGAACAAATAGAGTGTAACTAATTTGTGTTTAGTTTATATATCTGTGGGATTACTTGAATGGTTTCTTTGAAATTGTAATGGTCTAAAGCATGTCACTTCCCTCATTTACCTATAAGAGGGAAACCAAGACTGTGATAGGAGATATAATTAGATAGGGGAAAATTTTGGAGAAGAGACATATTGTTAAAACCTTTTTGAAATGAAGTAATGGAGATGAAGCTATAACTTGGTGACTAAATTTTGGTTTTCAATTATTTGTTTAATGTATTGAATAATGATTATCTTGTTGTATCCAAATTGATTTTCCTTATTATTTAAACCAATTATCAAGTATATTTCTGGTTTATCAAAGAAAATTCATTATTTTGTGTGGTTTATCCAATTGGTTTCTTTAAAGAAGAATTAAACCCATCTAAATAAGTCTTAGTGATTTGGAAAAATTATTTGGATTAATAAGAAGAGATTGGTGATCAACTTCCTAGAACATTTATGCAAGTCATTAATACTTAAAATTGCCAAAAAAATTGAGTTGTAACCAGAAGGAAGACAAAAATATTCATATCTTGACTCTGTTACCCAATGGAAGAAAGGCATTGATAATCTCCACCCCAATATAATATTTTTTATATAAATTTCCCATACATCTTAATTTTCTATTGTAGGAGTAGGAGTAGAAGTTAGCTTTATATTTTCATTATATTTCAAACCCTCATGATAATATGAAATATATTGAGAGAAGATGATTTAATTGAAAATTTTATGAGGATGATTTAATTGTAAAAAAAATTGATCACACAAAATCTCTAAATTTGTAAAAAGTTTCAATTTGCTTGACCATCACCAGTTAGTCATATAGAAAAATAAGTCATTGGTGAATAAGGGTACACACACCTAGGCATAGCTTAACCTAAAGAGAAGGGAATCACAACCATCTTGGTTAGTTCCATTCATTGGCCAGATCACTTGTTAGACCTAATCATAAAGCTTGAAATAATTTTAGGGTTTTACAATCTATTGATTTGGGAACCAACAATGTCCATGCCCCTAACTAGTCAATTCGAGTTTAAATTTGAATGTTAGGCTCTTATGTCTCTTCCCTCTACCTTTTTATTCTCAATTTCTATCAAATAGTTCTACATTATTATGAATTTGCATCATTTTTTTGTATTTACATTGTTGACCCATTTTCCATTTATAATATCACACATTACATCCATTCACATCACTCCTAATCAACGCACAACCAAAAGGGTACAAAAAACCTTATCAACCATTTTGGATCTTCCTTGAGGATAGTAGCCAAGTTGTCTTTTATGATCATTTTTGTGTCTCTCCAATGTTGTAGGTTAAAGGTGTGATTTAGACCCTAGATCCCCTTTCCTACATCATTTTTTTGTGAACGCAATATATATTACATTTACAAGCTTCTGATTTACATATCTATTTTCCTAAAATATGAGTGAAATATTTGGTTGTTTGAAAGTGTAATTATTCAAAGTGCATATCACATCATACATTATAAATTAAGGATTTTCATCTCATAATTTAAAAAAGTGTTATATTTTTAGTATTTCAAAGATAGATCCAGTTGGTTATAGCATTTTGAATTTTATAAATTTTCATTTATTAGAAAATTAGAACTTATTGCATTCATTTTATTACTTTAGGTCTGATATAAATAGTTTAGATTTTTTTGCATTTGTAGAATTCTAACTAGTCTCAAACCTAAAATTTTACACTCTAAGATACTTAAACATTATAGTATAATTCCATACTTTTAAAATTTCAAAAAATGCATTGTTGGACTAGGGCACCCTCCCCCTTGTCCTAGATTTTTTTGTCCAAATTGTAGTGACAATACTATCTCTATGACTTTCATCTAGATGTATGTTGTGTATTTTTTGATCCATGATAGAATATTTGTATTCTATCATTTTGAAGCTCTATCATATAACATTAAACAGTTAAAATTATCCATCAGAACTTGAAATATTTCATTTGTGGTAAAATAATTTCATTTTAAAATATCTAATTTTTTTTAAAGGTATTCTCTTCTCTAAAATCATTGGTTGATGTTTCATTTTTTTCCTTTGGTAGCATTCCTTCAACAAAGGATGGAGCTCATGGTGGTTCCTCTCCCAATATTTATCTTCTTAGAGAAGATATCTTGGAGCAAGAGGATGAGATCGTTGATAGTTTCCTTAATACCACTTTACCCACCCTTCATTCACCAAACATCCCTCTTGAAAATATGAAAAATATCCATGAAAATCCATATACAAATATCATCTACCAAACTTACACACAACTTACATTCCACATCTCCAATGAGAATTTGCAAAACCCATTATACCATGACTTGATGTGATGTCATCCTCTTACAAGGATACACCTTTACAATTCATCCCGCAACCATTGTATTTACATACAAATAATGCTTCCTCTTCACAAAATATTCACGATTCCTATTTGAATGAAACTAGAAACACATATTTTGATTTGGAGATACATTATGACCATGGTTTCTAAATCATTTTCAAACAATGCTTTAATGCAAATGATTAACAAGGAGTTTGAATTATTGTAGATCCCACACCATGTATTTCTAAAAAGGTAACATGATTCCAACATACTCTCCCTCCATCCATGTATAACACATTCATTCCATCCTCTACCCCATCATGAAACTAGCATTTATGTAAAAAAGGATCAATTCTTACTCCACACCCTTTATCCAAGATATAACATGCATTATGTATATTTTTGGAGATTGGAATAATCACCCTTCCACCTCCTCATGAAATAAACTCTACCAGAACGAACACAAAAAAACCATCATTTTGTGCATATCATCAAATGTTTGGGTATTTTATTGATGAGTGTTATGTCTTAAAGAGAAAAATAGAAAAATAGTTTCAACTATATGACATCAATGAGATCACCAAACAAGGAAACTCACAACTATATGCATCTATAAAATATAATACTTTGAAGAAAACACACACACAGAATTATATTGAGAGGGGGGTGAATCAGTATAAGGCAACAAATTTCAATTTATAACTTTGGCAATCATAAAAAATAACCAAAGTATCCACCCAAGTAAGATCTAACAATAGATAACACAAGATGCACACACAATTTTATGTGGAAACCCTTGTGGGAGAAAACCATGGAAAAATATTAATTTTATAGGAAAAATCTTACAAATTTATAGGCACCAACCCACAAGAGACATCAATCCCCTCCACTGAGCACCAACTCAGCAAGAGACACTAATCTCTTTGAGTGAGGGGGTCCAATATACTAATCCTGCAAAGTAGAACACACCAACCTTCAAAATACAAAGTGATTATAATGTTTTTGGATCTATCCTAGACCCCTTCAAAGAACTCAATAAAATCCACCCACCTCTTCACACAAATCTACCTTGAACCTCTATTCTCAAACATCCAATCAGATCAATAATGTGATCTTCAAAATATGCTCACAAATTATAATATCTTCACATGAATTTTCACTATGATCTTCGATGATGTTCCCTCATGAATTCGATCCAATGGTACTTCTCATAATAAGATCAAATGAGTCGCATAAATCTATTCAAATATTTGATACATAATTTTTGTAGTGACTCTTTCTTTCTACTCTTCATACACTAGTAAAATTGCTCTAAATCATAATGATATTGTAATTGAATTGATGGTTAAAATTTCCTCCAAAATTCATTTATTTATCACCTTCAAATGCCTCTTCAACCAAGTATTTTACCTCCTCAAATATATCAGCCCAAGCAATAATTAATAATTTTTATTATTTTAATTTATTTTTATTTTCCAATGTGGGGTGTTCCTCTCTAGGGGGTTGACCCTTTTCAAATATAAATTAATTTTTTTTAAAAACACCTCTAAGTGAGGTGACTACAAGAGGGGTTTTTCCAATTTATTTAGTTTTAATTTTACAAAAAAGAAACTCCAAGTCAGCCCTTTGACATCAATGAAAATCAAAATTTCAACAATCTCCCCTTTTGGTAGGGTGATCCCACAATAGTGGTTTACAAATTTTGGCCAAACTGGACACTGAAATTATTATTGTTAACTAAATCTTCACATTCGGGCACATATAGTGGCTAAACCATGAGGAATTTGAAGATGATACAAACTAGAGTCTCATCACATTTTGTCTGTAGATTCTAAAAATATTTTTTTCAAAAATTTTGAAATAAGTTTGCACTTCTTTTTCCATTTCCCACGAAAACTGGTTTTTTTCAGAAAACAACATTTTTAAAAAGTGACGCTCACCGTATACAACATAACTTTTTTTGTATGAAGGATAATTTTTTATTTTTTTCAAATTTAGATTTGTAACTACGATATCTAGCACTTTTATTTGGTATCATGAATTTTATTGAATATTTTTTCCTTAATAGAGTTTCGAAGTCAAACAAATTGCAATTCAAACATAGGCGGACTGTATACAGCATAACGTTTTTTGTATGTATCAATTTTATTTATTTATTTTTTAATGGATCAAGGACATCAATACCCAGCACAAACATATTTAAAAAATATATATTTTTATAATTTTCTATTTTTCCACATGTGGAAAACAAAGAGCTTGATTTTCGAAGAAAAACCTATGTTTAATAAAACTAAAAAAACACATACATAATAAAACCAAAACATATTAAAATTATATTCATGGGATAGCTCATTTTGAGGAATGCCATAATCATTTGAAATAAATTTTATATGAATTCATTTGATTCCCCAAAAGGTAAATCAAAAGTGATTTTTTATCAACATTTTGATAGTTGTAAAGGAGACTCATTTATAGGCATGGTTTAAAACTAGTGAGGTTCTATCCAAGAGTGTTTGATCTAAGGTGGTTTGATCAAACCCTCTTCAATTGGAATCCTTAAAATGGAACTTTTAAAGGCTTAAATCATTATATTTTCTAAAAATATGTGATTGTAGCAAAAATCAGTTCCTCTTAGAAATTGTAAACCAGCTTTGTGGGATCACCTAGTATTGATGGTAACACTACAAAGAAATTATCTTGAAATGAAAAAAGATCATACTTATCCTCATAATTGAATTGCTTCCCTTAACTAAAATGTACCCACTAACTCTACTCCCCCCTTTGACATCAATGGAAAAGGGTACTGGGGGATAATTGAATAAGAAATTGAATAGCTCCCCTTGAACACATGCTCCTCTTGAAGAAATTAGTGAGTGGATGAGAGTTACATCAATCCCAATTTATCCCCCAGGTACTTAAAAGTCTCTTTGGAAGAGGCTTCATGAAAATATCTACAATCTAGTCCTTTTTGGCAACATACTCCAACTTTACTTACTGCTCAAGTACTTTCTCCCTTAAGAAAAGATACTTAATTAGGATATGCTTTATCTTAGACTGCATAACTAGATTTTTTGATATGTTGATGACACTCATATTATCATAGAGTAATGGAATATAATTCTCATAATAAACCTTAACATCTTTCAAATTCTATTTCATCCATTAAACCTCTATGCAACAAGTTACTACTACAATATATTCTACATCTACTGCAGATAGGGAAATTGATGCTTGTTTCTTTCTTAACCAAGATACAAGGAAATTTTTGAGAAAGAATGCTCCTCCACTAGTTCTCTTCATGCCATCAGCATTTCCTATCCAATTTTCATCCCTATATGTTGTAAGGGTGAAATATTCACCCCTTGGATATCACAATCCAAAATCCATATTCTTCTTCAAATATTTCATATTCTCTTGACTACATTAACATAGCTTTCCTTTGGAGCTACTTGAATTTGTGCCATTAAACCAATAAATTGCATAATATCAGGCCTTATAGCTATAATATATAGAAAAATTCAAATTATGGATCTATACATAGTTTGATTTCCTACAAGAGATTCATCATATTTTCTCAATTTACAACTAGTAGCCATAAGATTACTTATTGGATTACAATCTTCTATCTTGAATTTATTTAACATCTCTTTGTTGAACACCTAGAATACTCAGAGGGGGGTGCAGATTAGTATTCTCTTAAACCATTCAAACATAAAACATCTATTCACTAATGTATATTCAACTACATTAAGGAAAAAAATCATGAAACATCAACAACATCACATATCACATATCACATGGACAACAAGATTTTGATGTGGAAAACCCAAAATTATGGGGAAAATCACAATGAGAGAACTAGCTCACAATATATTATAACCAGCTATAGGGTATTACACAAATTATCATTGCAGGTGGACTCATTCTCCAAGTGGACTCACTGTCCATACAAAAAAATATAGAAGAGATATGGTGGCTCACAACCTATTCTTGAATTGTTACAATTGCATCTTAAGTTTTCATGGATTAGAGTTCCATTGACGCACAATAATAAAATATAATTTTGATTCAACACTTTTCCTCACTCTTCATTTGCATAATTTTTATCTTCAACCTATAATTTACAACTTAACTTCACACTTCTCTACTCAAATTCATATCACATACAATACACTTTGGTGTAGCCATGGTAGGAGGGTCCTCAAAGAGAATAGTCCAAACCATGCAACAAGAGTCACACAAAATATGGAGGCAAATGAAGATGCAAACATTCTTATTATCATTAATTTTGATTAAAAATAGTCTACCACATCTGGGCTTACAGATTCGATGCACACGCCTGATTACAACATGCTCAAAATATAGTGCTCATACATGCAAGCAAAAATATTATAGATCAAAATCTATATACATCATATTCTATCTTCCTAATTATATCTATCATCTAATGGTTCAATAGTAGCTTTATATCACATTTGTGTCAGCCAAAGATCACCACAATCTCCAAGAAGAAAAGTGTACAATGTGCAAGAACGGGTTAGCCTCAAATCTAAAATTCATCCATGGTAGATGCGTTAGATGAAGTGTGGACCTAATTGTAAGGTCAGGGACACTCCATAGAACAAATCTAAACACACCATGAGGATCCATAGGTTACAGGAAAGATCTGTGATCGATCCAACTAGTTGTTAGGTTTTGAAGTTATTCCAGGGCCAGCCCCAAAAATTATCACGTAATCTAGAAGTGATAACATGCCGGAAAAAGATCCAAATTAGCTGAAAACTTGGAATACAAAAATTTAATATGTCCACAATGAAATACTAGGTATGAAAGATATGGTGAGAAAACATGAATAAACACCGGATCTACCAATTCGAACCAGAACAAGAAAAAAGAAAGAACAAAACTGAATGAAGATATTTTTTGGTTGATGCAAGATTGCTAAAAACCAAGGATGATCATGCATCAGAAATTTGGGGTTAATGAAATGTGAGCCTCTCAATTTATAGGGATGAAAGGAAAACCAATATGGTCTACCTCAGCCTAAGAAATCTAAGAAGAATCTTCTCCTAGTCTACCCTTCCATTTCACCAAATATCCCTTTTACTATCCTCCATGATTCCTTCCATCTCCGACATCCAAAATCACTTCTACCTCATCTGATTTCTTTTTATGAAGCTATTATTTCAAATTCACCTTGTTGTATTCACTGAATTTTGCCTCATGGTATTGATGTAGATATGCAATGTTGAATATAGGTGATATACTCATGTCATCTGGTAACTCCACTTCGTAAGAATTTTCTGAATCAAACTTATTCAAAGTCCTACAGGGTCCAAACTTCCTCATCTTCAATTTATTGTATGTTCCAACTGGAAATATTTCTTTCCTCAAGTACATCATCACTTCATCTCTAACTTTGAACTCCTTATGTCTCCTCTTTTAATTTTCTTTCTCCTTATTCTTCTGGTTCATGTTTTCCAAATGTTGTTTCACTTGAGTATGCATTGTCTTCATATGTTCTACAAATTCTACTTCTTCTACACTACTTTTATCTTCCCTACTAATGTCTCTCAACTCTAATATAACTCTAGGATGAACTCTTGTAACAATCTCAAAAGGTGTCTTTTGAGTACTCCTGTTCACTGAATTATTGTAGGCAAACTCTGCTTGTGCTAGGGCTAGATCCCAACTTTCGGTCTTCTCTCCAACCAAACATCTCAACAAATTTCCCAAACTTTTGTTGAATACCTCTATCTATCCATTTGTCTGTGGGTGAAAAGTAGAACTGAACTTCAAATCTTTCTTTAACTTCTTCCAAAGTGTCCTCCAAAAGTAACCAATAAATTTTGTATCCTTGTCTGAAACAATACTCCTAGGTAATTCATGCAATCTGACCACTTCTCTGAAAAACAATTTTTTTATGTGTACTACATCAGTTATCTTCTTACAAGGTATGAAATGATCCATCTTAGAAAAAAATTTCACCACCACAAATACTGAATCATTACCTCTCTGTGTTCTTAGGAAAACCAAGTATGAAATCCATACTAATATCCTCCCAAGGTCTTTCTGGTACTATCAAAGGTTTATACAATCCAACATTCTGACTACTTCATTTTGCAACTTGAAAAATTCTACAACTCTACACAAATTTCCTGAAATCTTTATGAATCTATAGCCAAAATTAATTCTCCCTCATCAATTCTACTGTCTTGTCAATTCCAAAATGTCTTGCCAATCCTCCACTATGTTTCTCTTTTACCAAGTTATCCCTCATCAAGCTTTGTGGTACACACAACTAATTTACTCTAAGAAACATTTCCTCTTGGATGAAATAATCCAACCATTGACTTCTATCCTCCAAGACTAGTTCTTGACATGCTCTCCAATGTTTTACAAAATATGGGTCTTCCTTATACAAGTTCCTAAATTCATCAAAGCCTAATACCTCCACTCTCATTTGAGCCAGTAAATTCCTTATTCTACTCAAAGCATCAACAACTCTATTTGACTTTTCACTCCTATGTTTCAAGACAAAAGTTTAACTTTGTAAGAACTCTACCCATCTCATGTATTTTTCATTCAACTTACCTTGACTATTCAAATACTATAAAGCCCGATGATCCTTATACAACAAAAAATCCTTAGATAACAAGTTATGTCTCCAATTTTTCAAAGATTGAACTATGGCATAAAACTCCTGATCATATATTGAATATATTATCCTTGCATCATTCAACTTCTCACTAAAATAGGCTATTGGTCTTCCTTCTTGACTTAACACTGCTCCAATTGCATTTCCACTTGCATAACAGTCTACTTGAAATACCTTATTAAAATTTGGTAAAGCCAACATAGGTTGCTCGGTCACCTTTTGTTTCAAAAACTTAAACCTTCTGTCTACTCCAGATGTCCATCTAAAATCCTTCTTATCTCCCCTCATTGTTTATGTCATAGGGCTACAAATAGAACTGAAATGCCTAATAAAATTTTGGTAGAAACTAGCCAGTCCATGAAATGATCTCTCCTCTCCAATGCTTTTAGGTGTAGGCCATTCAACAATAGCTCCCACTTTCTCAGGATCCATCTTCAATCCATCTACTAATATTAAAAATCCTAGATATACAAATTTCTCCTTCATGAAGCTACACTTCTTTATGTTTATCAATAACTGTTCTTCTTTCAACCTCTGCAAAACTTGTCTTATGTGCAACAAATTTTCTTCTCTAGTCTTACTAAAAATAAAAATTCCATCCAAATATACAATCACAAATTTACCCAAGAATTTCTTCAATACCTCATTCATCAACCTCAGGAAAGTTCTCGGTGTATTTGTCAACCCAAAATGTATCACTGACCGCTCATAAAATCCTTCATTTGTCTTGAATGTTAGTTTCTGCTCATCTCCTTCTCTGATTCTGATCTAATGATATCCACTCTTCAATTCTATCTTTTAAAAGTACTTAGCTCCACTCAAAAAATCCATAATATCATCCATCAAGGGCAAAGGAAATCTATACTTCATTGTGATCTTATTTATGGCTCTAGAGTATGTACACATTCTCCATTCTCCATCCTTCTTAGGTGCAAGCACAATAGGTATTGCATAAGGACTTGAGATCTATCTAATCAACCTTTCCTCAAAAAGTCTTGCACTTGTCTATTAAATTCTTCATTCTCTACCTATGTCATCCAGTGTGCTTCTTTATTAGGAAAAATAGCTCCAAGAATCAGATCCATGCAATGACTAATACTCCTTACAGGTGGTAATCCATTAGGTACATTATCTAAAATGATAGCCTCATATTCTATTTGCAACTCTTTTATCTCCTCATGTTGTCCTTCTACATGCTTCAAGTCTTCAAATTTATTAGGCAATAATGCATAACACATGTTCTCATGTCCCAATCCAGAAACCTCCTTCCATCAACCAAACTGATTCTAGAAGTCATACAAATCTTAGCCTTAGGAAATTTTTCCAAGGGTAACAAAGTCTTCTTCATCCCATTAGCAAAAATGGTGTATATTTTTTCTTTCCATCATGAATAGCTTATCGATCATACTTCCAAGGCATTTCAAAGAAGATATGGCATATATCCATAGGCATAATATCACACAAAACTTCATCATGGTAGTTTCCTATCTTCAATTTCACCAAACATTGTTCACTTACAAGTATTTTATGCTCATCTTGAATCCATTCTATCTAACAGGGTTTAGGGTGTTTCAAACTTTCGAACTTAAATTTGGTCACAATTTCTTTAGAAGTTAGGTTCTCTGAACTTCCACTATCAATGATCACTTTGCAACATTTACCAGCTACCTTGCATATGGTCCTGAACAAATTATTTCTCTACAGTGGTTCTTTCTCCATTTCACTTTGACACAACACTCTCCTATTCACCAATACCTCTCCTTCTTTCGGTTGATTAGATGATCCAAAATGATCTTCCTCAACAAAGGTTGTTCTCCTATTGTTCTCAGTATTTCTTCTTGTCTCTCCTTGTTTGCATTCAAAGGATCTATTTCATTCTCCACCACATTTAAAGAAAGTACCCCTAAATACTCTTTTCTCTTGTCCTCTGTCATCTTTTCTATAACCTTCATTTCTGTAACCACCATATCCTTCTCTTCATTAAGAGTTTCCATCATCTCTTCGGTATGAATTTTCATTCTTATTAACCTCCTTATCTGAAAAAGTTCTTCTTCCTCCTCCAATGAATATTCTTCCTCTCACCTCTTCCTCTTTGTCTTTGTTCATGTCTTTTATTCAGTTTCTCTTCTACCTTTAAGACACACTGATATGCCTCTTCCACACTCAACAAATTAATAAAACTAATCTCATCTTGAATAGATGGCCTCAAACCATTCACATATCTGACTACTTGTTCAATCTCATCCTCTTAATTTCCAAATCTAATATTCAACCTATAGAATTCCTCACTATATTCTATCACACTTGATTCTTTTTGCTCCAGGTTCTGCAATTTCTTGAACAAACTAATCTAATAGTCTGCATGCATAAACTTTATCTTCAATTTATTCACCATTTGATCCCATGATCTTATCTTCTCCTTTCCTTTTGTTTTTCTATCTGTCTGCAAATATTCCCACCAAAGGGATGCATGTCCTCTCATCTTTGTATAGGAAAATTTCACCTTCTTATCATCCAGGGTACCTTCAAAATTAAATTATTTCTCCATTTATGTTATCCAACCAAACAATTCATCTGAATCCAACTTACCATTATAGTTTGGTGGATTGAAATGTGGCTTAGTGTTTACTCTAGTTAGGGATCTTATGAACCTCTCGTCTCCTTGATCAAGGTCAGGTTTCTCTTCTCTTGCAACTTCTTCTTGTTCTTCTACTTCTTCATCACTTACATCATCAACTGGTTGACCTATTCTCTGGGCCATTTCAACTGCTTCTAATCTAGCAACAATTCCTCTCAACATTTCCATTATAGAAGGGTCTCCATTTCCACGTGCTCCATTTCCTCTACCATTTCTTCTTCTTGCCATCTCTACACAAGTCCTTTGCAATTGCAGGTTAGATCCTCAATTTTCCACCCTACAACCAATCTTCAATAGGATAGTGCAACTTTTGACAATCTCGCAAGGAATGAACCTTTCTCTAATACCACTTTGGTGTAGCCAAGTTAGGAGGATCCTCAAAGACAATAGTCCAAACCATGCAGCAAGAGACACAAAAAAAGAAACATGACATATGGAGGCAAATGTAGATGCAAACATTCTTATTATCAAAAAAATTGATTACAAATATTTTTCCACATCCGAGCTTATAGATTCGGCGCATAGGCCTAATTACAACATGCTAAAAATATAGTGCTCATACATGCGAGAAAATGTTTTACAGATCAAAATCTATATACATCATATTCTATCTTTCTAATTCTATCTATCATCTAATGGTTCAATACTAGCTTTATATCACATCCATGGGTCGAGAAACATCCACGTCCTCCAAAGATTGCTACAATCTCTGAGAAGAAAATTGTAACATGAGCAAGAATAGGTTGGCCTCAATTCTAAAATTCATCCATGGTAGATGTGTAAGATGAAGTGTGGACCTAAGTTTAAGGTCGGGGAAACTCCATAGAATAAATCTAAACACACCATGAGGATCCGCAAGTCACATGAAATAATTGTGATCAATCCAACTAATCATTAGGTTTTGAAGTTATTCTAGGGCAAGTCCCAAAAAATGTCACGTACTCTGAAAGAGATAACTTTATGGAAAAATATCCAAATGAGCTAAAAAATTGGAATACGACAACTGAACATGTCCATAATTAAATCCTAGGTATGCAAGATGTGGTGAGAAACCATGAAGAAACACCAAATCTATGAACTTGAACTGGAACAAGAACAAAGCAAGAACAAAATTGAATGAAGATATTTTTTGGTTGATGCAAGATTGCCACAAATCAAGGATGCTCCTGCATCAAATAAATTTCATATCAATTTCCTCAAACCACTAAAAAAAACCCAACATATATATCTACCTCAAGTATAACATCAATTAGGTCAACCTAATTAGATGTAATACCCAAAATGTAAGTTTTCAACTCCAAAACACTTCATACAAACAATGTGTCACAGTAAAAAAATTGAAAGCTCTTAGGATAGGTCGACATGAACCTATAATAGATCACATATAGGATAGAAACACTTATTTATCCTTTGCATAACATCAGACGTGTTAGGTTAACTCCATTTAAGACCTAAAATGAAAAACCTTCATCTATGTATCCACATCTTGAGACGTGGACTTCAAAAACTTGATACCATGTAGAATTCATGCTTAATTGTCATTTGGAAACTTATCTTCAATACCACAAGGCCAAAAAATCATCCATGAAGAAGTGTGGATTCTCCCACACAATGACATTGTACAAAAGGATAACTATGAACTACCAGGCTGAACTCTATTAGTCATATCTCTCAACCTATTAGTTCAAACAAGATGAAATATTGAAATTAGGTATGTCTAACATCCAAAAACATTATGTGAGAAGCATAGAGTGATAGCTTCATTTATGGAGTGGTGTAGACCTAAAAAATCATGCAATGTTACATTGAACTGGAAATTTTTTGACTTGGTCAAATTTCTATGCAACAAAACATTTCAGACCCAAAGAACTTGCACAAATGTCTTACTTAACATTTCCAAGACTTATTTTAACTGATAAAAATAGTCCAAAACAATTTTGACATCATTGAAAACACTATATCATGCTATTATGTACCTTCCATGGTCATATTCCCAAGCAACATCATCAATACAAAATTTAACAATATCTCCAAACTTCCAACAATCTCCCCCTTTTTCATTGATGTAAACATGCCAAAAATATCCACAAATACTCTCCTCCTTTGACATCAAGGGAAAAGGGTGCCTATATAGACTATTCTAACTCTTATTGGAACTCCCCCTAAATGATGTAGTCATATATATAGTTGGAAAAAAAATTAATTGGCTCCCCCTGAGTCATGTACCAGAGAAAAACCAAAGAGGTACTAAATTTTTTATTTATATTTTCCACATATATACAAAGAATTTAAACATAGATACTGAAAATGCATAGAATAATAAAAGATAAATTAACTAGAGGTGGTTGACACCTACAACTTCTTCAAGTGATCTTCCTAGGATTTCCTACCAAGTTCCCATTCTCTCTTGGCTTCCACAAGGAACCTATTCTACAATTCAAGTTCAAGCAATAGTTCCTCTCCCTCTTTTGAAGTAGCATGTACCAGATTCATCTTCTTAGCTTTTTATGAATTGAGAAGAGCTCTTGAAGTAAGTACAAGTTTGGGATTGACCAGATCCCTTACCTCTGCAAAGTGTAAGATGATATGTTCTTTCTAATTTTTCAATTGGAAGAACTTATTGTGCATGTCTTCAATTGTGTTCCTCGTCGCTTTGGTGAGGTCAACATCTGAATCATATGCACTAGAGGCTTGATTTGGGACTTGATAGAGTCCATTTCATTTCTTATGCTTTGTGTGGATCTGGGACAATTCATGTTGTACTAGTATAGTGAATTATCCTCATCAACACACATTTTTGCATCCTTTAGTAATTATGAGAACCTTTTATGTGAAATTGCACATTTCTCTATCATCTCAAACATCTTCTTATCACTTAACCTTTCTCCACTTATTTCTTAGCTTCTTCCTTTAGATCAGATACATAAGTTTTGAAAGAATCAATTAGTAGTTTGAAATTTTCCATACCAGATAATGTAGTGTCATTATTTGATCTAGGTATGATCTCTTGAAATGATTTAACTCCTTTATGTGATTCAATAATCTCCTTCCTTGCAGATGCATGGAACATGTCTCTTAGTTGAAGCTTGTGGATGGGAGATATCTTATCCAAATCCAAATTTCCTTGTTGCAACAACAGTTGTAGCAATTGGGGTGATACAACATGTTGAAATTTAGGCTACATGCTCAAAAGATTCTTCAAGGAATCCCTGAAAGATCCAGAATATTCACTAGAAGCCTTAGCAACTTCCATAACCTTTACCTTGTCCTCTTCAGTACTAGAGTCTATTAGTTTATCTTTTTTTGCATCTTCAGATATATCCTAGTTTGTGTCTTCATCTTCCTTTGTATCCTCTTCTTCTTTCTCCTCATCATCCTTCACTTCATCTTTCTTTTCTCACTCCTACTTTTGCATATGTATTGTCATTCTTGTTTTCATCCTCTATAGTTTTTTTAATGTTTACCAGAGAAGTAAATTCTTGTTGTGTCAAAGGAGGAGTGAATGTGTTTTCCTTTGCAATATCTTATTCAATCATTTCATCCTTATCATCTCCTTTTATCATGTCCTCCATTTCTAGAGGAGTGTTATCTATTAAAACTTCATAATTAGTATCATGCTCATGTTGAGCATCATCTATCTGTACTTCTTCCTCTATATTATATTTTGGAGCATTTATTTCAACATACATCTCTTCTTCAACCACCAGAGTCAGTCCTAACTTCTATACAATCTCTTCTGATTTATCATTGCTCTCTTTTCAAATCTTTTCTAGATCACCTTTCTATTTTCCCATATAGGTTGTAAGCCTGTTTTTGGTTCTCAGATCCTTATTTTATATGGTAGACAATGTGGCTCTATCCTCTCCAGAAAGTGGAGCACCAACTCTTTCCAAGGCTTCATATTTTAGCCTTTCATGCTCTTGTATTGCCTCTTATCTTCTCTTCAACAAAATATTCCATAAATCATTAAGAATATCCTTCTTGATATTTATCATTCCAACTTCAAGAACAACAAGATACTTGATTATAGCCTCAATTATGGTGGCCTTATCCACCTCATCTGCATCCTTATACAAATTTTTAATTCACTTCAATATTTCATTTTCTAAAATGCTATTAAACAATGCCTCAAGTTCCATGGGGGAATGAGGCCTTACCGGTTCAACTTTTTTTTCCTTTTCAACTTTAATCAAAGTATCCTTTTCTTCTGCATTAGTTTTCTTCTCTAGATAAGCCTTCTTGGATTCCTTCTTATTTTCTCTCATATGTATTAAAAATGCCTCTTTTTACTTTTCTATCTCTTCTTCACTTTCAATGTCAATGACATCATGTATTTTCCTCTTTCCACTAGCTTCACCTTGTGAAGAATTATTTCTTCCTCTCGAGACCAAATAGGGTACTTCTTCTTCAAACTCATCCTCTTCTTTAGCATCATTAATACCAATACCCTTCTCTCTTGTAGACTTTTGTTTAATTCTTCTTTTTGCAGGGGCATTAGGAGGTACGGTGGTGGAAATTTATTTCTTCTCTACCCTAGTATCATGCACTGTTGGCAACTAGAAACAATGCACAAGTCATCTGGTGTTTTCATTGATGGAAACCCTAGTTATTAATCCCATTCACACCTTAGTAAGTGCTTATAACGAAAGTCAAATTGAAGATATGTATTATTTGTCAAAGCTAAAATAGGGCATTCGACAAATTGTGTACATTGACTCATATGTAATTTCTTGTTATCATTTTGTGTTGTGGATCTCAAGGAATGTCTTTTAATGTATGAACTATCTTCTCTTTAAATCATCAGGGTTCGCATTGATTGGTGTGAAAGTTAGAAGATACGGTTTATTGATTTTCAGTCTAACAGTATAGAAAGGCTGACTAAGATGAGTGTAGTGTGTTGTGGATCTTTGAGGCATAATTTTTTAAGGTGTTTCATGTTCGATACATGTTGTTTTGGATCCTTACTATGTTTCAAATGACATTGTTTGATTCACATTGATAATTGTCTATGGATTGGGCTGATAGTTTGTGCATGCCTCATATTTTGTTAAATCTGGCATGCAGTTATTCTAATCTCTAGATGCAGATATATATAATTGATCATTCATTTCATTTTGAGACATGATGTGAGAGTTAGAAGAAATATAGATCGATTGTGCATATTTTCACTTGAGCAGAACAAATATTGGTGATTCATATTCAAGCAGAAAAAGTTTCAAGAGGAAAATCATATAGAATGTGAAGAATGCAACCAATGTGCCTAACCAAAACTATAATCAGGCATTAGCAGATGCTATCTCATAGTTCATCCATTCCAATTGTCTTCTGGATTTGACTGTAAGACAATGAGTCTTCTTTTGGGTAGAAAGTCTTTTGTATTTGAGCAGTGAGCTCTAGGAAGTCTACCTAAATTCCTGTGCATTCCATTTGTAAACACCTATTTTGAGTATACTCAAATTATGGATTAACCTCCAACATGTTTTTTCCCCTAACAGGGTTTCCATGTAAAAATCCTTGTTTTATGGTGTTGTGATTGATCGCTTTATGTTCTTGCATCTTTCTTTTGGTTCAATGCTATAAGTGGTTTAAAGATCAAGTTAATAAAGTTAAATTTTGCAAAACACTGATTCACCCCCCCCCCTTTCAATGTTACTTGATTCCAATAATTGGTATCAGAGCCTAGTTTCTTGGAAGAATTTTAATAGCTTGGGGAAGATCCAAGAAGGTGATTCAATGGATTCGAACAGTCTTCATTAACAAATTTTGGTGGCACTAGATGATCTTGATCAATCCAAATTTGAAGTCTAGGAATTGAAAGCAAGCCTTATGGATGCTGAGAAATTCATTCAATCATTGAAAGATCAAATCAATAAGTTAAAGAAAAAGAGAAATTAACTATGTGATCAAATCAAGCAGAAAGAGAGTAAAAGCATGGAAGATGAACACCTAAGTCAATCCTTGAAGGAAAAGACAAAAGAATGTGAAAATATCACTAGAGATAATGTTGTCCTAAAGCATGAGATAGAATCTATTGTGATGAGGATGACCAAGGAGATTGAAGAGAGAAAGAAGAATGAAGATAATATTACTCAGTCCTTGAAAGAAAGATTTGATGAATGCAATGGGTTCAATTAGTTGAAGCTTGAATTGCAACAATCCAGATTTAATGAAGAAGAGATAGAAAGAAAAATTGTTATTATCAGGGATGAACTTGCTACTGAAAATGAATACAAGGAGAAGTAAAAGATGAGCTCAGGTAATCTTGATGAACATATTCAAAGTCATAAGATTTGAAGTGACAAGAAAGGCATTGGATATGAGAAAGGAGAAAGCTCTGAATCTAGTCAAAGGAAATTTAGGTCAGGAAATCAAATGAGCAAAGCTAGAAGGTATTCGTTAAGACAACACAATGCTCAAAATTTCAATGGATACTATTTTTTTTGCAATTAATTTGGCCATATGTCTACTCAATGTAGAAGTAGAATCAATCCAAGTGGCCCATAATTTTTCAGTCAGTGTCTCAATTGCAATACGTATGGTCATAAGTCAATTGAATGAAGAAATATGACAAACAAATTTTTCAATAGAAATGTTAGATGTTATGCTTGCAATAGATTTGGCCATATTGCTAACTAGTGTAGATCAAGAGAAAATCAGTGTAATAACTGGTTTGGAAAAGGAAAACTCATGTGCTAGAATTGTAACAAATATGGTCATATTGCAATATTCTGTAGAAGTGGGAAGGGTCTAGTAAACAAAGGGAAAAATATGCAAAATGATGATAAGGGAAAATGATAAGTTACTATGGATGAGATCAAGAATCAAATGAAGAATACATGGGTGAAGAAGAGTGCTTCTAATGTAGTAAATGAATCCGCACCAGAATCTAGTGCAGAAAATTCCTCTGGGAATTAGATTAAGGCCTTTGGCCTAGGGGGAGATCTCAAGAAAATATTTTACCCCCCTACCGATAGTTGGTATCGAAATGTGGAAAATTGCAACTATTGCATTAATGATCTACAGATCTTTTAGGAACACTTCTGGAGGATATTGATGCAAAATTAAAGGTTCGCAAAATAATTTTCTTTCATAGACTATGAAAATAGGATATACGAAGGACCTAGGGAAAAATTTATTACGATAAAAATTTAGGTGCACGAATGATAAAAGGATACTTCTATTCCTCATTCATCACTTTTGATTTTGAGAAGAAGAAGTTTGGAGAGCTCTGCAAGCAAATTTTGGTGCGATACAAGTCTAAGGGTGATTCAGAGAACCCTAATCTGACAAAAGTTATTTATCTACAAAACTTGTGAACTTGAAATGTCTAGAAATGGTTGCTCTATTAGTTGTTGATATTAAGTTTAAAACCCGCCCAAAATTCAAGCGACACCCATTTAAATCTATTGATAGAAACTATTAGGTGCATTTTCTTTTGTTTCATATGGTGTTTTGCACATAGAAGATATTAGGGCATATATTCATGCATATGTTGAGGAGTTAGGAAGCTCCCAGTTGTCAAATCTATACACAAATCACATTGTGGGTGAATATTTTTGTGTAAGGCATCAATTTAAGACTTTGGAGGAGAATAAGTTCACACAAATTGTGAAGTTTCCCATGTTCGACAAAAATGAATGGTTCAGTACATACTAAGTTGAGTGCATGTCAAGTTCATGTGGTTAAATCGACTCTTCAAGATCACAAGAGAAGCTATAAGAATTGCTACTGGTTTGAATTCATTTGGTGGGTTGTCCACATTGAAATCTATGAAGAACCAAATAGTCACTAAGGCAACCGATTCCAATTTCGACATCATTGAATTGGATGTAAAAATTTATTTTATCGTTATTGGATATAGAATCTATCACTCCAACTGGAATAACTCTATATATGGTACAGCAATCTATGCAATGTATCAAATGATCAAGGAAAATGTGGAATATGACTAATGCGAGTTACTCTAAAGCCAGCTAATTGAAAACCTTGGTAAAATCAAGAAGAATAAGAATAACTCTTTCAAGTATGGCAATATTTTGCTGTGTATATTCTTCTACTTTATGAATGAAGTTTTGGGAGTTGGTAAAGTACAATGGGAAGGTGAAAAACCTGTAGTTGTTCAAATCAAAGACATCTTATACAGAACTAAAGATCACAAAGTAAGAAAAAATGCTATTTGGTGATACTTCAAAATCTTTCAAAATGAAATGCAAGATAGGGAAAGGATTCCTAAATCTATTATAGAAAATTATAAGGATACCATTTTCTTCATGGTTGACATTGATCAATGTTTGATGGAATAAACATAACCTAGGACAGTTTGGATAATGCTTATGGGATATGCAGTTGAAGAACACATTTTTGAGTTGTATATCGAACACTTGTTGAGTAAACCTTTGGATTCAACAGAAGAAAGGTTTGGTACCTTTGAAGAGAATAAAATACATGTGCATGAACAACCGAGGAAGCCTATGATAGTCTGGAAGGTGAGAAAGTAAGTTTAATATTTTGCAGAAAGCATCGGTATATAAATTGAAGTAGTGAAGGAAGCTAGGAAGAAAAGAGAACAAGATGAAAAAGGGGAGCCTACTAGAATTGAGTTAGCTAGTCTGACAACATCCTCTATTAGATCTAGATCTACAAGGAGCTCTGTGCTCTCATCCAGTCCTACAAAGAAATCAAGCCATATAAAATCTCAAGTCAAGACATCCAGAAGAGAAGGAAAGAGGAAGAAGGATAAAAGCACAAGAGTCTATGTTGTTGTTGAAGATGATGAAGAAATTGAATGAGATGAAGAAGTAAGAGAAACCAAGCATAAGAGGAAAAAGGCATCAAAATTCTCTAAGGACAAGCCCATCGGTGAAGAAAAAGCCAAGAAAAAGGTGAAAACTGATAAATCAGGTATGACTATAGAGGAAGTTGAAAAATCCTTAATTAAGGATGGTAATCTCCAACCACTTTCTGAATGGTATGACACTTTTGATAGTGTTGTTCAAATAACTCTTGAAGAAGCCACAATAAAATATTTGAATATTTTCAATATGACTCTCATAAAAATAATGTCAAGGTTACCTAAAGGGTTATATGAAGTCTTAGAAATGAGGAGAGTAAATGCAAGAGATGAAGATGAATGAATGAGAGAACTCATACTTACTAATATATGTTCGGTAATGTCAATAGAAGAAATAAAGAAAATCCTCAATTATGCTAAAAAGGATCTTGAGAGAAAATCAAGGGTGAATAATCTTATGATCGGGCAAACTGAGGAAGTAGCAAAATACACTGAGAAAATTCTTAAGGAAATAATATTGAAGAACATATATAACATTGTCTCTGAAGAAAATCATGATGAAAATGTTCCATCTAGTCTAGAAGTTAAAGATGTTCTGACTAATATTGAAAAAGTGAAATAAGACACAATTAAGGATACTTAGAATCCTCTAGATATGGAAGATACTAAAATTCCCATGGAGATTGAAGCTCCTACAAATATGTCAGTTGAAGAAATAGAGATTCCCAAAGTCAAGCGAGAATCTAAGATTAAAGAAAAGAAGGTTGAGGAAAAGGAAGTTGCTATGAAAGCAAGAGAAACTGCAAAGACACTAAAGAATTTTTTAGAAGAACAACAAGAGGAGTTTGACCCTAAATTGGTTGAAGTTCCTATCAACTTTGCCATTCTATCTCCTATTCAGAAGTTGAAGGTGGCATCATTTTCTCAGACCAAGGCAAGGGAAGAGATATTGAAATCTCACATTGAGGATAATGAGCTACTAAGTCTTGCATCCGGTATCTTGGAGAAGATCATGACCACACATGTCAAGGACTCATCTAATTATCCCTCTGGTCAGCTGTAGAAACTTATCAACTCTATAAGTACTCACTTTGAGTCTCTTGAAAATTTAGCTGAGCATAAGGTCCAAAAATAATTTGATGCAAACAAGTTTAGTAGATTAAATTGTATAATTGATAATGAAAAATCCTTATTATCTCCTTGTAAAAAGAAGATTCAAGATGCATTATTTGAGGGTGGAAATATCTACAAGTCATGCTTATCCTTGTCAAAATTCACTGAGGTCACTGAGAATAAAATTAAGGAATATGAGAAATAGTTAGCAGATATTTCTCAAACCTTTGATCCTCTAACTGTTTTTGTGAGTAAGCAAGAAGGTCAAACCATATCCCTACTTGAAAAAATTAAATGTTTGAAGCATGAAAAAGACATAATTTTTGAAAGGGTATGTGAGCTCAGAGGACTAACTGGTCCTAAAATGGAGACAATGCTTAGTGCATTGAATGAAGCAAAGGATGCTATGGTTGTCGGTGCTCCAAAAAATCTTGAGTTAACAGAGATGCAATCCTACATGTTTTATGGCCACATGAATATTTTGGAGAGTCTAAAAAATGGTTGGGACACTAGTTTAAGCCTATTGAATAATTTTTTTGTAGACATACTCAAGTCCATGTAAGTTAGAAAAACATGTTTGTACATGTACAGTTTTGTTTGATTTTTGGTATGTGGATTCCCGTCTTTGCCATTGATATCAAAGCGGGAGTGTGGGATAGTGAAAAATGTCATATTAATCTCAGGGGGAGTTGTGAATAATTTTTTTTTTCAGTTTTGAGGATTACAGTGTATTCATATTGGTACTGATTTTGACACTCAGTCATTTTTCACTAAGTGTTGCCATCAATGCTAAAGGGAGATATTGTTGGAAAGAGACATTGCACAAGTCATCTGGTGTTGTCGTTGATGGAAACCCTAGTCATTAATCCCATTTTCACCTCAATAATTACTTATACCAAAAGTCAAACTGAAGATATGTATTATCTATCAAAGCTAAAATAGGGCATCCAAGAGAGTTGTGTATGTGATCTCCTAAAATTCTATGTTCCTAATGTGAGATATTGAACAACTAATGATGCAATGAAAAGAACTAACATAAAAGAGGACACCTCAATGATTAGCTTAAGAAATGGTAAACATGAAAGAAAGATGAAAAATGATTAAAATTGGTTATACCTTCATGTTGCTCCTTCCTTGGTTGGCCCTTTGATCCTTGAAGATTTGTGTGCTCTTTGGATGACAAGCTAAATTGAATGTGAAAAGTGAAATACAAGATGGGTGAAATGCTAAATGCTATGGTGGATGAGAAATCAAATTGCAATTTTGTAATATTTTGGATACCAAAAGGCTCCTCTCCTAAAATGAGAGAAATAAGGGGGTATTTATAGGACAATTTGAATTCTCTAGAGAATTCAATGGTTGAGATTGATCCAACAAAGCTAAGATGAATGACTATGGTGAGTTGATGACTCACAAGCCCTCATATCTTGACATGTGGAATGTAAGATGTCTTGGGGTGGAATGATGTGGAAATGAGGTGTAAGAGAAGTACACGAGGTGGATGAAGGACAAGTACCTTGTAGGTACCTTGGGGGATGAGAAGATTTCCTCAAAAAGGAACTTATTGTCCCCAAATGAGCATGAAAGAGACATTTGAGGAATTTTAGAATTCCTCAAAAATCTCCATGGGAAAAGGGGAAGTGGTTGGAGAAATAAATGTGAATTAAAAATTCACATTCTTAGGAGAGTCTATTGGATAAAAGGGGGTCTCTGAAAAGATGGAGATTTGTCACATGTGGGTGATGTGACTAGTCAAAGGTTCTAGAAGTCCTTGACACATGTAAAGTGACAAGTCAAGCCTTATAGAACTTTGCATGGGGATAGGGTAGACCTTGGAAAGATAAAAGTGAATTAAAAATTTACATGGGGAAGAGAGGAGCCTTGGGTGAATAAATGTGAATTAAAAGTTCACATGGGAAAGAGAGTTAAGGCCAAAAAAGGCAAGTGAAAAGGTTGACTAGAAAAGGTATGCCAAATATGGTTAATGATTTTGATTAAGGCTATGCAAACACATGATTATGATCATTAATGAGAGATTAAAGGCAAGTGGGCAATTATGGAGGATGTGACACTAATCTTGATTAAGTGGTGCACATCCTAATCACAAATTAATTAATTTAATCCAAATTGAAAGAGGATTATGGAGAATGTGACACGAAGAGAGAAAAGAGGGATTAAAAATTGGTTTTAATCCAAATGACTAAATTAAAAAAATTGTCTTATTTATTTAATTTAGAGAAGAAAAGGTGTAAGGTAAAGTATTTAATTTATTCAATTACATACTTTAGGAACCTTGAGCAGAAAATGAAATAATGATTAAATAAATTATTTAATGACATAGATAGATAGAGTAGACGATTTTGATCATATCAAAGTGATCAAATTTAGATGTCTACATTTTTCCCCTCTTTGAAGTACAGTTAGAATAACTGTCTTTCGAAGAAAAATAAAATGCAGATGACTCTATAGAGGAAGTAACTAGAAAATGATGCCCCAACATGGGGAGGAGGACTTGAGCTATCCAATTAGCGGAGGAATGGATGAAGATGCCCCAATCCTGAAAAGGAATGACTATGGCAGGGAAAATGGATAAATGTAAAGGGTATGCCCCCTCGAGAGGAGGACGGGGGAGAAATAGGGGTCTCGGGTGACTTCTCGATAGGAAGAAATGGATGGTATGGTTGGAAAGAGCACATAGAATTCAACAAGTTTTCTTTTTGAACAAAGTCAATCGGAAAAACGGGGTGCAAATGGCGGCCCCGGGAAGGGAAGGGATTAATTGGAGGGAAAAAAAGGTAAATAAGGGCTAAAAAAGACCCCTTAAGAAGGGTGGGAAAAGGAATATAAGGTAATTTTAAAAATTACCTCACCTCATTTGTACTGTAGTAGTTGAGAGAAAAGGAGAGAAGAGGAAGCAGATGAGGAGCGAAGATGCCATAGGATAATGACACTGAGATCATCCACTGGGTGGACAAGGTCCGACGAGCGTACTGTCAGTAGGGTGGGCCCCCCCAGGTTAGCGTCAAAAACCCATATGCATTATTTTCATGATTTTTAATGCATTTTATATTTTTTCTTAAAAATGTAAGACATGGGTTTTGTGGGTGGGTCCGGGTAGAAAAATGGGTAGTTGAAAAAATATTAAAAAAATGGTAGAAAAAAATGAGAGTTTATTTAAAAAGACGCCTATAGGAGGGCGAATACGCCCTCCGACAGATGGATCCACCTCGGCTAGGGGTGGGTCCACCTTGGGGTTGGGCGGGTCCACCCCATTGCAGGGGTTAGTGTGCCCTGGCTCAAAGCGGGTCTGCCTCGACCAGGGGTGGGTCCACCTCGCTGCAGGGGTGGGTCCGCCCCGCGACGGGGTGAACAGTCGCCTTCGTGACTAGTGACATCACTGCCCCAATCGACAGGTCTGCCTTGCTACAAGGTTGAGTCTACCTTGCTGCCAAGGGTGGCTCCGCCCCACAGCTAGGGGTAGATCCACCCCAGCCTAGGAGGGAGGAGGGGGGAAGAGAGAGAAAAATAAAAATAAAGAAAGAGAAAGTCCCGGAGCTTGGAAATTCTTGACAAGATGAATGTTACGATTGAAGGATTTTGGTTGATTACAGACCCATGAGTGGGGGCCAGAGGCGCTGATGGTGACAATAGAGGCCATGAGTGGGGCAGACCACACAACACTAGAGTAGGCAGGGTTACTGCACTTAGTGTAGTTTCTAGAGATGAGAGTGCATCGGGCGATGTTGACAGCCCTGATAGAGAGATGGAGCATGATGACATCGACTTTCCATCTTCTGATAGGGGAGATGACTATGACATTGGAGGATGTGTGGTAGATTTTGAGGTTGTTGATAGCAGGGCGATTAGTGAGTGAGAAGGTGTTGAGAGGAGCACACTTATATGAGACTATTTGGTGCTATTTGGGCAAGATGACTTGCCGATATAGAGGGGGTAGATAGATGTAGATAGATGCCTAGCCTTGGAGTTTCTAGCATTACCACTATTTTTGTGCTATCAGATTAGCAGGAGAGTACTGCTGAATCAGAGCAGGCAATTCTACAGCTTACGGTACATGGAGATGATTCGACATATTTTCGAGTGTCGGGAGGGAGAGTTTTCCTGGGGGTCATGTGTATTGGCCTAGTTATACATTGATATGCATGTGATTTGTTATCGGGGGATGTAGAGCATGATGCATAGGATGCTATTACAAGTGTGGGGGTGGGAGAATATCGTTGTGACAAGACCCATAGTTGTGAGGAGAGGAGAGTTAGATGAGAGAGAGCCAGTGGCTTAGAATTTTGAGGTATCCATGGGCTACATCTTATGGTATAAGAGGCAGGGGGAGATCGATTAGTGGAAGAGAGTGTTTGATGATTTACAAGAGGAGGACATCGTATGGTGGCTATACATGTATCGGCAGTTTAGGGGATGGAGGGCTAAGGAGGAGATACATCAGGGTTTCTTTAGGTGTAGATATTTCCTAGTTGGGAGTCAAGGACATACAATGGAGGTGCATCATTCAGACAGGGTGATGAGGTAGTTTGGACTTATGCAGGATATTCTAGCAACATCGACTATGTTTTGTCAGCTTACCAGAGAGGTACCATGGAGAGCGAGGTTGTCAGCGAGGGCAACAGGGAAGCATGGGTGATGGTAGGTGGGATGTCCTATCTAGTGAGGGGGTGAGGATAGAGGATGTAGGAGTTACAGATTGGTACACTCAATGGTTTCACAACCACCGGTGGGAGAGGGTCACACCAGAGGAGCCAATCGAGGGAGCCATGGAGTGGGGGCCAGAGGATGAGTAGGAGGAGGAGGGATAGGAGGATGATCAGGAGGAGGAGGGATAGGATAATGCTAGACATCAGAGTGGTGAGGTGGATGAGGGTGGTGCTTGAGCTCAGCCAGAGAGGAGGAGAAGGCATCCTCGGAGGAGGGCCAGGAGAGATGTGGGGAGGAGACAGAGGTAGGAGGTCAAGGTGATGGGGGGGAGGATATGGAGGTAGGAGGTCAAGGTGATGGTGGGAGGAGATGGAGGTAGGAGGTCAAGGTGATGGGGGGGAGGAGATGGAGGTAGGAGGGAGTGAGCCCGAGGTGGAGGGGAGGGCTACATAGATAGGGATTGGTGGGAGAGTACGGCGAAGGTGAGTGCAGGTGAGAGCCGAGTAGGGGGACAAGAGGATGAGTAGGAAGAGGGACAACTAAGGAGATAGATGAGGGTGGGGAGGAGAGGACAGCCACGAAGGATCTGAGTGATGAGCCGAGTGGAGCCTTCTCAGGAGGAGGTAGAGGTGGAGGTGATGGACATGGATGTGCATGTGGTGGAGCCATTAGCAGTAGTGTCAGTGGCTCTAGTGGATGATCCAGTGGTGTTACTGAGAGGGGCCTAGGTGAGGATATGGGTGTTAGAGGAGGAGGTGAGGAGGCTAAAGGCTGAGGTGTAGAGGGTGAAGGAGTCAGAACTAATAGAGTTTGAGCGTTTTGTGGGTCGTTTGGCGATAGATATACTGGTGATAGAGAGGGAGAGAGAGGAGATATGAGTAGAGATGGAGAGAGTGCAGGGTGAGCTGGCTCGGGTGACTTGGTATCGAGATAGATTAGAGGCAACAATGATAGTGGCTTAGATGTAGGGTTAGTCAAAGCTAGTAGGGGGAGAGGAGATGAAGACATTGAGTGGATAGGTGGCAGGACTACAAGGAGAGCGGGCAAGCCTTTTGGAGAGGATAGATACTACAAAGACATCCTTGGAGGAGATGAGAGCAAGGGTTGAGGCTACAGAGGCTAGGTTAGAGGTAGTGTAGAGAGAGGGAGAGAGAGCACAGGGACAGGTGCAAGTGCTATAGGGAGAGAGGGATGATACGGGAAGACAGGTCCAAATTCTATAGTTTTAGAGAGATACAACAGTGGGCCAAGCAAAGAATGCAGAGAGAGATATAGCATAGAGGTAGGCACAACAAGTTTTAGGTGATGGGACAGAGTTAGCTATATAGGACTTACAAGTAAAGCTATAGAGTGTATAGGCAAAGAGGAGGAGGACCATAGAGCAGGTACGACTGCTGACAACAACACATGAGGCATGGAAACAGGAGTGGTGAGCCATCACCAAAGAGTGGGATAGATACAGATATGAATGGAATGCCTCTAGGTTCTAGACTAGTCAGTGAGATGACTATATGTAAGAGGCGGGTTATTGGAGATGTGCATACGAGTAGGTAGTGCCAGATCTAGCGCAACAGACAATGTGCTATGTTAGGTAGGTACCATAGATGTTGATACCATCCCAGTCATTAGGGACATGGACCAGAGGGTACAATGATTTTTAGCCAGCTCCCTCATGATTTGAGACTCTAGCTGGTGAGTCTTAGGGGACTTTGACATATAGGGGATTAGTGCCTAAGTCTCCTCAGAGGTCAGGGGTGGGAAACTCATGGTAGGTAGAGGACAATTGACAGGATACAAGTGTTGTGACAGGTACCGAATGGGGGTGCTAAATGCTATGGTGGATGAGAACTCAAGTGATACAAGTGTTGTGACAGGTACCGAGCATGTCAGAAATGTGATCTCCTAAAATTCTATGTTCCTAATGTGAGATGCTAAACAACTGATGATGCAATGAAAAGAACTAACATAAAAGAGGACACCTCAATGATTAGCCTAAGAAATGGTAAACATGAAAGCAAGATGAAAAATGATTAAAACTGGTTATACCTTCATGCTGCTCCTTCCTTGGTTGGCCCTTTGATCCTTGAAGATTTGTGTTCTCTTTGGATGAGAAGCTAAATTGAATGTGCAAAGTGAAATGAAAGATGGGTGAAATGCTAAATGCTATGGTGGATGAGAACTCAAATGGTAATTTTGCAAGAGTTTGGATATCAAAGGGTTCCTCTCCTAAAATGAGAGAAATGAGAGGGTATTTATAGGACAATTTGAATTCTCTAGAGAATTCAATGGTTGAGATTGATCCAAAAAATCCAAGATAAAGGGATATGGTGAGTTGAGGACTCACAAGCACTCACATCTTGACATGTGGAATGCGAGGTGTCTTGGGGTGGGATGATGTGGAAATGAGGTGTAAGATAAGTACATGAGGTGGAAGAGAAGTACATGAGGTAGATGAAGGACAAGTACCTTGTAGGTACCTTGGGCGATGAGAAGATTTCCTCAAAAAGGAACTTCTTGTCCCCAAATGAGCATGAAAGAAATTTGAGAAATTTTAGATTTTCTCAAAAATCTCCATGGGAAAAGGGGAAGTGGTTGGAGAAATAAATGAATTAAAAATTCACATTCTTAGGAGAGTTTATTGGATAAAAGGGGGTCTCCAAAAAGCTAGATATTTGTCACATGTGGGTGATGTGACAAGTCAAAGGTTCTAGAAGTCTTTGGCACATGTAAAGTGACAAGTCAAGCCTTCTAGAACTTTGCATGGGGATAGGGTAGACCTTGGAAAGATAAAAATAAATTAAAATTCACATGCGGAAGAGAGGAGCCTTGGGTGAATAAATGTTAATTAAAAATTCACATGGGAAAGAGAGTCAAGGCCAAGAAAGGCAAGTGGAAAGGTTGACTAGAAAAGGTATGCCAAATGTGGTTAATGATTTTGATTAAGGTTGTGCAAACACATGATTAAGATCATTAATGAGATATTATATGCAAGTGGGAGATTATGGAGGATGTGACACTAATCTTGATTAAGTGGTGCACATCCTAATCACAGATTAATTAATTTAATTCAGATTAAAAGAGGATTATGGAGAATGTGATAAGGAGAGAGAAAAGAGGGATTAAAAATTGGTTTTAATCCAAATGACTAAATTAAACAAATTATCTTATTTATTTAATTGAGAGAAGAAAAGGTGTAAGGTAAAGTATTTAATTTATTCAATAACATACTTTAGGAACGTTAGGTAGAAAATGAAATAATGATTAAATAAATTATTTAATGACATAGATAGATAGAGTAGACGATTTTGATCATATCAAAGTGATCAAATTTAGATGTCTATAGTGTACATTGACTCATATGTAATTTCCTATTATCATTTTGTGTTTTCAATCTCAAGGAAGGCCTTTTGATGTATGAACTATCTTATCTTTGAATCATCGGGGTTTGCACTGATTGGTGTGCAAGTTAGAAGATCTGGTTTATTGATTTTTCAGTCTAACACCACATAAAGGATGACTAAGATGAGTGTAGTGTGTTCTGGATCTTTGAGGAATAATTGTTTAATATTTTTCATGTTCAAGACATGCTGTTTTGGATCCTTGCTATGTTTTGGATGACATTATTTGATTCACATTGATAATTGTCTATGGATTGGGCTGATAGTTTTTGCATGTCTCATATTTTGTTAAAGCTGACTTACAGTTGCTCTAATCTCTAGTTGCAGATATATATAATCAATCATTCATATCATTTTGAGACATGATGTGAGAGTTAGAAGAAATATAGATAGATTGTGTGCATTTTCACTTGAGGAGAACAAAGATTGGTGATTCAAATTAAAGCAGACAGAGTTTCAAGAGCATAATCAAATAAAATGTGAAGAATGTGATCAATGTTCTTAATCGGATCTATAATCAGGAATTAATGGATGTTATCTCATAGTTCATCCATTCTATTTTTCTTTTGGATGTGACTATAAGACAATGATTCTTATTTTGGGAAGAAATCCTTTTGTATTTGAGTAGTGAGCTCTAGGTAGTGTGCCTGAATTCATTTGCATTCCATTTGTAAACACTTATTTTGAGTATACTCAAATTCTGGATTAACCTCCATCATGTTTTTTCCCCTAACATGATTTCCAAGTAAAAATCCTTGTGTTATGGTGTTGTGGTTGATCACTTTATGTTCTTGCATCCTTTTTTTGGTTCAATTCTATAAGTGATTTAAAGATCAAGTTAATAAAGTTAAATTTTGCATAATAGTGATTCACTCCCCCTCTTAGTGTTCCTTGATTCCAACATGCACAACTAGAGGGGATTTATCCCTTATCGGAGGACTAGTGGTAGACTTCTCTTCTCTCCAATAAAGGGAAAATCCCCAAAGGACTTATGGATAGATGGTGGTGTGGTAGTTGTTCTACCTGATCTCCTTGAGATGCCTAAATATTCACTATTAATCATATCTTCTCTAGATATTTTCCTTGTATACTGCACTTTTTCTTTAGAAATTCCCATTTCCTTGGCACATACATCAAACATAGCATCGACATTCTTCCTGATTTGTGATTTCTTTTGTTCCATGTGGAATTCCATTGATTTTTCCTCATAAGTCCTATATCTAGGTTTTTTTCATTCTTCAGACTCTTCAATAGAATATCAACATAGCCAATAAGATCTACCTTTGACACCTCATAGCCTAATTTAGGAAGCCAAGAAGAACTCGATTACATTACCTACATGACACAATGATCTATAGAAATCGAGAATGCGATATCATTTTTGTACCTTTCCACAATTGTCCTTGGAATCCTTTCTCTCTCATGCATTATTTTCTTAAATACTACAAATAAAGTAGTAAGGGAATCATCTTGTGCATTTACATAGATCCAAGGTTTCTCATATTCTCTGCAATTTGATGTGCAACATGCCTTCCACTTATCTGGTTTACCTTTCCAATTATGGGAAGCTCCTTCAAGAAATACAAGAGTAAGCACATAACCAAAGTGCCAAACTTAAACACATATTTATTTTCCTTGGTCTGCTTTAGATTTGTCACTAACTATTCCCTAAGAAACTTACACAAGTCATATTCTACACCATTTTCTATCATCTCATGTGCCACATTGATTGTGGTGGCAGAAATAGAGTTACCTTTGTTGGTAAAGTAGATTTTGTATCCAATAACCATACCAATATATCTAAGAATGAGATTTCTAATGGTATTTACTACAAGGGATATCTTGTCAAATGTATCACCTGTTTTCTCCATCACTTCGTTATTTTTAATAGACTTTAGAATGAGGGTGGGTTTAGTGGAGCATAGAACATTGACCTCTCTTATCACTTCCTTTGTGATCATGTTAGGCATATCAATCCAAAAAAAATGATCACATATTCTACTCAAGGCCATTCTGATCCACTTGACATCACAAAATAAATTGGGGAACCACTACTACACATCCAGTTGCTTTTCAAATAGGTTTTTGTATTCTAAATTTAGGGAAAATTCCTCACCAATTATTCATTTGACCATATATCATTCAACTTACTAGGAGAATTCTCTTCCATTTTTCCATGAATGTAATCCCTAATATCCTTAGTCAGTAAAAACCATATGGAATATGCTAGAATGCACCTAGTGGGTCATCTTCTATAGATTTCGTAGGGTACCTCTTGAAGTTTTCTTGTGGTTTCTTTGTAACCTCTATAGCCTTTGGTGTATCCATTGAAATATAGATCCAAATTTATTTCAAACAAATATTTCTAAAAGATAGGGCACATAAGATTTGTAAAGTACCTTTTTAACTTCATTCTCCAAACTAGGGTTTCGATGATCTGAATGTAAAAACTGCCTTATGCACTTTGAATTCTCTTTTCTCAGCTCTACTCCTCAAATTTTTTTTTTGAAATGAATTTTTCTTAGAGAAATTTCTTATAAAATTTTGATTTGACCTAATTCTTCATTAAATGCTTCAACTCATGAAGTTGGCAACAATTTATCTATATGCATAGGTAGCTTCTGAAGCTCTAAAAGCTTCTCCATTTTAATATTTTATTTCACAATATTCACGAATAGATCAAGCATGTTGATCTACATCATATATTTGTTAGTGTAATTAATATTTAATTACACTTGCATAACTTTACTTAGGTTGAGCTAATTTTAGGTCAACATTAGGGTTGCATACTTTGCTTATATAAAGAAAATCATCTCTTTGTAATATTGAATTCCTGAAATATCATTTTGCACATTCGCATGCAAAGCTCTGCTTTTGTATGTTTTCTCTTCTATGGAAGGTGTTTAGGTTTTCATGTCTGATCTAGGGTTTCTAACAGTATCTACATGTTGTGGAATTAGCACCTCTTTTTTGGTGGGGGATAAAAGATATACATGAAATATCCCCCCAAGCCATAACTCTAGGATTAGTTTCCAAAGGAAATATCTACACTGAAGGATGGCACAGACTCTCCCTTGTATTTTTTCTCTTCCTTCTTTCTCCAAATATTTTCCATTTCCTTCTTTACTTCAACTCGATCAACCTTTTTGACTATTTCATTCCTTTTTACTGAGTTGTCTTTCCTTGTATTTCTGCTTCTGCAAAATTTAGCAATATGTCCAAGTCTAGTACAATTGTGCCATGTGATATTATTTTGAATAGTATTCATTCCATTCACTCTAGATCTGCATCGATTAGCCTTTTTTCCAAATCTATAACATATATAATAGTAACCATTGAAAGATTAAATCATTCTACCTTTATTATATGCATTCATCATTTGACTTTTGCATTCATTTTCTCTATGTCCAAATATTTTGCATGTAAAACATTAACCAATAAAGGATGGGACATTATGATTCATTCTACTTCTACATTCCATTGCTTTATGTCCAAAAGTATTGCAAAAGTAACAAAAACCATTAAAATATGGGTAATTTTGAGCATTTGGTTGTCTTACTAGAGGTCTTCTAGCTTCATTTCTTTGATTCTGGATCTTTCCATTTTTCTTCTTATCTTTATCCTTCTTAGGTGCATTGATCTTCTCTTCTAAATTAGGTGTCTAATCTAATTTTTATATTTTACTTTTTCAAATCCTAAGCCATCTTTGTTTTTGGATTCTTTTTGACCTCCAATCATCTCATCAAGCTCTATAGAACTCATTTTGAATTTGGTTTCATGACTTATTGCTTTTTCCAGATCCGATCTCAAATTTATCACTTATTGTTCAAGAATTATGCATTCCCTAGATTTTCTTCACACTATTTCTTTCAAGAAATCTTCAATTATTTTCTTTTCTTCAGCTTGTAATTTTAGTTCGGTGATAGATTCATTTTCTTGTTTTAACTGATCACTGACTTCCTTATTCCTTTCTCTAAAATTATTTATTTTCTCTCTCAATTTTCTGATACATTTATTTGCTTCATTGAAATTTTCCTTCAGATCTTTGTTTTCACCTTCAATTTTATCTAGATCTTCAAGAGAAACTTTGAGTTCTCCATCTTTGTCAAGCATGCAATATTCTTCTATAAAATCAAAGGCAAGAATCTCTTCCGAAAGAATAGGAAAGTTTTTGTTAGCCATGTGTTCAATCTCCAAGACCTTCCCAAAGTAGTTAAGCTCCATCTAGGGAACCAAGCTTTGATACCAATTGTTGAACACCCAAAATACTGAGAGGGGGGTGAATCAGTATTCTCTTAAACCATTCAAATATTAAAAATCCAATCACTAATTCCTATTCAACTGCAATAAGGAAAGAAAGAACGAAATATTCACAACATCACATAACACATGAACACTAGGATGTTTACATGGAGAACCTAAAATTGGAAAAATCATGGTGAGGGTTAGCTCACAATATATTATAACTGGTTATATTATATTACAAAAATTCTCACTATAGGTGGACTCACTATCCACATAGAAAAAGATAAAAGAGAGATGGTGCCTATTGTGCAGTTTTTGCACATAGGCCCCACTGAAAGTGGGGACCCTCTTTTTTCGCTTTTGGTGTTTTGGCCCTTCTTTTCTGGGGGTTTTCACTTGCTTGGGTTCATCCTTTAATGTCCATTTTTCCAAATTAAAGTGGCACCCTTATGAATATTATTCAAAATATTGAGTTCTGATCTCATTCCAGAGTTTTCACTGCTTTCGGGAAAATTTGCCTAGGCCGGATTCTCCCAGCTTTCTCCGATGTCCCGAGGTTGTCGCCTTTTGACCCTATTTTCGGGAAAATCCGTATGGTCCGTATTTCTTTGAAGTCTGTCGCTGTGTCGAATCCCCAATTTTTTGTGGTTGTGGTTGTCTTGTCGACCACATTAATGGCATTTGTGCGAGTGTTTTGGGGCTTTGATATATTGGATTTTGGGAAGTGTTTGATCATTTGAGTTTGTGCGTTGACTATCATTCGAGCTTGAGTCTTGGAGATTTTGGTGTTTTACTAGATTGTGATTTTTGAAGCCATTTACACTGTGCATTTGAATTTCATGTGTGTGGACTGTATCCTGCTCATGTTTGGCAGTTATCTATTGGCATCACCAGTTCCAGTCTTTTTGCTCCCATGGTATGTTGAAATGCTTCTTTGCTCTGTTGATTTCGAATTGCTTCACCTTATGTATTTCTTGATCTTTCATGATTTCCTGATTTCCATGGGTATGCGCATCATCATTGGGTATTTTGGGGATTTTCATTGTTGTACCAGTCTGTTTGGTTGGTTGTTGAATGTTTATGCTTGACCAGGTATTGTTCCTTTTTGGGTGTTTGCTTACATTGGTCTTAAATTTTTGATTTTAGGGTGTAAGTTGTTGGAATTTATGCCTTAGCTTTCTAGCATGTTTCTCCTTTGGCCTTGGCATTTCCTTCATGTTTATGGTGATTATCGCCATACCGCGCATGGTCTTTTTCCTCACTGTGGTGCCCACAGTAGCGTTCTTCGATCTGACTTTGGTGGTTACCACCATACCATAGGTGGTGGGTCGACTCACCGTGGTAGCACGGTGAGACCACCTGCAGTGGTCATGGTGGTTACCATGGTACCGTAGGCAGTGGTTCCTCTCACTGCAGTAGCGTGGTGAGACTGCCTGCGGCGGTCGTGGCAGTTACCATGGTATTGCTGGCATTGGTTTGACTCACCGCAGTAACACGGTGAGACTGCTAGTGGCCTGGCTGGCAGTTATCACCATACCATGGCTAGCGTTCTTGCTGATTGCAGTGGCCATGGTAAGATCGCCAATGACCTAGCTGGCGATTACTGCCATACAGCGGCCAATGGAATGGCTAACTGTGGTGGCTGCGGTAAGGTCACTGGTAGTCAACATTGACGGTTTACCGCCATACTGTGAGGCGTGTTGGACAAGGCTGTGGTAGCACGGTAGGAGCTCAGATGAGCTCGAATCAAGTTTGACCAAATTGGACTCGGTGTCAAAATGGCAGGGCGACACATGGTAGGATGGCAATGTTTGGTTGGCTGAAGGCAAAGAAGGGTAGAGCTTGATGTTGACTTGGGGGTTTGATTGGTGAGCTTAATTGTCTTAACATCATACCGCGAGGTGGGTCGGTCTAGGCTGAGGTCATGTGGTAGATGGCGAGGTGAGCTCAAGCAAGCTCACCGCCTTACCACGATAGGTGCTTGAGCTCGGTGGAGTCAGGGTGCAAGCCCGAATGACTTATCGCCATACCGTGAGGTGGTTCGACTGGGGCTGCGGTAACGCGGTATGAGCTCAAAGCTCGATTGACTGAGTTGGACCTGGCTTGACCGAGCTGGTTTGACTGTCAAGAGCGAATGACGAATGGTTTGGTGAGATGTGTAAGATATTTATGATCTGATATGCCATATGGATATTTCCTGAGTGCGATTGAGTTGCATTATTGAATGGAGGTTGACAGACATGTCTGTGACCAGTTTTAATGTTGCGTGGATCAATGCTTGTGAAGAAAGTGGTGTATGTTATCAAGGAATGGTTGAAGCTTGCAGGTGGATAAGTTATTATCCTGGCTAACCATTGCTGAGAGGGGAGTTGTTGATAGTGAGAGAGATTAAGAGAGTGTTCGAGCAGTTTTGAACTATGAACACTTAGTCTCTCATATCAATTGAGATGTGAACCTGTGAGGCCAAGGGGCTGGGCTGGCCAGGAGGCTAGCTGTGACAATCATTTATGAGGAGCTAAAGGGAATCTACACTATGTGCTAAGAAAGTGCTAGAATGGTGTGAAGGTTCTAATTTTGTTACTTTCCTGTATTCTCCATGATGAACAAGATGTAATATCCTGAAGAGCATATAGCTCTAGATTTGTATTGTATCCATTTTAGTTACTGAATAATACAGATGAGTTGAATGTTTTGGAGGTGGGGTTTTTTACCCAAAAGGGTTTTCCCCACGTATGTATGTGTGTTCATTATTGCTTTGTCTTTCATGGTTTGTTGTTTATGTTGAATCTGTTATATGTTAAGCATTCACTTTCCTCAGTAGGATCAATGGGGGATACAACTATGCCTGCTTCCACTTCTTGGTTCAGTTGCTTGTGTCTTTGATGTGATTTTAAATTGAAATCACTAAGACACTGCTATCTTAGATGCATATCTTGATGACAGAATAAAATCCTTATCCCCAACATAAGCAAGTCATGCCTGGTTCCTTGTGTTTTCATGGCGGATTGTTGACCTAGGGAATGGCTAATCTTCCTCAAATTATTGTGGGGAGTGTTCTATATTTGTAATTGATCCGTAGGTCTAGGTTAAGTTGTTTTCGGAGTTTAGGCTTGAGATCTAGAGTGATTTGAATTGTTTTAGTGAAAGTAAGAAAGATGTGGATGGGTTCGGGTTTTCGAGGTCCTCATGGAATGTCACTTCCCCGGGATTTCCCTGGCTTTCCCTATTTCTTTCTCTTTTATCACTTTTTTTAGGATTTTGTCCATCTCGCCAAAATCTGCTTCCTCAATATTTTCCCGGTGTCCGTGGTTGGTTCGTTTTATTGATTTTGTGCTTTATAATGTTATATGCAAACTTTGCCAAAATCCGTTCACTCCGAATTTTCCCGAATTGTCTGTGTCTCCTCCTTTTTCCTGGGTTAGTTATAACTATTTTTGTTTTCACCAAAACCCATCTCTGGCAGATTCTTCCAGGTTTTCTGGGAAAAGGTTGAGTTTGATGGTTAGGGAGGATTTGTTTATTGATGATGTCTTTGATGAATTAAATGAGCTTATGCTAAGTACCTTTTGGGATATTCTTTTGTTATTTGATGGATTAAAATGATGTTATGGGATTTTGCATACTTGGTTTGCTAGAATCCGCCTGGTCCGAATTTTCCCGAAAATCCTCTCTAGTGTAGAATCTGCAAGTAGGGCTAAATCTTGAACTTCTTGTTTCTTGTGGATCTGATTGTGGTCATCTTTATGTGTTTTTAGGTAGGATCGGGACAAGATATTGCTGGTCGAGGCAAGGGGAAGGCATCAGATTTGGGTGCAGAGACTTCTACCATTTCAGATGCAGAGAAAGTGAAATTAGACATAAGGAGCTGAATTCCTGAGAGCAACAATCTGACCTCAATTTGGTCAGAAATCATAGATACAGATGTGGGCATGTGGGACTATAAGGATTTCAAGGCCGAGATGTCAGCACTAAGCCCTCATTTGTTTTCAAAAAGAATGGTAGACTTCAGATTGGCTCATGTGGTAGGTTTTCCTTCCATAGTGCAGTGCTATGAACTAGTGCTTGAATGTGCTAGAATTTATGATAGAGGGACACAGAGGATAATTGGTCCCTACGGAAGGATTTTGGCTGGCTTTTTGTCCTGTGACCATTTCCGCAACCTTTCACATGCCTGATAGGTCCCATGTCGTGGCCTTTGACAAGGATGGTGCCAAAAAGTATTATGAGGAGAATGTTGTCAAGTCTCAGCAGGTGATCAACTGTTGGCTAGAGAAGCCTAAATCTCATTTCTCCAAGTTGCCTAATCACCTATTCAAGCTCAAGTTCAAGAGAGTATTACAATATCATTACTGTTCTCAGCAGGTTGGTGGGATTGAAGAGTGTAGGTGTGTTCAAGCCCTTGATGTTTAATGTAATTGCTAGAATGGAGCAGGGAATTGACTATCATTGGGTAGGTTTCATCAGTGTTGTGATTCATGAACAGTTATGCAACATCTTGCAAACCAAGACCTTTACCATGACCTCTTACCTAGTGCAGTCACTGGCCAGACTTCACCCATACAAGGGGTTGAGCACTAGGGGTACCTTTGGGAAAGATGCCATATATGAAGTATATCCACAATTGCACCTAACTAGAGGGAGCTACAAGAGATCCAATGATGCGTTCATAATGTACATCACCAGGCTCCTCGAAGGTGCAGAGCATATGAGAATCTTAGATAAGGCTAAAGAATTGATAAAGAGATATGGAGCTTGGTTTATACAGTTCCCAACTTTCTCATATATCAGAATTGATGGTTTTCAAAGGGCTCCCTATAGACTCCTTAGATATCCTACTAAGCATGTCATATTGCTAGAAGACACTAGGCAGATTTGTGACTTTGACAATGTTGTGAAGGGAGAAACGAACATGACTAGTTTTGGGAATGATGTTCCCCTCAAGATAGGAATGGGTGAGGTTGTTGCTTCCATTCATTCTGCTCATTCTTTTGAGGAGGATATCAGTACTCTTTTTCTCTCCTTCCATTCCAAAAGGGAAAGGTTTGACATCACTGGTGAAGCTCGAAAGAAGGCCAGTAGGGATTATAGCCATAAGGCTCGCATTGAAGATTACTGGTTTAACCTTGCTAATGAATTTGAGGTAAGAAGGTAGAAGTTTTCTAGGTTTCCAGTGGATTTGGTAAGGCTATACAATGTGAAGGCCATCCCTGACTAGGTGGAAGAGGATGGAAATATGATCTAGGGTCATGTCTATGAGGTAGTAAAGGATAGGCTAGTTGGAGAAGTTGAACTGTTAGAGGAGGAAAAAATTGAGTTGGACCAGGTCATGGCCTCGGTGATCAAGTATAACAAGATGTGGTTGAAGCACAAGATGCTAGAGTTGGAAGGTGAAGGTGTTCCATGCACCTATGATCTAATGGGGACTTAGAGTCTCACTCTGCTTCTGAGAGATCACTTGAATTAGATCCTAAGGGCAAAGAGAAGGTGGATTCTCCTTTCAGAATCTAGGTAAGGGAAGTTCAGGCATAGAAGGTTGCAGAGGTAAGTAAATAGAGGAAGCATATTGCTAAGAAGAGGAGACATGCCTCTAAAAGAGAAGTTGAAAAGGAAAAGGAAGAGGAGGTGGAAAGTTCTCCTCCATTGATAAAGAGGAAAAGGATTACAAAATTGTCACAGAAGGTGGAGGAGGCTCCTAAATCTGACAAACAAGGTGAGCCACCTGTGGTAGAGGTTGAGAGCTTAGGGGAAAAGACACAAGTATACATGAGGAGGTCAAGGACTCCTTCCCCAAGGGATACTGCAACAAAGGTGAATGGTCCAGTGAGTATTCCGTTTGTGGAACAAGTGAGTGCCTCCATTCCTTATGATGTTGATAACACCCAAGAGGAAATGAGGAAGGATGAGGATCCTAAGGATGTGGGTGAGGAAATGTTTGAGGAAGGTGACCTCTATAATAAAGGCAGAGATTGATAAGGTAGTACAGTCCCCCTTGGTGGCATATGTAGACTCACCTATGAAGGATCGATTTGACGAGTCTCCTCAAAACAAGGAAGAAATACCAGCTAGGGACCCTTCACTAGTGCAAGTGGTTGTGGAAGAACGAGAAAAAGAGAAAGAGAATCCATTTGTGGACATTCCCAATATTCCAAGTGTTGAAAAGGATGCAACTACTGATCAGCAGGAACAAGGGCAAGATAAGCAAGATACGACGCCTGCTGGGTCTACTATTCCAAATTGGCTTCAGAAGGAGTTGAAGATTAAAATGGTGATAGTGGAGGATGCTCCTCCTAATTGGGATGTTCTCATGGCTAATTTAGAGATGGGAAAAACTAAGAAGAAAGCAAGGGTTGTGTACTGAATTGAAAGAGATAGGTCAGGTAACATAGTGGCTCACATTGCTACCCCTGCTCCAAACAAAGATAGCGACAATATGACTACCCAAGATTATCATGTAAAACTGTTGACTTGGGGCATGCTACTGTGGAACAACATATTGAAGAATATGAAGGCTCCAGTGCAATGATTGTGGGCAGGTTGAAGAAATCTGTGCAAATGAGGCAAGAGTTAGAGAGGGAGAATGAGAAGCTAAAGAAATATTTGCAAGAATTGATAAAACCCTTGCAAGATATTGGCTCTTCCTCATCTACTGCAGGTTTCTTACCTCAGGAGACAATCTCTAAACTTGAGAAGATGAAGGGCACCACACATGCTACATTTGCTTGGTTACATGCTGTCCAAACTAGAGGGGATGATGCTATTAAGGATATTTTGTGAATTAGTGGTGATGCTTTGAGATCAGTGGATTGGTTAAAGGTTGTATTAGCTCAGGATAATGAGGATATTGACCTCCTACATCAGAAGGCTACAACAATCATGGGATTCATTGAAGATAAATTGGTAAAGTGTTTGATTATTCATTTTCCAAGAGTTTTTGAACCTTGGGAATGGTTTGAAATCTTGCAAATGAGGCAGAAGGAATTGAAAAGGATCCATAAGAATACAAGGAAGATTGAGGATGCATTGGTTGGTATCCATGAAAAATGTATTTCATTCTTTGAGGTCATGACTAGAAGGAAGAATTTTTCTCTGAAACATCTCAATTTGGCGCAACTTAGGAAGTGGTGGAGAAATGTTTATTCTCCAGTCAATGAAGGACCAATTACTAGACATCAGCTGGATGATGTTGCAACTTATATTGTAGTCATGGATAGATACCTGACTAATAAGGCTGATTAGGATGGTACAGTTAGGTAGGCAAGAGATGGCTTTAAGTCTCTTGAAAGAAGGATTAGGGTTTTGCCTGTGCCACCTATAGGTGAGCAGGATAGAGTTTTGTTGGTCGTACATGGTGAGGAAGATCAAGCTAAAGACAAGGATGGGGAGTCTTCCCATTATTCATATGTATTGGGCCAACCTTTCGGTATCTTGGTGATTTTGGATGTAATTTGTGCCAATGGCACATTTCATATGATGTTCAAATATATTTGAGGCTGACCTCTTGTAGGTCATGTTTTTATTGTAATTATCTTTTGGGCCGACCTATCTTAGGGATTATCTATAAAACTGGCATGTTGCCTCATTTGAAGAGATAGAGTAGATAGATAGGAGAATAGATGGGCATTTTAGATATAGAGAGAAAATAGACAATTGATATTAGAGTGAATTAGGGTTTATTCTCAAGCAAGTGTTGTCATAGAAAACTGGAGTTGTTACTACTTTGGATGATTTAATATAAGAAATATATTGTGTTTGGTATCTATCTTGTGGAATCTCATCTGGCATGGTTCTTGTTATTCTATCTTTGAAATTGCTTATAATTTTGTGGTTAAATAGTTTGATAATTCTTATGGTTTCATGTTTGGAATATTTGTAGTGATCTCTAGTCCGTAGTTTTTGCAGTTAGCTAATTGTTAGCTTCTTTGCAAAGTTAGCTTGGACTTAAAATTGTGCTTAGTTCAATTATAAGGGTTTGTTCATCTCAATTGCAATAGAATTGGCTGAATGAATGTTTGTGATTTGAAAATCTTTAAATACCTTAGAATATTGCACTATTTATATGAAATTGCAGATTCATTTGAGTCGAGTAGAATGTAGCTTATGAGAGATCGGTCCATTTTGAACATTTTATCTTTTGGCATTTTCAATCTTAGGGTTAGAAATAGTCTTAGAATCATCTCTAAAAATTTTATCTTTTGTTGGTTCTTTGTTATCGAGGTTCAAATCAAGATTTCTTGTATCAATTTGTTGTTTAGATCTGATAAATTCTAAGTCCAGTGTTTAATCATAGTAAGGTCCTATTGTGATTACCAGCATTTTCACATATTATCAATGAGTTGTTTCATTGCATTGTCAAGACCTAACATTAGAGAATTTGGGGTTATCTCTTTTCCATAGAGATTTACCTTTCAAGAGAGATAGGATATCATATTCTATCTATGTTTTTTCTATGCAGAAAACACCATCAACAGATTGGCGCTAGAAGAAGGGCCTTTGAACAAGAAAACTAGAGCGTTTCTTGAATGCCATCTCTCTTGAGAGGCTTAGAAGAAAAAATAGATCTACTCCAGGAGGAGAAGAATTTTAGGAGTTACAAGACCCTACTAGGTCAAGAAGGACCAGACGAGGGGAAGAATCATCTTTAGCTCACCCACTTCCATCATCTCCATCATCCTCATCTTCATCTAACTCTGAGGGAATTCTCATTCCACAGCCACAACCAGTCATAAATCAGCCATTACCACCCCCACCTCCACCAATGGCTTTTCTTGCTAATAATCTGTCCCCATTGATCTTTAATAATTACAATGTTATGCCAAAGAATATTGAGCACTTCTGCTCTAAGTTTCATACTCATGACCCCAATAGGATGGCAAAAGAGTACATTAGGATTTTTCAGACTTGTCTAAGAGATAGAGGAATTAACCATGAAGATGTTGCATTTAGGATTTTCCCTTATTCTCTAGGAGAAGAGGCCTTATATTGGTACAATCACTTTCCTGCTACCTCCATCCATAATTGGACTAAGTTAGAAGCTGCATTTTTGCAAAAGTTCAAGATTCTCATCAGTGCTAATGAACTGTACTTGCATTTTACTAGAGTAAAAAGAGAGATTAATGAGCCTATAGGATCATTCAATGATAGGTTCTATCAAGAATATACCTGACTCTAGGTGCCTTATGATGGGAATGAAAACACTACTTTGGAGGTGTACCTTGAAACCTTGGATAGCCTTACAACCACCTTCCTTAAACAAAGGACTAATCCTTTGAATACTTTGTTCACTGCATATGCAGAGGTAGTAAAAGTCAGCACGGACTTGAGGCAACAATTATTAGGACCCTTGCCATCCTTAGGACCTGCTGCTCACCCCAGAAAAATTCAAGCCCTTAACCGGGATTTGACTAGTCATGCTCCAATCATGAATCTTGTACCATCATTGCCTCTAGTTCCTCATCCAAGACCACCTTTAAATCAAGCTCAACCTATGGCCTCTTATCCTTAGTAGATAGCTAATCAACCCCTTCATCAGCAACAAGTTGGCTTCCCTACATATTTGTAGAATTCAAAAGTCTTGAACCAGGCTGTTGGTTCTGGAAACATGCTCGGATATCCTTCTGGTGGTAACCCAGCACCATCTAATAGTTTGGATAAGGAAAGGTTGGATGAATTATCTGAAAAAGTGGAGAGGTTGAATACAGAGGTAACTTATTTGAGAAATTAGAATAGCCAGCTTCAAGCTGCTCAGAAGAATATACAGTCTATGGTAGGGAAAATAGGAACTTTGAAAGAGGTCAATATTTTGACATAAATCAAAATTATGATAGAAGACAAGGCTCTGGTCAAAATTTTGATAGAAATCAGCAAGGTGGACAAGGATTTTATAGAGGGAAATAGCCTAGGCAAAATAGGGCATGGAATACTAGACCAAATAATGGAGGGATTTCTACTCCCTTAGATCAACCCACTACTGAGGAGAAGCCTCTGAATGGTGTATACTTAGCAGAAGTAGCCTTGTTTGGATGGTGTAGGCTCCATAAAACAAGTCAACATTCTAAGCTAGATTGTGTTGAATTTCAGATTGCAGCTTCTATCTTTCAGTATGAAGTGGAGAATAATCCTACTGGACAAGAAATAGTACCTTCAAATCCATATGATTCTCTAGTACTGGTACTTAATCATGCCCCATTCCCCAAAGATGAGGAAAATGAACCAGAAGAGGTATCTATTACAGAGGATGAGGCAAAATAGGTGTTAAATGAAGATGAGATTTCCTAGTTGTTTAATGAGGAGAGTGATAATGATAACGACCCTTTAGATGAAGATGAAGTTAGTGTTGAAGAATTTTAGATGTTTCAACAACCTTTGAAGAAATATGATTTAAGAAATAGGCCTAACAAGGGTCCATAGGCTGGAGGTCCTTTCACTACTTCTATCCCTCCTAACAATTTCAATACTCCACCAGATCCACAAGCAGGCAATAATCCACCCTATCCTCATGTGCCGACACAATACCTATCAAAAGGAAACAATGCTGAAATATCCAAGGATAAGTAGGCTGGTGGCTACAAGGAGGCCCATACTAACCTAAATATGGAGCAATTGGGTGAATATGTGACTGAGGAATTCAAGAAAGTAAAGGTGAGTCTTTCTGCCTTTGAATTATTAAGAGTGCATGCCATTAGGAGTGTAGTTCTGGAATCATTTAGTTCAAATATAACATCGCAAGAGGTAGCCACCAATGAGGCTGCTACCAGGTCTTCTAATTCTCAAAAACCTAGAAGTCAGGTCCCACCTATAGACAAGAGGGTAGATAAGGATAAGGGTCAAGTTGCACAAGCTGATACCATCTGAATCTATTCCAAGGTAAGATGGAAACTCCTCCTTTCCTAATTTTTGTTCGTATCTTCAGAAAGAATTTGCATAATTGTCTTCTAGATTCAGGAGCCTCTACAAATGTTATGCCTTTTGCTATTTGTAAAGCATTGGGTATTACCCCTATAGCCTCTCAAAAATAGGTTACTCAATTAGACAAAAAATAGGTGAGTGTAGTTGGAGAACTAAACATGATCCCTACACAGCTTGCTTCAGATCCTAGAGTGCAACAAGTGATCAACATCCAAGTTGCTAACATTCTTAATACCTATGGTTTGATCTTAGGCAGAGATTTCACTAAAGATTTAAATGGATATATATCTATAGACCATTCCCATATGTGGTTACCATGGAAAGGAGTCCCAAATCATATCATAATTGAAAGAGAACCCAGAATGAAATATGTAATCATGGAATACCAAAATATCTTAAATGAGGTGTTGGTGTCTGAGGTTAGCATGGGGAACTATGTGTTGGCTACATCAGCTACAAAGGATGAAGAAGTTTTTATGCTATAGGATTCTTCAGATGAAAAAATTCCAGAGAGTAGTAGTCCTGGGACATTAATTGAACAAGAGGATGAAACAAATGACCAGGAAGACAGGCAGCTTGGTTTGTTGGATAAATTTCAAGAGTTCATCTAGAAGTGTATGGAAGATCAAATACAACTAAGGGGAAGCATGACATTTGAGGAATTATTGCTTCCAAGTTGGTGCAGAGTCCATGATGCCCCTCATTCTGAGCTAGAATGTGATTTGTGTCAAACTACTATCCAATAGATACATAAATGCATTAATCCAGTTCTACCTGTTGGACCTAATGTGCAGGAAGGATTAAACAGTGATAAAGGTAAAAACCCAGTGCTTCCTGAAAAGCTCACTATCCTCAACAAAGAATAGGGTAAATTGAAACCAAAGGAACCTGACGGCTATTGAACACTAATATTCAATGGATCTAAATCCAAACAGGGTGTTGGAGCAGGATTTGAATTAATCAGTCCTAAAGGTAAGAATTACTTTGCTGCTCATAGACTCCAGTTCCAATGCACTAATAATGTTGCTAAATATGAATCTCTGATCTATGGCTTATTAATGGCATTAAGGAAGAAAGTTAAGATATTACAAGTGTTTGGATATTGGTAATCAAACAAGTAAGCAAACAATATTCATGCCATGATAGAAGAATGACCAATTACAGGCATAGGGTGTGGGATCTCATTGAGGGGTTCGATGCTTTTAATATCCAGTTAATCCCTTGAAACAAAAATCAAGTTGTTGATTCTCTAGCACAAGTTGCTAGCACCTTGTAGCCTCTTTCACTTTCAAGATTGAAGAAATTTACAGATGAGCTCACTCCACTACCTTCAGTACCTGACAACATTACCAATTTCTAGGTATTTGAAGATGATAAGCATATTTTGGACTTTATTACAAGTTGTGATGTGTTTGCTTCCCAAGTTATTGATGAGATAGAGCCTCAAGAAGTAGAAATTGACTTTGGAGGAATCATTAATTTGAAGACCAATACCATTCCAAGAGGTATGGTGCAACTTGAACGAATCTTTAATTTAGATAAGATAAGAGATCAAGAACAATAGACTAAAAGGGAGTGTCTTAGTAGCCAGTGTGAGACATATAATATGGGGACGCCAGAGGACTCAAAGAATGTTTTTATTGGAAAGGTATGTACTCCAGAAGAAAGAAAGGGAATTATTGATACCTTACATACATATCATGATGTAATAGCTTGGAGTTATGAAGATTTGAAAATATATGATACTTCAATCATCACACACACCATTCCCTTGAAGACAGATGTCAAACCATTCAGGAAGAGACAAAGACCAAGCAATGCTTTGTTAGAACCCATTATTCAGAAAGAGGTGCAAAAACTGCTTTCAGCATGCATTATATTTCTAGTAAGGCACTCTACTTGGGTGGTGAATTTGGTTCCAGTAAGGAAAAAAAATGGAGAAATTAGGTTATGTGTAGACTTTAGGAATCTCAATAGAGCATCAGAAAAGGATAATTATCCAGTTCCTTCACTGGATGAGGTGCTTCAGATTGTTAATGGATGTCAAATGATGTCCTTTTTGGATGGGTATTCTGGATACAACTAGGTTATGGTGCAGTATGAGGATAGGCACAAGACTTCCTTTACTACAAAATGGGGAAACTTTTCTCATAGAAGAATTTCATTAGGATTGATCAATGTTGGAGCTACATTCCAAAGAGATATGGGCATTGCTTTTAAGGATATAATTGGTAAGTGCATCATTATTTATATGGATGATTTGACTATTTTTTCCAAGAAACGAGGTGATCACATAACAAATTTATGTAAGGTGTTTCAAAGATGTAGAGAGTTTGGTATTTCACTTAATCCAAGGAAGTGCATTTTTGGAGTTATAGAAGGAAATTTGTTAGGACATATCATCTCATAACAGGGTATTGTTATTGACCCTGAAAGAATTCAGGCCATCTTGAAGATTCAGCCTCCTGCAAGTAAGAAATAAATGAAGTCATTCTTTGGTAAGATTAACTTTGTTAGGAAATTTATCACTGGATTTGCAGAGATAGTCAAGCCATTGATTGCTATGTTGAAACAAGAAGTAAAAATAGAATGGAATGTGAAAGCTAAGGAGGTGTTTGCAGAAATCAAGAAAGCCATTGTTGAGGCTCTTGTATTGGTGAGTCCAAATTACAAAAGGCCTTTTTACATATATTCATTCGCTTTTGATCACTCCTGTGCTGCAATGTTAACTCAAAAGTTTGATCAAGGTGATGAACACCCTATAGATTTTATGAGTACTCCCTTAAAAGATGTAGTATTGAGATATCTTAACATGGAGAAATAGGCCTATGATCTGATCAGAGCAGTTAAGAAGTTTCGACACTATATTTTGAGGAATAAAGTTTTTGCCATAGTGCTTGATCCTGTAGTAAAGTTGTTGTTGATGCAGAATGAGTTAGGTAAATGAAGAGCCAAGTGGGTGACCATGTTGCAGGAATATGATATGGAAATCCAACCTATGAAATTAGTAACAGGACAAGGACTTACACAGACAATGGTTGAGACCGGTCCTAATCTCACAGTTCAACATTATTACCTTCAAGAGGTGTCTCCAGGAGATTGGTATGATGAAATCATTTTCTATTTGTTGAATTAGCAGTGCCCTGAACACCTCAATATAGTTCATAGATGAGCCTTGCACTTGAGGAGTGGGAGTTATATGATGAAAGGAGCTATTTTTTACAAAATAAATCATGAGGGTGTATACTGAAGATGTCTAGGAAAAGAAGAAGTTGTCAGAGTGATGATTGAATTTCATGAGAAATATGGCACCAACCATGGTTCTGCATCATTTTCTGCACATTAGATCTTGAGGGTAGGCTATCATTGGCCCACTTTATTCAAATATGCACACCGGCATGTGAGAATTTTTCACATATGTCAAACTACAACAAGTAAGGAAAAACATGTAGCTCTTCCACTCCAGCTAGTCATAGAGGTAAAACCATTTGCTTAGTGGGGTATGGACTTTATAGGTCCAATTAATCCTTCATCTTTTGTGGGCCACAGGTATATTCTTACCATAACTGATTATTTTACTAGGTGGATAGAGGATCTTTCTTGTAAAGAGTGTACTTCGTATGTGGTAATCAATTTTCTTGAATCAAGAATTATCAATCGTTTTGGTTACCCACTATCTTTGGTCTGTGATAATGGTCTTGCATTTGCTTCACTAAAATTTTCTAATTGGGCGTATGATAATGGGATTGTCATTAAGTTTTGATCCAATTATTACCCTCAGGGTAATGGTCTAGTTGAGTCTTCCAATAAGAACCTATTGACAGTTATCCATAAGTTGTTAAAACAAAATCCCAAGGATTGGCACACCTGGCTCCAATTTTCTCTTTGGGCTGACCATACTAGACATAAGGCATCCATAGGAACCTCTCCTTATCACTTGGTGTATGGTTTAGAAACTTTGTTTCCTATCCAGTTGAAAATCCCTACATTGCAGTTTATTAACGAGTACTATAATGAAGAAGATAAACGTGAGGCCCATTTGGTTGAATTGTTGCATTTGGAAGAGAAAAGAGATGAAGCCCTAGAGAACATTGCTAAACATCAAGAGGTAGTAAAAAGATGGTTTTATAGGAGAGCTAAGGTAAGCGCCTTTAGAATTTCTGACTTAGTTCTTTATTGGCATAAAGCCCATGATCATAGGGGAGAGCATGATAAATTTGATATATGGCTTGGTCCTTACCAGATTTCAAAAATTCTGGGAGATAATGCTTTTCATTTGAAAACCCTCAGTAGTGAGGATATCTCGCTGCCTATTAATGGTGATTATATGAAACATTCTTTTCAACCTTGAACTACTTACAGTTCATCCTATACATAGTTAGAGTAGGTTTTCTTTATGCTTTGCTCTTATTGTTGGTTTTTCTTTGGTAGTTTGGGTTCCTGATTCCTTTGGGACTGTTGCATCTATACAACAGGCTATTTGCTTGGGATTGTTCTGGAAATTTCTTTTATAAAATCTAATCATTTTTTTAGATTCATGTGGTGGAATTATTTTATATGATGTCCTTTGTACTTAGAATTAGAATCACTTGTTTTAGATACACTTTGGAATATATTTGGGTCTCACATTTTCACATTAAAATTAAGGATTCTAGAGTTTCATTGGATCTTTGGTGATTTGGCCTAGTGAAAAATCTTATATTCTACTTCAGTGCCACTGTGTCTCATCCCTGAGTGTGAGTTTCATTACTTGCAAAGGTGAAGAAGAAATTTATACAAAACACAAAAGGAGAAAGAGAAAAATTTGAAAATTTGAATGAGCTTCACCTTATCAGGAGTATCCTAGTATCTCTACTAGGGTTATAGATGCCTGACTGGTAGTAGAGCTATGCTTAGGAGGGTCACAACGATAACCTTGTCGGGGCTATGAATTCTTGACTAGCGGGGAGACTCTATCCAAGTTTCTTTTGAAGTTTGAACTTTTACGTAGCTTGGTCAGATTCACTCTGGTTCACATTGTACTTATAGGATGGGAATAAATGCATAATACACACACTTGGACTCTGGTATAGGAAAAGTTCTTCTTGCTTGTGGTTTCTAAAACTTTATTCATAGGAGTCTTGATGAGAGGATTCAAACCAGAGATTCTTGGTTCTTGATTCTAGTTTATTCTTGAAATGCTCTGGAGCATTTCCCCAGTGGAGTCTCTATTTGTTGTGTAGTTTTTGCACACATGCCTCATTAAAAGTGGGGACCCTCTTTTTTTTCTTTTGGTGTTTTGGCCCTTCTTTTCTAGGGGTTTTCCCTTGCTTGGGTTCATGCTTTAATGTCCATTTTTCAAAATTAAAGTGGCACACTTATGAATATTATTAAAACTCTTGAGTTCTGATCTCATTCTGAAGTTTTCATTGCTTTTGGGAAAATTCACTTGGGTCAGATTCTCCCGACTTTCTCCAATGTCGCGAGGTTGTCGCCTTTTGACCCTATTTTCAGGAAAATTCGTATGGCCCGAATTTCGCCGAAGTCCATCACCATGTCGAATCCCCAAGTTTTTATGGTCATGGCTATCTTGTTGACCGCATTAATGGTGTTTGTGTGGGTGTTTTGGGGCTTTGATATATTGGATTTTGGGAAGCTTTTTATCATTTGATTTTGTGCATTGACTATCATTCAAGCTTGAGTCTTGGAGATTTTGGTTTTTTGTTGGATTGTGATTTTCAAAGCCGTTTCTACTATGCATTTGAATTTCATGTGCGTGGACTATATCCTACTCGTGTTTGATGGTTACCTATTGACATCACCAATTCTAGTCTTTTTTCTCCCATGGTATGTTGAAATGCTTCTTTGCTCTATTGATTTCGAATTGCTTCACCTTATTTATTTCCTAATCTTTCATGATTTCCTAATTTCCATGGGTATGCACATCATCATTGGGTATTTTGGGGGTTTTCATTGTCATACCAGTCCATTTGGTTGGTTGTTGAATGTTTATGCTTGACCTAGTATTGTTCCGTTTTGGGCATTTGCTTGCATTGGTCTTAAATTTTCCATTTTAGGGTGTAAGCAAGTCGTACCTGGTTCCCTGTGTTTTCATGGAAGATTGTTGACCTAGGGCATGGCCAATCTTCCTCGAATTGCTATGGGGAGTGTTCTAGATTTGTATTTGATCCGTAGGAGGTCTAGGTTAAGTTGTTTCAAAGTTTAGGCTTGAGATCTGGAGTGATTTGAACTATTTTGGTGAAAGTAAGAAAGATGTGGACGGGTTCGGGTTTTTGAGGTCCTCGCAGAATTTCGCTTCCCTCGGATTTCCCCAACTTTCCCTATTTCTTTCTCTTTTATCACTTTTTCTCGGATTTCGTCCATCTCGCCAAAATCCACTTCCTCCATATTTTCCTGGTGTTCACGGTTGGTTCGTTTTACCGATTTCGTTCTTTATAATGTTATATCCGGACTTCGCCAAAATCCATTTACTCTGAATTTTCCTGAATTGTCCGTGTCTCCTCCTTTTTCCTAGGTTAGTTATAACTGTTGTTGTTTTCGCCAAAATCCATCTCTGGCAGATTCTTCTAGGTTTTCTGGGAAAAGGTTGAGTTTGATGGTTAGGGAGGATTTGTTTATTGATGATGTCTTTGATGAATTAAATGAGCTTATGCTAAGTACCTTTTGGTATATTCCTTTGTTATTTGATGGATTAAAATGATTTTATGGGATTTTGCATGCTTGGTTTGTTGGAATCCTCCTGATCCAGATTTTCCCGAAAATCCTCTCCAATGTAGAATCCCGAGGGGGGCTAAATCCTGAACTTTGGGATACTGATTTCTTGCACTTCTTGTTTCTTGTGGATCTGATTATGGTCATATTTATGTGTTTGTATGCAGGATCAGGACAAGATATTGCTAGCCGAGGAAAGGGGAGGGCATTAGATCCGAGTGCAGAGACTTCTGCCATTTCAGATGTAGAGAAAGTGAAATTAGACATAAGGAGATGGATTCCTGAGAGCAAGCTGACCTCAATTTGGTCAAGAATCACAGATACAAATGTGGGCATGTGGGACTATGAGGAGTTCAAGGCCGAGATGTCAGCATCGAGCCCTCATCTGATGGCAAAAAGAATGGTAGACTCCGGATTGGCTCATGTGGCAAGTTTTCCTTCCATAGTGCAATACTATGAACTGGTGCTTGAATGTGCTAAAAATTATGATAGATGGACACAGAGGATAATTGGTCCCTAAGGAAGGATTTTGGCTGGCTTTTGTCCTATGGCCATTGCTACAACCTTTGAAATTCCTGATAGGTCCCATGTCATGGCCTTTGACAAGGATGGTGCCAAGAAGTATTATGAGGACAATGTGGTCATGTCTCAGCAGGTGATCAACTCTTGGCTAGAGAATCCTAAATCCCATTTCTCCAAGTTTCCTAAGCAACTATTCAGGCTTAAGATCAAGAGAGAGTATTGCAATTTCATTACTCTTCTCAGCAGGTTGCTGGGATTGAAGAGTGCAGGTGTGTTCGAGACCTAGATGTTTAATGTAATTGCCAAAATGGAACAGGGAATTGACTATGATTGGGCAGGTGTCATCAGTGTTGTGATTCATGAATAGTTATGCAACATCTTGTAAACCAAGACCTTTATCATGACCTCTTACCTAGTGTATTCATTGGCCAGACTTCACCCATATAAGCGATTGAGCACTAGGGGTACCTTTGGGAAAGATACCATATATGAAGTATATCCACAGTTGCACCTAACTAGAGGGAGCTATAGGAGATCCAATGATGCGTTCACAATGTACCTCACCAGTTTGCTCCAAGGTGTAAAGCATATGAGAATCTCAGATAAGGCTAAAGAATTGATAAAGAGATATGGAGCTTGGTTTATACAGTTCCCAAATTTCTCATACATCAAAATTGAAGGTTTTCAAAGGGCTCCCTATAGACTCCCTAGATACCCTACTGATCATGTCATATTGTTGGAAGTCACTAGGTAGATTTGTGACTTTGACAATGTTGTGAAGGGAGAAATGCACAAGACTAGTTTTGGAAATGATTTTCCCCTCAAGATAGAAATGGGTGAGGTTTGTGCTTCCATTTAGTCTGCTCATGCTTCTAAGGAGGAGATGAGTACTCTTGGTGTTTCCTTCCATTCCAAAATGGAAAGGTTTTACATCACTGGCGAAGCTCAAAAGAAGGCCAGTAGGGATTATAGCCATAAGGCTCACATTGAAGATTACTAGGTTAACCTTGCTAATGAATTTGAGGTAAGAAGGAAGAATTTCTCTAGGTTTCCAGTGGATTTGGTAAGGCTATACAACGTGAAGGCCATCCCTGACCAGGTGGAAGAGGATGGAAATGTGATCCAGGGTCATTTCTATGAGGTAGTAAAGGATAGGCCGGTTGGAAAAGTTGACTGGTTAGAGGAGGAAAAGACTGAGTTGGACTAGGTCATGGCCCCGGTGATCAAGTATACCAAGATGTGGTTGAAGAAAAATATGCTAGAGTTGGAAGGTGAAGGTTTTCCATGCACCTATGATCTGATGGGAGACTTAGAGTCTCACTCTGCTTCTGAGGGATCACTTGAATTAGATCCTAAGGGCAAAGAGAAGGTGGATTATCCTTTCAAAATCTAGGTAAGGGAAGTTCAAGCAGAGAAGGTTGCAGAGGTAAGTAAATAGAGGAAGCCTATTGCTAAGAAGAGGAGACATGCCTCTAAAAAAGAAGTTGAAAACGAAAAGGAAGAGGTGGTGGAAAGTGCTCCTCCATTGATAAAGAGGAGAAGGATTTAAAAATTGTCACAAAAGGTGGAGGAGGCTCCTAAATTTGATAAACAAGGTGAGCCACCTATGGTAGAGGTTGAGAGCTTAGGGGAAAAGACACAAGTATACATGAGGAGGTCAAGGACTCCTTCCCCAAGGGATACTGCAACAAAGGAGAATGGTCCAGTGAGTATTCCTTTTGTGGAACAAGTGAGTGCCTCCATTCTTGAGGATGTTGATAACACACAACAGGAACCTAGGAAGAATGAGGATCCTAAGGATGTGGGTGAGGATGTGTTTCAGGAAGGTGACCTCTATAATGCAAAGGCAGAGATTGATAAGGTAGTACATTCCCCCTTGGTGGCATATGCAGACTCACCTGTGAAGGATCGATTTGACAAGTCTCCTCAAAATGAGGAAAAAATACCAAATAGGGCCCATTCACCAATGCAGGTGGTTGTGGAAGAATGAGAACAAGAGAAATAGAATCCAGTTGTGGACATTCCCAATATGCCAAGTGTTGAAAAGGATGCAACATTTGATCAGCAGGAACAAGGGAAAGATAAGCAAGATACAGTGACTGCTGGGTCTACTATTCCAGATTGGCTTGAGAAGGAGTTGAAGATTAAAATGGTGATAGTGGAGGATGCTCCTCCTAATTGGGATGTACTCATGGCTAATGTAGAGATGGGAAAAAATAAGAAGAAAGCAAGGGTTGTGTCCTAAATTGAAAGAGATGGGTCAGGTAACAAAGAGGCTCAGTTTGCTACCCCAGCTCCAAAAAAAGATAGAGACAATGTGACTACCCAAGATTATCATGTGAAAAATTATGACTTGGGGCATGCTACTGTGGAACAACATATTGAAGAATATGAAGGCTCCAGTGCAGTGATTGTGGGCAGGTTGAAGAAATCTGTGCAAATGAGGCATGAGTTAGAGAGGGAGATGAGAAGCTAAATAAATACTTGCAAGAGTTGATGAAACCCTTGCAAGATATTGGCTCTTCCTCATCTACTATAGGTTTCTTACCTCAGGAGACAATCTTTGAACTTGAGAAGATGAAGGGCACCACACTTGCTATAGTTTCTTGGTTACAGGGTGTCCGAACCAGAGGGGATGATGCTATTAAGGACATTTTTTCAACTGGTGGTGATGCTTTGAGATCAGTGGATTGGTTAAAGGCTGTATTAGCTCAGGATAATGTGGATACTGACCTCCTACTACAGAATGTTACCACAATCATGGGATTCACTGAAGATAAATTGGTAAAGTGTGGGATTCTTCCTTTCCCAAGAGTTTTTGAACCTTGGGAATGGTTTGAAATCCTGCAAATGAGGCAGAATGCCTTGAAAAGGATCCATAAGCATGCAAGGAAGATTGAGGATGCATTGGTTGGTATCCATGACAAATGTAATTTATTTTTTTGAGGTCATGACTGGAAGGAAGAAGTTTTCTGTGAAACATCTCAATTTGGAGGAGCTTAGGAAGTGGTGGAGAGATGTTTATTCTCCAGTCAGTGAAGGATTGGTTACTAGACATCAGCTGGATGATGTTGCAACTTATATTGTAGTCGTGGATAGATACCTAACTAATAAGGCCGATTGGGATGGTACAGTTAGGCAGGCAAGAGGTGACATTAAGTCTCTTGAAAGAAGGATTAGGGGTTTTCCTGTGCCACCTATTGCTGAGCTGGATAGAGTTTTTTTGGTTGTACATGGTGAGGAAGATCGAGCTAAAGACAAGGATGGGGAGTAGCTATATAGGGCTACATTGAGATTTGTGCTTCCCATTATTCACATGTATTGGGCCAACCTTTTGGTATCTTGGTGGTTTTGAATGAAATTGGTGGCAATGGCACATTTCATATGATGTTCAAATATATTTGAGGCTGACCTCTTGTAGGTCATGTTTTTATTGTAATTATCTTTTGGGCCAACCTATCTTAGGGATTCTCTATAAAACTAGCATGTTGCCTCATTTGAAGAGATAGAGTAGATAGATAGGAGAATAGATGGGCATTTTAGATATAGAGAGAAAATAGACAATTGATATTAGAGTGAATTAGGGTTTATTCTCAAGCAAGTGTTGTAACAGAAAACTGGAGTTGTTACTACTTTGGATGATTTAATATAAGAAAGATATTGTGTTTGGTATCTATCTTGTGGAATCTCATATGGCATGGTTCTTGTTATTCTATCTTTGAAATTGCTTATAATTTTGTGGTTAAATAGTTTGATAATGCTTAAGGTTTCATGTTTGGAATTTTTGCAGTGATCTCTAGTCCGTACTTTTTACAGTTAGCTAATTATTAGCTACTTTGCAAAGTTAGCCTAGACTTAAAATTGTGCTTAGTTCAATTATAAGGGTTTTTTCATCTCAATTGCAATAGAACTGGCTGAGTGAATGTTTGTGATTTGAAAATATTGAAATACCTTAGAAGATTGCACTATTTCTATGAAATTGCAAATTCATCTAAGTGAAGCAGAAAGTAGTTTATGAGAGATTGGTCCATTTTGAACATTTTAACTTTTGGAATTTTCAATCTTAGGGTTAGAAGTAGTCTTAGAATCATCTCTGAAACCTTTATCTTTTGTTGTTTCTTTGTTATCAAGGTTCAAATCAAGATTTCAAGTATCAATTCATTGTTTAGATCTGATAAATTCAAAGTCCAGTGTTTGCTTGTAGTAAGGTCCCATTGTGATTACCATAATTTTCTTATATTATCATTGAGTTGTTTTGTTGCATTGTGAAGACCTGACATTAGAGACCTTGCGGTTATCTCTTTTTCATAGAGATTTAACTTTCAAGAGAGATAGGATATCATATTTTGTCTGAGTTGTTGTTGTGCAAAAAACACCATCAACAGTGCCTCACAACCTATTTTTTAACTATTACAATTGCATCTTATGTATGCATGAATTAGATTTCTATTGAATAACAGTAAAAAAATTTGTCTAATTCTAATTCAACACTCTACCTCACTCTTCATTCACATAATTCTAATCTTCAACTTAGCATTCACAACTTAAATTCACACTTCTCTACTCAAATTCACATCACATACAATAAATTTCACATCAATTTCCTCAAAACACTAAAAACAATCCAACATATATATGAACATCAATTAGGTTGGCCTAATTAGATGTAATACCCAAACTGTAACTGGTTGGATCCAAAAGAACTTCATCCACACAACATGCCAAACAATCCAAAACTCAAAACCCCTTAGGATCGTTCAACACAAACCTATAATAGATCCCATTTTGGATAGCAACACTTATTTATCCTTTGAATAACATCAAATGTGTTAGGTTGGATCCATATAAGATCTAAGAGAAAAAAACTTCATATGCATATCCACATCTCAATATGTGGACTTCAAAAATTGATACCATCTAGAATTCATGCTCAAATGTCATCTGTAAATTTATCTTCAACACTTCAAGGCCAAAAACTCATCCAAAGAGAAGTGTGGATTCTCCCACACAAACACACTATACAGAAAGATAAATTTGAACTACCAAGACAAACTTTTCTACTCATATATCTCAGCCTACTTGTCCAAACAAGATGAAATCTTGGAATTAGGTATATCTAACATCCAAAAAAAAATTATTAGAAGCATAGAGTGATAGCTTCATTTACAAAGTGGTGCAAACCCAAAAAATTTCATCACATACAATACATTTCACATTAATCTCCTCAAAAATCTGAAAAAAATCTAAAATATATAACGACATCAAGTATATCATCAATTAGGCTAGCCTAATTAGATGTAATACCAAAAATGTAACTATTGATCATAAAATCTTGTGCCTCTCTGATAGTCTTATGGGAAATTTAGTGAGTGGGGGCCAATATGCACCTCACTGAATACCTCCAGGATTTTTATAGAAATCTGAATCTTCTCTGAGTTTGGGAAAAAGGAAAAGGAAATGTAAATAGTAAAACATGAAAAATCATGATGCACAAACACTTTTACAACATTTCAAAACCACAAGCTCTCCCCTATGAGTGATATGAGAGACACAAAACACCACTTCCCTTAATTGGTGGGAGGAGAACAAACAATAGAGGCTTGATACAAGCACAGATGTAGTCATTCAATCGACCCTTAGGAAATGCATATTAAGATTCGAACCAAACATTGAAGTTCCAAATTTAATAGAAAAACATTCAAAATCAATACAAACCCTTCCTCTTAATATAGAATATCATGAAAAAATGATAACCTTACAAAGAAAATGGAGAAGTCCAATGAAATATTCTAGTCTCTAAAGCTTACGATTCAGTCATATACATAAACAACATGGAAATTTGATAACCAAAACTATTTAGATCAAGCAAGACACAATATTCTATTATAGATGAAGATATAAAGAGAGAAATATTGATAAAGACCATATCATGCACAATTTCAAGTATTTCTTCAGAATAACTCGTATTTAAGATTCAAATGAACTTTAGAAAAAAGATCGAATCTCAATCCGACAATAGTTTGATCATAGAAAAAACATTACATGCTAGAGTGAAGCGGTGTTATATAAATTTTTTAAAGAAATATTTCTATTAACTAATAAAAATAAAGAAAACTTTTCCAATGGGAAAACTTCAGGAACCCTTGCTCCATGTCATTTCTTTCAACATATAGCCACCCTAAAGACAAAACACCAACCTCTTCTAGATTTAATGAATGCTAGACGTCCAAATCTGATAGTTTGGAAATTTGATTCTAGATCTTTTATTAGATCGCTGAAATCTTTCTCATGAACTTTCAAGTACCACATTTATGTCATTTAGATATTTCAATAGGATTAGCCCTTGTAATTGCTCTAATCCTAGAAGACAGTTTGGAAAAAACTTGTCGGTCACCCAAGTGGCTTTGGTGCACTAACTCACGTCCCTTCACTGGAAAAAGGTATAGCACATTTTGATGGACTCTAAGTTGAACATTATTTTTATACAGCTACATGGAAAAAAAGAATGATGTGTTAGTAGGGAAGATAATCTCATCTTTGTGAAAAGCAGAAGTGAGAAAACATCTACTAGATCAACACGTGGTTTGACTTCTAACTAGAGAGAGAATGATCATTTGAGACACACACAACCACCATATGGCAAGTCTCCTTTCTATCATAAATACAAGTTCCTTATGCGCAGATCACCCATAAGACAAAAATAAAGCCGAAAGACAAAGATATACAAAGGACAAATTTTTCTTCACAGTTTTGGTGACTCATAGGGGATTTCGCTTGTAAAGGAACGAACCTAGACCTCTGGTTATTCTTGGAATTTAAGAAAGGAAAAATGCAGCATCTCCTAGTCTAGGTCAGTCGTTCGGTCAAGGTTACTAAATTTCGTATATGCCTGATCCAACTCGAAGACTTCCTTGAAAGAAACAAATCCCCATCTCACTGAAATGACCCCTAAGTGATAGTAAAGATGAGAAATATGAAGAATCTCATTCTCGATATCAGTCATTGCTTGTGCTAAGCTTGGACCTAGAAGATCAGTAGGAGTCTAAACCTTGTTCTTGACCTCTTATGTAATCTACTCGACTGACAATGCATCTCCATCTGCCAACAGGAAGGGAGGCAACCCATAACTATATAAGATCCTGAAATCTTTCTTGATTTCATCGACCCTCTTATTCAAAATCACCTAGATGTTCTTGGGTTTGGATCCCACCTTATGGTAGTAGGTGAATCCATTTTCTTTACTAGAGGTTTCCCTTTGATCTATTATACCTACACCTCTTAGGGCATTATATGTTTCCACATAGATCTTAGAGATCAAATTATGGGACTCGGCCAATCGGGGAGCGTATTCTTGAAGAGCTTGATCAGCCAACGGGCCAACCTTTCCATTCATTTCTTGGGCATCTTTCAAGAATTGTAAGGTCGGTTTCATAATGGTGAGTGAGACAAAGATTCACTGCTAGTAAGTGGATACCAACCTTTTCTATATAGGAAGGGTTGTAGATTTCTGTGCAATAGATAACTCCTCTTGTACCTAAGCCTTCTTCGCTTTTAGTCTCTACTCTAGTTGATCCCTCTTATCGAGAGCTTCTTCTAGCTCTGAGACCAAATTTTGTACTTCCTGAATTTGAGCATGTAAATCATCCTTGACTTCTCATTTATCAACTCTTAGATTTTTTATTTCTTGTCGAGCCTTTTGTATCTCATCGTAAGCCTAAGATCAGATGATATCTAGCTCGTTCTTTATACTTTCCTGAACACACTGGTATTTTGTAATATATTGACCAACTACAAGTTCACCCCTCAATTTTTCTATCTTTGTGTAAAGTTGGATCCATTCATCTTGGAGTGTTGTAAGAGATCTTGTTGCTTCATTTTGTTGGTCTTGTACTTGCAATATGTGGGTCATTTCTTCATTTTGGGCCTTGACCTCTGACTGCAAATGGTTCACCATTTCTTTTAAATTTTCTAGCTCACCCTCATGCTTTTTTAGCTTTTGATCTAGCCACTCATAGTGTGTGTATACCACCTTCTTAGTATTCTTTTCTAGATCTACCTTGTCACATGGGCGTATCTCTTTCAAATCCAAACCTAATGCTTGAATGTCATAATCCTCCATCTGCATTTATCCTTCAGGTCATGCAATGAGTGGCTTCATGGCAGTGATCCATAGAGAATTCCTTTCTTCATTAAAACATGTCTAGATCTTCTTTGAGGCTGGTAGCTAGACATTCTTCTCTCTTCTTTTCTACTTTCTATTTTTTTGAGCCTGCCTAGTTACATCAAAATGATTTTGAAGAGTCTATGGGGTATCAATACTTTGTGCCACCATAGAAGCATCGAGAGGAAGACTAAAAAGAGTTATAGAAGGGGACACTTCAAATGTATGGGCATGTGGGGAGGTGAATGAAAGAGTAATCATTGATAATGGTGGGATGCCAAATTGAGATTGCGGACTTGTAGTACCACTCAAAGTAAAAAGAGTAACAGATGAGGCAAAAAAAATTTGTTTGAATGCAAATGGGCCTAGGGTAATAGGTAGCATGGGTGACTCGGCCTTTTCTATTGGGGCCCTGGATAGGGAAATTAAAGAGTCAATGGTGGTTGAAGTGGATACTGCTTGTTCAGCATGTGGTGGCACATCACTTGATAGATTAAAAATAGGAGGGGGTTCATTCAACACTAACAACTCAGGATCTAAAGGTAGAAGATTATTTTCAACATGCGGAGGCAAAGGATTAACCAAAGATGCAGAAGCAGGAAGGAGAGGGGGAGCAAGACTTACCTGAATTGCGACCGTCTGAACGTTCTAGGGAACAAACTCAGCTTCTTCATTTTTGACGGTTGCATCAGATGCATCCAAATCTTGGACTTGGTGTAACTTCATTCATCCTAAACTCGAAGGCTCAGATGCTTTTGTGGATGATCCTACCAAATCCTTTCCTTCAAATTCCATGACTAATCCTCTTGGGGATCATCAAGTTCTCTTCCCCTTGCTTCGGACACTGGTGGAGGATACAACCTATGAGTCCTTTTTCTTAGAACTCTTTCCCTTATTAGACTCCTATGGTTAGGGAGCATGGTGTGGAAGTCATTCCTCTATTACATCATGGTTGGACTCTAGATTTCTATTATTAGAATTAGCCTCCTGGTCATGAATTTCTTCAAACTATTCATCATATGGTTGAAAGTCCTCAAGCTACTTGTGGGTGCTTCCCATTTCTTGTCAGAACCTCCAAAAGTCTACCATTTTGTGTTCTGACCATCCTTGTCATTTCATCTAATTCTTTAATGTCCTGCCTATCAGAATCTCCCTCTGATATCTTTCTTGTGGAATACGGAAACTCAACCACTTCGGCCTCTTTAGGGGTATTAGGGCCAAGTTGACGTACAAATTTGGCCTTTCCTACGTCGAGTTTCTCTTAGATTCTACATACTCCTATGCCTCATGCTTTAAGGTAAGTTTCCTTGATGGATTATAGTCCCATTCGTCACATATGAAGACTAAGCCTAGAGCCTCCAAAAAATTGGTTAATTCATTTTGTTCTTTATGCTTCTTCAGCACTACCATGTCATTTGCAATGCAAAGGGGGAGTGGATATAATATTGTTTTATTCCTTCCTCTTTCATACGCATTTTCAACAAGATTTTCTTGTCAACATGCCTCCAACATGAAAACCTGATCTATTACAAACCTAGGGAGTCAAAAAGGTTCTCCAACAAAACCATGATATCTTATAAATGTAAAATATTCCCCGAAGAAAAAATCCACTAGGGTCAATGAGTTTTTTCCATAGAAAAACTTTGGGAGATAAGCGGTCACTAGACCGTGGTAACAAATCTTGCAATACCGGTTTCAAAAAGAGGTGTACAAACCAATAATAGCTAATTTTCCTTGACAAGACAAAATTCCATACATAAATTGGCTGAATTAAACCCTCCTCATCCAACCTAGATATGGGTAAATTTATTTCTAAAAATGTGAATTTTTGATGCAAGATCAAATGGACCAAGAAAGAAGAATACTTGAATTTAGATTCAACTTGGTAATTTTTGAGCTGTAGCAACATATTGGCAGCTATCACATCAGCAAAATCAAAATACCTCTATTCCCGCGCATGCTTCAATATCAAAGCTAGGGCCATCTGAAAAGAGTGGACCTCTTTGTCATTGTCTAGATCAAAAACCCAGGCTACCATTAAGAAAAGTTCCTTGAGAAATTCTTGAATGCCAAAGGAAAATAAAAATGGCCTCTGATTGGCCTTTCCCCTGTTTCACTATGATAGAAACTCTCCCTTTCATTCAATTCTTCCTAATAGGTCTCCATATCCTCTTCAACAAACATCTCGATATGCCAGTTGAAAAGGATACATAGCATCTCCCATATAGCTAGAGCATATATTATGACCTTTGTTTTATTGCATGTTATGGTCTCGGTTTCTTCATCAAATATTTTGGCACATGCATGTACCAATTCTATACACAGGTGTACGAAAGATATCATGAACTGTGGCAACACACAATTACAGAGCCGAGAGGCGAAAGTCTCAAAGTTACCATGATATTTCATTCTTTGAAAAGCCCCTTCTCTGAGATTTTTAGGGTTCCTTACCAACCTGGGGTTGAAAACATTGTCAGAAACATCTCGCATTGCTTCCCTCTTAACACTCCTATCTATCAGCACCCTTTTACAGAATTCGAAAGGTCGATCCTCAGGCACTAGGGAATTGGTGAATGATTTTCACCCAAATATATTAGAAAAAATGGGTCTCCTTGTTGTAGGTTTAGATCTTCTCCCAGTCATTTTGGTTTTTCCATGGTTGCTTCAAAAGTTGCAAAGAAATTTTCCAAAACAACCACTTTCTCTTTGCTTCCTTTGGAAAAAATCTACTTTTCATGCAATCAATTTCCCCAAGAGGTACATGTAATTAGGGCTAAGCTGTTACCACTGGTCCATTAAATGCTTCAAATGAGGAGATACATGTGGGTAGAGGATTTTTATCCCTCAAGAATTCCAAAACTCTACAAAGATGAATTTAGTACATTCCTTTTTGCCACCTATTTTCTCAAATAAATTCATTGCATTGGGGAGAGTGTCATTATTTATGTTAATCTTTGTTTAGCTATACAAAGTACTCTTGAAAAGACTATCTCAATAATTTTTCAAGTATTAGTGCAATAATCCATGTCCTTTCATTTACACAAGATAGCTGACACTGATGATGACCAAGGACACATGTCGAATATCAACCTATATGGGCATTTACTCTCAACGCCCAAACATTAATTCTAAAACCTTATGACAATTTTTTTGTATGATCTATTCTCCACTCATTGGTTGCCTTGACATTTTCCCATCACCGTCCGACCAAAAATAGAACCTCCACTATTTAGCCATTCTAGAACCTCTTTTCTATAAATAGCTATGCCATCTCAAGGTTATATTCATTTGAAAAAGAAAAACTTTGTAGTTTAGCTATCTTCTTTCTATTGTAATATTACCTTTTTCTCTACTTCTCCAATCATGTATGTTGGTCTAGGTACTCTCATTCATCTTCTCCCACGTAGGCCATAATATGCCTTCACTGGGGAGATTACGGGTGAGAGAATTAAGCATCTGGTAAAGGGCTACAACCGCTTGGGGGTAATTTCCTTTTGGTGGGTTGTTGGCATGGACTTCATTAAAGATGAGAACTAGATGGAAACCAATTGCAATGTCTTGTCCTACTTCATGGCTTCTCTATTGGAACTGCATGTTGCCAAAACTAATATAGTTGAGTTGTGTCTCTGCATGTTCAACATTTCTCTACTGGAAGGGCTTGACTAAATACTACAAGTTTCTATCCCTGGCGTCAACATTACTAGCATGATGGACCTTCATAGGTTCATCGACCATGGCGTGGATGTGCCTTGGCTTCCCTTTCTCAGTGAATTTTGTACCATGAACCTAAATAGCCACCATGCCTTATCTCTACTTGATGCTACTTATCTCCTTTAGGAGTATGGTGTTGATGAAGCTCCTATGTAGTACAACTTCAAGAAACAGTTCGAGCTTGTCATCTTCAGCCATGCAGAATGAGGGTCGATGTCCGTGAATTGTGTTCCTTCTCTCTTACAAGTGAAGATGAAGAAGAAAAAATAAAAATAAAACCAATTATGGGAAACACACCCCTATAACTATGGTTGGAGGCCTTCTTTTTTTATTTTTTTGTAAAAAAGTCTCCATTTTGTATTTTTCTCAAATACCCTTTTCTAGGTTTTGCTCGAAAGAGCTTTTCTACTAGAATTTGAGCCTTGGGCTACCCGATACTATAAATTCGATAAAGAAAATACAATATATATAACATATATTTTTGTAATTCTTTTGTTTCCTCACTTATTCTTAAATCTAAAACCTAAAAGCTTTCTACAAAAAATTTACATTCCTAGAAATCTAGGTCAGAAGTCTTTTTTTGAACCATCACTTGACCATTCATTGGTGGTTGATCATAGCTTCAAAATATTTTTCTTTTCTTTACTCCAGTTCAAGGAGTTTGGCTATTTGTACCTCCATTCCATCATTTTCCTCTATTTCTAAGGCTTTCAGTAATTGCAATGCAGGGAGCTCCATAGAAATAGGAAAAACCGCCTCCTTTCCATATACTAACTCATAAGGAGATGTCTTCAGGATCTATTTAGGTGTTATTCGGTCTGCCCATAGAGCAGCCTACAGATGTTCATGCCATTCCCTTTGTCATTCGGACCCAATGCACTTGATTAACCTAATTAGGTTTTTATTTGTTGACTCTTCTAGACCATTCCCTTGCAGGTAATAATTCAAAGAGGTTTTGAGGTAGATCTCATTCCTAATGGAAAAATATGACACCTTTGAACCTACGAAGGCCCTAGCATTATCGAATATGATGGTCTTTGGTGAACCGAACCTAATCACCAGCCCTTCTAAAAAATTAATAGTCTCACCTTTTGTAGTGCCTTTTACGGTGATAGCTTCTATCCATTTTGTGAAATAATCAGTCATTGTGAGAATCCACTTATGACCAACACTAGATATAGGATTTATCATTCTGAAAAAATCCAAACCCCATTGAGCAAAAGGATCCTTAGTTACAATGGGACTCAAAGGCAAAGCAATTTTTTTCTCTTTCCAACAAAGAATTGGCACTAAGTGCATTTCTACACCAAATGGTGCACTTCTGAAAAAATTGAGGGCCAATAGTATCATGATCGCATAATTTTCAGAGTGGTGGTTTTAGTAGAAAAATGTCCTCCCTCAAGACTGTTATTGAATTATGACAAAACCCTATCCAATTGAGATTTATCTAAGCATTAGAGAAATAATCCATCATAGTTTCTTTTAAACAAGGTCCCTTCAACCAACACATACCTAGCACCTTGTAGTTGATAGTAACTTTATTTGTGGGAGGGAAGAGCTATCGAGTAATATCGTATTTGCATATATAATGTCTGATCTGTTACCGAGGATTCCTCAGATTCAAATTGATTTGAAAATACTTGATTAATTTCTTTGTCGGGTTCGGAACCCAACTCTTGTGCAAGATATTCGCATAGGCCTCTTCCTCACACTAGCTTAGTTGGCTTGATGTCCACGTCATATTCTAGGATCTTGGCGATCCAATTGGCTCTTTTTTTTGGCTATCTCTCCCTCGGTGATGTATTCCCTTACACTTGGGTGGGCGACCAAAATAGTGATCTTATTAGCTGACACTAGGTGTCAGAATGTTTTGAGACTCTTAACAATGGCGAACACTTGCTTCTCTACAAATTTATATCTAACCTCATAATCTTTGAGGGTTCTTGAATGAAAATAAATCGGATGCTCTCCATTATCCTTCTTATCCTTTTGAGTGAGCACAAAAATTGTGTTATATTGGTTGTTGTACACATATAACAAGACATATTTAGAGAAATTTGGATTGGCCAATACCAAAGTAGTGGAAATAGCCTTCTTTATCTACTCGAAAGATTCTTTGCCTTTGGGAGTCCATTTGAAAATTATATTCTTTTTTAGCATCAAGGTGATGGGCCTTGCAATGCCTGCAAAGTCAGAATTGAAATGACTGACAAAATTAATCTTTCCCAAGAAATATTGTAACCCCTTTTGGTTTACTAGTAAAGGAAAATCCAATATAGATTTAACTCTTTTAGAGTCTATTGTAATTCCTCCCTTGGACACCAAAAAACCAAGAATTTTACCCTGAGGTACTCTGAAAACACATTTTTTGGGATTTAAAGAAATCAAAATGATCAGCCTCGACTTTTGAAAAGATGATTAGATCATCTAGGTAAATCAGAATGATTGAATTAATCAATCCTACAAAAGTGATGTCCATGGCCTATTGAGAAGTCGCACTGACATTTGAGAGTCTGAAAGGCATCTTTCCATATGTGAATGTGCCCCACTTGGTGGTAAACACCATCTTGTTTTGGTCACTCTCATTAACGAGTACTTGATTGTACCTCAAAAAATCATTGAGAAATGAGAACATCTCCTATCCGACCACTATCTACAAGATTTTCTCCATGGATGGCAATGGACAATGATCTTTTAGCGAGGCCTTATTCAGATCCTAGAAATCAACACAAAGCCTTATATCACCATTTTTATGTCAAACCGGTACCAAATTAGACACCCAAGTTGAGTGTTTAATTGAATAAATGATTAAGGATTTGATCAATTTTGTGAGCTCTTGTGCCATCAATGCTTCAACCTTCAGATTGATAGGCCTTTGCTTCTGTCAGAAAGACTTTGACCCCTCTGCCAAGTCTATGGTATATTGAATTATAGCAAGGTCGTATCCTCTGAGATCATCGTAGGTCCATGCTATAACCCGTTCATACTAAGAGCATACACACTTTAGCATTTCTCTATCTTCCCGTTGTACATTCCTTCTGACTTTCAGTATTTTGTAGTTACCGACATCAAACTCTTCAAAATCCTTTTCGTTGGCTGTGAACCTTTTCTTGTCATTCCTCACATCTTAACAATAAAAAGTATTCTCCAGGGAAATCAAACGTTGAGGAAGTTTATTTCCCTTTAGCTAAATGACCTATCCTTTGGATGGTTGGAACTTTGATTTCAAATAATTCAAAGGTCATTCAAACTTATGAACAAAAGTGGCTATTTGGGCATCATCTTCAAATACTTGCCATTTTTGGTCATTGTCAGGAATTGACGGTTGGACAATAATACAAACTACACTTTGTTTTGAGTTGAAAACAGGCTCGAACCGTAACCCAATAGAAGCCATCCAATCTTCTACATCATTCAAGGATCAGGGAATAACTTGCAATTTGAAAGCTACAAAAAAATCAATTAAGTCCCATATTCGATGTCTATAGGCCTTCATCTTGGTATTTTTGCTGCCACTTGGCCATGGACTTGGCTTACTATCAACTCAGAATCTCCAAATACTTGCAATCTTTTAACCCCCATCCACTCAGCAAGGAAAATACCGTGGATTAATGCTTCATATTCCACATCATTATTTGAGCATGAAAAACTGGAAATGATAAGTCTCAAGGGTCTCAGATCCTGTCAGAGTTAACAATTAGACTTCTACTCTAGAACTGGAATTTTTTATTTAGCGCCATCAAAGTACAAGGTCCACAAGCGATTATCCATTGGATCATTATAGCTTACTCAATCTTTTATTAGTTTTGGATGGACTGTATCATCATCAAATATAACATAAGTACCCAGTCTCATGGCATGGAAATTTCCAAATGGGTCAGAATCGATGAATTGGTTAAGGAGAACCTCCTCTTCAGGGGTCCACATGCTTATGTCCTATTCATCTTCCAACATTTCAATGAAATACCCATCTTTCTTTGGAAAGGAAGCATGTGCAACCTCAAAATAGAAAACAACACTATCCGCTATGTATTCTAAATGTAAAGATTCTGAAAGAATCTTCATTTTTGCTCCATGCTTGGTTCTTAATATCAAATGGGACCAATCTAGTGCCAAATATCCGCCCAGCTTCATGGTGAAATCTCTAGAGAGACACATCCCGAAGATCGGGGGAATTTCAATTATTACTACCTCTTGTGAGACTATCTAGCTTGGACTCGAAAAAAGGGTTAAGGGTAAATATTTTAGCTGACCGACTGTCAGAACCTTCTTTCCATCCAAGTACATGATTCCTTTTTCCAAAGGTTCATACTTGAGAATTAAGGCATTAGCCACTTTCTTTGGCATGACTGTCATACTGGATCCCAGGTCAATCATATTATTGTGCAAAATTTCATTCCCCATAATTAATGTCAAAAAGAAAGGAGTGGGCTTTAGCTTGCTTACCTCTCTGACTTTTTCTTTCTCCACATCATTTGTATAAGCTACAACTTTCAGAATTTGAGGATCCGACACAAGAACTTTGTCTTTATTCGGATCGCATGGAATAACTTCATCTGTGTTCCACCTTGGTTCTTCTTTTTTCAGTGATCCTTCAAGCAATGAATTTTTCTCTGGGATGGATATTACATCCCATAGAGACACATTAGTAGGCACCTTATTCATCTGTTCCACTACGTTAAGCATTCTAACTAGCTGAACCTTGGGTCTGAATGGTGGAGTCTCCTTGGGATTCTACAGAAAATGATCCATTGTGGACGGATTCAATGTCTTATTAGGAAATCTAACAGGTACTGGCAAAATTTTTTCTTGCGGAGTCGATTGAAAATTCAGCTGAATAGTCAGCTAAGCAGTTAGTTGGGGTCATTTTCTCTCATACGATGGTGGCTGGCAAGGCTAGGAATGAGGGAGAGGTTGTGGTTATGTATTCCCCAATGATTCTTCTCTTGGATCTGGTATTGTAATCTGACTATACCTACGGAGTGCTAATTATCAACTTTTGTTCCATGGAAATCCCTTGTATTTTTTTCTCTCAATCGAGCATTCTCCATCTCAAGAGACTCGTATCCTTCTATATTGGGTTGTACGCCTTTGTTCCTCTGTGTTAGAGTAATAAGTTATTATACTTAATTAATTTAATCATATTTGTTAATTAATTAAGTCACTTATTCCTTTAGGTTGCTTAATCTAAACTTAGGCACATTAATAATTATTTATTAATTATTAAGTGCGCACACTAGGGTTTCCTAATTTTAGGTTTTCTTGATCTCCTCATAAGGATTGATCACATTGTAATTGTCAGATCATTCAATAATTATTTTTGGTTTATGCTTGCACATAATTTTTCTCTGAGGGTTTATAGAACATCCATTATTGTTTGTTCTGAATATCTATTGCATGTGATAGGTAATTGTGTGCAGGTGATTCTTGGAGACCATGAGGTTGAGATTTATCAACTTCTACATGGTATCAGAGCTCCAGACTTGCGACTGCTTGTTCATGATTTGAAGATATTCTCTCATAGTATCTTTTTCTCTACAAGGGTTTCAAGTCAGGCTGATTTTTTGTGCATCCAGGGGTAGGTGAATTTTCTGTGCATTTCTGGGCCAAACGAACATTTCCATCGCATTTAGAGCACCCAAAAACCCCTAAATCGATTGTCAAATCATCAAAATCGGACATAGTGACTCCGGGAGGTAATTTTTTTCATTTGTGGGTTGTACGACCTGGTATGACATGCAATCCAAGAAAACAAAATTAAAAATCACAGAATTAATGGGCACCACCGTCATTTAACCGCTAACCGCTAGTGGTTAATGCTAGCGGTTAGCCTAACCACTAGGCTTAACCCTCAAACCTTTTGTAGAGTTGTTTTCACGAAATCGGGTGTATTTTTTGCATACGATCTCCGTTTTGCGAAAATGAGATATCACCGGAAAGCTGGTTCTGGTGCAGTTCCAGTGGTGCTGGTTATTTCTTCTAATTTTTCCATTTTGTAGTCGTTTTTCCCATTCAAAGTCAGAACTTATGTTTTTCACTCCTGGGGGCGTATCTTTTGTGTTTGAACTCCATTTTTCACAAACAAATAGGTGTTGAAAAGGTGTTGCAGTGATCTTTTCAGATATGTAGTATATTGCATCATAAAATTTACTAGGTAAATTTTATTCAGCTTTGTGTGTTTTTACACTTTGCTCAATTACTTGGCCATTCTAGCACCTACATGGGTTTTGTTTGCATGGGATGGGTTATATTAATTTGATCTAAATGCATTAAGGTTAGATTTCTCAACTTTTTTTTATTTGAAGATTTATCAAGGGTTTTTCTACTCACCCTTCAGTTGTTATTCTGGAATGGGATAATTATGAGTCATGGGCAAAGGGTATACTTACACATTGTAGGTGGCTCAATATTTTTCCTTATTTGTATGATCTCATACCTAAACCAGCCACTTCAGAGGGAAAATTAGCATGGGATATCATTAGAGATCACATAGTAGGACGTATATTGTCTAGTGTTGATCATGACACTATGTTGGCTATATCGGACATTGACTGTCCTCACCCACTTTGGACATGTCTTTGGGAGATCTTTGGAGACCCTAATCTCTCTCCATTCCCAGAGGATCTTGCTTCAGATGGTCTCTTACCCATTTCTTGGAGAGAGAATACGCCCTTTGATCATGATACTTTAGAGGATCTTGAGTATTTAGACACCCTTACATGTTACAATGGATCAGAGGCTTGTCTCACAGTTCCTACTCTTCAAACTAAGACTTCATCAACATCTCATATTCCTTATTTAGTGCAACAGGGCATCATACATCTTCCAGACATAGCTACTTTCGACTCTTATGTTGCAGACATATCTTTCTTGTTTGTTGAGTCTTATATTACAGATTTGGAGGATTCTTATGAGTACATTCATCTCCTCTACCTTGATAGTCAGGTTATCACTGTATGCCCACCATTATCAGTGCATTCAGAGGTTGCATTTTAGGATTCTCCACATGAGTTTGGATTTGACATCATTTTTTTTAGTTCAGACAGAGAGATTCCTCAACATCCTATCATGGAACACATCTTGAGACAGATTGGTTCATCACTCTTCACAGGGTTTCTTCGTCATCGTCCTTTGGATCCATTTATTCCCAAGGGGAGGAATATCATTTTCCGTTTCAGGATCTCCTTTTGGATTCTACATCAGGCATCTACCATTGTGACAGGATTTTCTTCATTGTGGGGGGGCCTTCTTCTCTCTTTCTATCTCTCCTATGGAGACCATTGTACATGTACTTATATGATAGAAGTTGTTTATGGGGGGTATCATGTAATCCAGCTCCTATCCTTTTTTCATTAGTGCATTGTATTCTTTTTTTGCATTCTATTTTGGGGAGGAGTTTTGTTCCCCTTGGGTTTTCTCCTTTACCCTATTTCCTTTAGTTTGCATTTCTTTTGTAAATGGGTACCTGATTAGGCCTTTGTTGCCGGGACCCATCTTTGCTTTCATGCATCTTTTTTCTAGTGTTTTAGCTACTCCCTAAGTTCATCTTAAGGGGGGATGTTAGAGTAATAAGTTATTATACTTAATTAATTTAATCATATTGGTTAATTAATTAAGTCACTTATTCCTTTAGGTTGCTTAAGCTAAAATTAGGCACATTAATAATTATTTATTAATTATTAAGTGTGCACACTAGGGTTTCCTAATTTTAGGTTTTCTTGATCTCCTCATAAGGATTGATCACATTGTAATTATTAGATCATTCAATAATTATTTTTGGTTTATGCTTGCACATAATTTTTCTCTAAGGGTTTATAGAACATCCATTATTGTTTGTTCTGAATATTTTTTGCATGTGATAGGTGATTGCTTGTAGGTGATTCTTGGAGACTGTGAGGTTGAGATTTATCAACTTCTACACTCTGCTCTGCTATTCTTTTCTGCAAGTTTCCTTTGGGGAAATTCCAAGGCATGTGACTATCATTGCAAGGAAAAAAACATGTGTTTTCATCATCGACCAAGTTGTTTTTTCCTGGTACCAACTCCCTACTATGGTAACTAGGACTATCTGGTTGGTGGGAGTTGCTTGCTAACCTCCCTAACTTGAAGGTCCTTGATATGTGCACTGCTAAATTTTTTGATAGAAATATCTATCCCCTTGGTATGTCTAAGTTTCTTATTTAAGAGGAGTTTCATGTTTCCGCTTGATGAGAACTAGCTCATTAGCGAAAGATCACAGTAAGCTTTTCATATCATTAAGGTCCACCACTATAGAGGAAGAACTAGATGTTCTTAGTTGTGTGGTAGGGTATACATACATTGAATGGGGTGGAATTGATCTCATCTTATTTTTCACCATATTTTTTGGAGAAGACTCTTCTCAGAGTGGAGCACTTGATATTTTGGAGAAAATAGGCATTGGAGATCACGACAGAAGCTTGCCTGCATGTATCAAACTATTGTTTGCATGGAATTCCAATTCATAGGCATCAGGTAGGGTATCTCCTCCCATGGAATTTATCAGGACCATGATATCCAAGTTGAGGGCATTCAAACAGAACATGAACGCCATAGCAACTAGAGGTCACACAGTAGTTGAGATTTGTTAGTTTTGCACACACATCCCACTAAAAAGAGGGACCCTCTTTTTCTTGGCCTTTTGGCTCTTTTCAATGGCCTTGCCCTTTTTTGAGCTTGTCTTTTAAAATCATGAGATTTTGGTCTTTTGTGCTTTGGTCCTCTGTTCGTGGTGTTGGGTTACTTTGTACTATTCTTGAGTGCTTGCCTTGGTTGTAAGGTTCTTTTTTGTGTTGAGTTCCTAGTGGTTATGGAGTCTCACGGTTGTCCTCTCTGGAAGTGGGTTCCCTTTGCCTTTTTTTTGTCATTGGTGTTTTTGTTTGGGTCTTGGGATTTTTTATTTTCCTCCTAGGACCTTATTTCTTTTGTTCTATTGGAGGTAGAATTAGGATGAAACTGAACTCTAAACCTTAAAAATGTGTACCGTTTCGTTTTCATTCTGATTCCAGTTCCGGCTCTGCTTCTTACATCTACATTTTTTTGTTTTTTTGTTTTCGGCCTTTGGGTTGGTTTCTAACCCTTAGGTGTGCTTTGATCTTCCTTTTTCCTTCGTCGAAGGTGGAATCAGGATGGGAACTAAACTCAGACCCTTCGCAAGGTTCATGTTTTAGTTCCAACTCCAGTTTCAGCTCTGCTTCTTGTGTCCTTGTTTTCTTCATTGTTCGACCTTTAGGTTGGTTTCCTCCCTTGGGTCTTCTTTGGTTTTCCTTTTTTCTTTGCCTCATTTCCTTCATTGGAACCAGAACTGGGGTGAGAGTTGAACTTGGTACTTTGCAATGGGTCTCGTCTAGTTTTGGTTCCACCTCCACCTATTTTGTTTTTGTTTCTATTTTGGTTTTGTTTCCACTCCCATCTAGTTTTGGTTCCACTCCCGTCTGGTTTTGATTCCACTCCCATCTAGTTTTGGTTCTGCCTCGACCAGTTTTGTTTCCACCTCTGCCTATTTTGTTTCCATTTCTATTTTGGTTTTGGTTTCGCTCCCATCTGGTTTTGGTTCTGCTTCCGCCTATCCTTGTGCATGGTTTTATTGCCTTAGGGACTCTACTAAATTAACTTGGATTTTGATGCTATATTGAATTTTATTTGTCACCCTTTTGAATAAAAATTGGATTGGGCAGGTTTTTCCTATTAGGGCCGAAGGAAAGATGGGCACACTTTGAAGATATTCTAAGATCTGTGGGATACAATCAAGTACATATTATGGCCGCGGATAGGTGAAACCCATCTGTACACGAAAGTTTTACACACTTGATCGTCATCCATATGAGGTGGACATGACATGGAAAGCTCAAACTAGTTTGACTCGATCAAAGTCATTCATATGGCTAGCTCAGATGTTGATCGGTAGCTCGTATTCAAACTTGCATTGCACGAGTGTTGTTGTTGTTATGTTTTCTATGGGTGGGGCATTAATGGAGGATGAGACTTGTGGGGTTCATTCTATCTGAATCGGGATCTATAGAGATCCCAGGTCAATCTAAGGAAGGCACCTCATGCATTCAATGCAGGGCGGTGATTTATTGTAGGTTGTCTAGGCCGATTTAGTTGGTGGTCGACCTTGTCTATAACCCTAGCTTGGTCTCACATGGGATGAAATCTCTATAAGTATGGCATGTCACCTCATTTGTAAAGGGTTATATAGTTAGTTAATTTTTCAGAATTCAATAGAAGATAGACTATAAAATTAGAGTTGAAGGTTAGAGTTAGAAGTTAGTCATATTTTACACAAGTGTTGTAATAGAATATTAGAATTGTTGCTATTACTGGTGATTCAAGGAAAGTGAAGACATTGTGTTATTATTGATACCTTCTTTGGATTTATTGATCTTGCATGGTTCTTATTCTATCTTTAAAATCACTTGGAAATGTTTGAATGCATTTTAGATTTAGAGTAAAATGATTTGATAGTGCTTGTGATTTAGAGCTTGGAGTATAGTAGAAATCTATGGTTCATACTTTGGGTAGCTTCTTGATTGTGGGTTTTCTACACAAGGCCAACTTGTACCCAATATTTGTGTGCTTAGTTCAATTGTATGAATTTATCCAGTTTGATTGAATGAATGTCCATGATTTGAAAATCTTTAATTCCTTAGAAGAATGCATTTTTTTGTGAGATCGGAGATATAGCTTGGGTTGATCAGAAATTAGTTTTGAGGGATTGGTCTATTCAAAGCACTTCCTCATTAGTATTGTTGATTTTAAGAGTAATATTAATCTTGGGATTTATGAAACCATTTATCTTTTGTTATTTATTTTAAACTTTGATTAAACCAAGAATTCAAGTATCGTTATATTGCAAAAAAATGGATAAGTTTAGAGTCTGCATTTGTTTTGTAAGGTCCCTTTGTGATTACCAATATTTTCACATTTATCAATGAGTGGTTCAACTACACTATCATGACCTAACAACTGAGAGAGCTTGGGGTTATCTCTTTTCTCATGGAGATCAACCTTTCAAGATATATAGAATACTATATTCTATCTGAGTTGTTGTTGTGCAGAAAACACCATCAAGAGGAATGGCACTAGAAGGAGGGCCCTGAATAAGCAAGCTGGAGCATTTTCTAAATGCCCTTTTCTCCTGAGATACTTAGAAGGAGAACCAGATCTACTCCAGGAGAAGAAGAAGAGTTTTAAGAACTGCAACCTCCAACTAGGTCAAGAAGGACTAGGAGAAGGGAGGAGTCATCGACCAATCCATCATTTCAACCATCTTCACCCTCATCCTCTCATCTTCATCTAATTCTAAGGCTAGTTCCATTCAGAAATCCCAACCAGTCACCACTCAACCTTTACCACCTCTACCTCTGCCAATGGCCTTCTTGGAAAACAACCCGTCACCTCTATCCTTCAACAACTGTAATGTTATGCCCCAGAACCCTTAGCATTTTTTCTCTAAGTTTCACACAAGTGATCCTAATAGAACAACAAAGGAGCATATTAGGATATTTTAGACTTGTCTAAGAGATAGAGGGATTAATCATGAGGATGTTGCATGTGGAATTTTCCCTTATTCTCTGAGAGAAGAAGAATTTTATTGGTACAATCATTTACCTGCTGCATCCATTCATAATTGGGCTGAACTGGAGGCTTCATTTCTCTAGAAGTTTAAAATTCCTATCAATTCCAATGAGATCTACATGTAATTTACCAAGGTTAAGAGAGAAGTTAATGAGCCTATAGGATCATTCAATAATAGGTTCCACCGAGCATACACTAGGTTGCAAGTGCCTTATGTTATGGACGATGCCACTACCTTAGAGGTCTATTTTGAAGCCCTTGATAGCCTTACCTCCACCTTCCTTAAGTGGAGAACTAATCCCCCAACAACCTTGCTCACTGCATATACAGAGGCTTTTAAGGTCAATAAAGATCTGAGACAACACTTGTTAGAACCCCTGCCATCTCTGGGACCAGTTTCTCACCCTAGGCAAGTCCAACCTCTTAACAAAGCATTGACTAATCACACTCCCATTATGAATCCCATTCCGCAACTACCTTTGGTTCCACACCCAAGTCATCCAATCATTCAAGTTCACCCAATGTCTAGTTATCCACAATAGGGTGCCTATCAACCCCTTCATCCACAACCACAAGCTGGTTTCCCTACATATTTATAGAACTCAGAAGTTTTGAATCATTTTGTGGGTCTTGGAGGAGTGTCAGGATACCCCTCAAACAATGTAAATTCAATGCATTACAATAGTCCTGATAAGGAAAGGTTATATGAGCTAACCGAGCAAGTGAATAAATTGAATATGGAGGTAACCTACTTGAGGAACCAGAATAGCCAACTCCAAGTTTCTCAAAGGAGCATGCAATCAAATTACAATAGGGAGAATCAGGATGTTGCACGAGGGCAACACTCTGACATAAATCAGAATTTTGAAAGAGGCCAGGGTTTTGGTCAAAAATTTGATAGAGGTCAACAAGGTGGACAAGTGATCCATATAGCGGAAGGGATCTATGACAAATGTTGCTTAAGTGATTATGAACAAAGGAATAAAGACATCAACAATGAAGTAGCAGGAACATTAATCAGAAGGAATTCAAAACATAGAATCAAGAGAGAGACAAGAAGACACCAATTTGATTACGGAGTTCGCCACAACGTGACTACGTCTCCGGGTCGAGCTCAATCGAGTGACCAATGTATTGAAATGTTCTGAAACGCAGTACAATCTCCACGAGCCTCTTGTAACACTGCTTTACAATATCTTGTAGCCTTTCCACAAAGTCATATAAAAAGTCTCTCACTCACACCCCTCTCAAAAGCTCTCAAGGCTAGGGATGACTAACAAAGAGGAAGAAAACTGACTTTGCCTAATAGGATCTACTACAAGACTCAAAACATCAATAATACATCACAACTCAAATATTCTCCTAATTCCCTCTAAAAAATTCTCTCACAAAAGTCTCTCAAAGACCAAGAGAAAGGGATACAACGGAGAATGATCAACTAATGGATCAACTTAGGAAGTGATGATCAACTAATGGATCAACTTAGGAAGTGATGATCAACTAATGGATGATGAAAAACACTCCAAGACTCCTCCCTTTATACTTGAAGTTTACCTGATATGGTAGAAAACCATATGATTTACAAAATTTCCCCATATCTCCTAAAAACAACTCCATCTCCCAATAAAAGCAAAATAAAAACAAAATCCCCTTTCTAAATATTCTAAGCCCTTCATTTTTTTATCATTTTTGGGCTATTGAGGTTAGGGGTTTGTTTTTAATAACCAATAATTGGTTATTTAGGCATTCGGGCCTAACAAATCATTATATAAAACCCGTGCTACATACATATTAACCGTTTTCGGTGGCTTATTGGTGAGTAGTTATTTTATAACCCGACCGGTTCGGGTTCAACTCCTGCCGGCCATACAATTACCAACGGAATTGTAACAAAGGAAAAGTCCACCGTGCACATATTTGGGTCGGAGTGTATGGCACAACGGCTGGCGGTTACCATGTAAATCGGAGGTCTGCGGTTCAAAACTCTCGCCCATACATTTTCAACAAACGGACAAATCAGCTCACCGCCAGATGGAGCCACGTCATCTGCCACGTCGGTGTCTCGTCACCATGCCACATCATCCGCCTGCCATGTGTCAAGGGTGGAATGGTCTGCCATGCTGCCCAGTTAGCCTTCCACGTCACCTGTCCAGTCATCGTGCCACATCATCGAGTGGAATGTGTCCACACCTAATTGGTCCACGTCATCCGCCGTAGTGGAAATGATGATGTCATCATAGTACGGACTGCCACGTCATAAGAAAGACATGTGTCATCGCCCAATTCGCAGACTTTGTTGACGTCATCAGCCAGGTCACCACACCACGTCAGATGTACGGACTGTACGGACTGCCATGTGTCAAGACACCATTGGTCCATGTCATCATCCGTACGATGACCTGTCTGCCGAGTCAGCAGGATGACGTCATGCTGACGTCAGCAACCATACCACTTGTACCTCAGTCAACTGAAAACTTTGACTGGCTCTAACTCCCACGTACATGCTCCGTTTTCGATGAGACCTTCGCGATGACGTCAACTTCGACCAATTTGGTGATGATGAATTTTCCACCTTTTTTCCTCATCCCTGATAGCTGAGTTGACCAAACTTTGACCGAACTTTGACTGCGCGTAACTTGAGCAAACGGACTCCTTTTTCGCCCGTTCAAGTTGCGTCGGATTCAGAATTCTATGCTCTACGTGATGGCACTACTTTTGAGAGAAACTGGAACACTTCAATTTCAGGTCCTAAAGATCCACCTGGATCAACAAGGATTTGAAAGGAGACAACAACCTAGGTAGAATATTGCATGGAATACCAGACCTAATAATGGAGGAGTCCCCACTCCATTGGACAAACCTTCCAATCAAGAAGAAATTATGAGTAGAGTAAATTTGGCTGAAGCAACTTTGTCAGGGTGGTGCAACCTTCACAAGACAAGCCAACACTTTGAGCTGGATTGTTCTAAAGTTAAAATTGTTGCTTCCATATTTCATTATGAAGTTGAAAACAACTCCACTGGTCAAGAGTTGGTACCCTCAAATTTGTATGATTCCCCAGTTTTGGTGTTGAATCATGCTCCTTTCTTGAGGGATGAAGAGAATGAACCATAGGATGAAACAAGTAGCCAAAATGAGGAGGCTAAACAAGTACTTAGTGGAGATGAAATCTCTTAGTTATTTAATGAGGGAACTAAAAATTATAATGGCCCCTTGGATGAGGAGGAATCTAGTATTGAAGAATTACAAATGTTTCAGCAACCTACAAGAAATTATGATTTGAGGAATAGGCCTAACAAGAATCCACCAACTTGTGGCCCATTTACTACATCTATTCATCCAAATAATTTTACTAGTCCACCAGATGCACATGCCAGTAATAATCCATCCCACCCTCATGTGCCAACATAATACTTTGCAAAAGGAGGACAACCTGAGGCATCAAAGGGGAACAATGTTGATACAAAAAAGGATAAGCAGGCTAGTCATTCCAAGGAGACCCACACTGACATGAATGTGGAACAATTAGGCAAATATGTAACTATAGAACTCAGGAAATTAAAGGTGAGTCTCTCTTCTTTTGAGCTGTTATGGGTTCCTAAAATCAGAAATATAGTCCTAGGGTCTTTTAATTCAAGTCAAGCACCACAAAGGGTAGCAGTCGATGAGCCAGTTGACAGACCTCCTGGTTCTAAGGCACCTAAAGGCCTAATTCAAGCACCACCTAGACACAAAGGGAAAGAAAGGGATAAGAAACATGTTGCACAAGTTGACACTCAGTTGAGTTTGTTCCAGGGAAAAATGGAAACCCCTCCCTTTCTGATTTATGTTCGTATCTTTGGAAAGAATCTGCACAATTGTCTTCTAGATTCAGGAGCATCTATGAATGTCATGCATTTTTTTGTCTATAGAGCTCTAGGTATTACCCCTGTAGCCTCTCAAAATAAGGTCACCCAATTAGACAAGACAAAGGTAAACATAGTGGGAGAATTGAACATGATCCCCATCCAAGTTGCCTCGGACCCTAGAGTACAACAAGTGCTCAATATTTAGGTGGTAGATATTCCTGACACTTATGGTTTGATCTTTGGTTGAGATTTCACAAAGCAACTAAATGGATATACATCCAAAGATCATTCTCACATGTGGCTCCTCTAGAAAGGAGTCCCAAATCAAATCAGAATTGAAAGAGAACCCAAAATGAAGTATGTAATTACTGAATATCAGAACACTTCAAATGAGATATTGGTGTCAAAATTCAACATGGGGAACTATGTCCTAGTTGCCCCTATTTCAGACATAGAAGAAGTCTTTATGTTGCAAGGCTTCTCTGATGAATCCACATTAGGAGGTAGCAGTTCTGAAGTATTGCTTGAACAAATAGAGGAACTTGATGATTAGGGAGATAGATAGCTCAACTTGTTGAATAATTTCCAAGAGTTTATCCAAAAGTGTGTGGAGGATCAATTTCAGTTGGGTAGAAATATGAATTTCAAAGAATTGATGCTCCCTAGTTGGTGTAGAGTTCATAATGCCACCCACTCTGAGCTAGAATGTTTCCTATGCCAAACAATAGTGGGGCAGATACAAATATGTATTAATCCAACCCCACCTGTCAGGCTAGATATACATTGCACTCAAAATGATCAAAAGGGAAAGAACCCAAGGCCTCCTGAAGATCTTTTAGGTAGTAGCAAGGACAAGGTTAGTTCAAATAAATCAGGAGATGATGGTTGTTGGACATTGAGATTTGATGGATCCAAATCAAAGTAGGGTGCTAGAGAAAGATTTGAATTGATGATCCTTAAAGGTAAAACCTATTTTTCTACTCATAGACTCCAATTCCAATGCACTAATAATGTATTTGAGTATGAGGCTTTGGTCCATGGATTATTAATGGAATTGAGAAAGAAATTCAAGATCTTGCAAGTTTTTGGAGATTCTAAGCTGATAGTTAAACAAGTAAGGAAACAATAGTCATGCCATAACAAAACAAGGACGAACTACAGGAACAGAGTATGAGATCTCATTAAAGGATTTGATTCCTTCAACATTCAATTGATCCCCTGAAGGAAGAATCAAACTGTTGATTCTCTAGCACAAGAATAGTGTACATTGCAGCCCTTATCCCTCTCAGGTTTGAAGAAGTTCATTGTGGAGCTCACTCTAATACCCTCAATTCTTGACAACGTAACCAATTTCTAGGTATTTGATGATGATAAGCATTTTCTTGATTTTATCACTATCTGTGATGTGTTTGCTTCTCAAGTGATTGATGAGGAAGAACCTCAAGAGGCTGAAATGGACCTAGAAGGGGGCATTAACCTAAAAACTAACAATATCCCAAGAGGCATGGTGCAATTAGAATGAATTTTTTATTTGGATAAGATAAAATATCAGGAGCAGCAAGCCAAAAGGGAGTCTCTCAGTAGCCAATGTGAAACATACAACATGGGAACCTAGGATGGTGTCAAAAATGTCCTTATGGGTAAAGTGTGCAATCCAAAGGAGAGGAGAGGAATTATTGAAGCATTGCACACCTATCAAGACATGATAGCATGGAGTTATGATGACTTAAAGACATATGATACTTCAATGATCGCACATACTATTCCCATGAAATCAAATGTTAAGCCATTCAAGCAAACACGGAGGCCAATTAAAGCTCTATCGGAACCTATCATTTAGAAAGAGGTGCAAAAGATACTTTTAGCAAAAATAATATTCCCAGTAAGACATTCAACATGGGTTGCAAAGTTGGTTCCAGTAAGGAAGAAAACTGGAGAAATCAGATTGTGTGTTAATTTCAGGAATCTCAATAGGGCATCAGAAAAGGACAATTATCCAGTCCCTTCATTGGATGTGGTACTTTAGGTTGTCAATGGATCTCATATAATGTCTCTTCTAGATGGGTACTCTAGGTACATCCAGGTTATGAGACAATATGAGGATAGGAACACAAATTCCTTTACTAAAAAATGGGGGACTTTTTCCTACAAAAGAATGCCCTTTGGATTAATCAATGTCGGAGCTACATTCCAAAGAGCAATGGATATTTCTTTCAAAGAAATCATTGGTAGGTGTGTCATTATTTACATGGATGATTTGTCAATTTTTATAAGAAGAGAGATGAGCACACAGTATATTTGTGCAAAGTATTCCAAAGGTGTAGGGAGTTTGACATCTCACTTAATCCGAAGAAATTCATCTTTGGAGTCATTGAGGGAAAACTATTAGGGCATGTTATTTCAGAATGGGGCATTTCCATTGATCCAGAGTGAGTGGAGGCTATACTAAATATTCAACCTCCTACAAGCAAAAGGGAAATTAAGGCATTCTTTGGGAAAATCAACTTTGTCATAAATTTTATCACTGGATTTGCATAAATAGTGAAGCCCTTGAATGCTATGCTAAAACAAGAAGAAAAAGTTGAATGGAGTGCAGAAGCTAAGGAGGCATTTGTAGAAATCAAGAGAGCCATTTTTGAAGCTTGAGTGTTGGTAAGTCCTAATTATGTCAAACCTTTTTACATATACTCATTTTCTTCTAATCACTCCTATGCTAGAATGTTAACTCAAAAGTTTGATCAAGGCGATGAACATCCCATAGATTTTATGAGTGCCCCCTTAAAGGATGCCAAACTGAGATACCCTAATGCGGAAAAACAAGCCTATGCCCTATTCTAAGCTATGAAGAAGTTCATACACTATATTCTAAGAAATAAGGTCTTTGCTATAGTACCCGATCTGACAGTCAAGTTGTTGTTAATGCAAAATGAGTTGGGAGAATGCAAAGCCAAGTGGGTAACTATGTTGTAGGAGTATGATATTGAGATTCAACCCATGAAATTGGTAAGAGGGCAAGGACTGACAAAGACAATGGTTGAGATGGGTTCTAACCTCACAACCCAACAATACCACCTCCAAGAAGTGTCTCCAAGAGATTGGTACGATGAAATTATTTACTATCTATTGAACCAACAATGCCCTAAACACCTTAATGCAATACAAAGGATAGTTGTGTATTTGAAGAGTGGAATTTTTATGATGAAAGGAGTTGTCTTGTACAAGAGAAACCATGAGGGGGTTTATTTGAGATGCCTAGGAAATAAAGAATCTAGGAGAGTGATGATCAAATTTCATGGCAAGTATGGCACAGGCCATGGATTAGCACCTTCCACTACAAATCAGATCTCGAGGGTAGGCTATTATTGGCCTACCTTGTTCAAAGACACACAAAACCATGTGAGGAAGTTTCATGTATGTCATACTGCAACAAGTAAGGATAAACGTGCAACCCTAAAACTTCAGCCGGTCATAGAGGTAAAATCATTTACACAATGGGGAATGGACTTTATAGGTCCAATCAATCCACCTTCATCTAGGGGCCATAGGTATATTGTTACTGTAACTATTACTTTACTAGATGGATCGAGGCTCCTACATGAAAACAATGCACTTTAGAAGTGGTAATCAATTTCATTAAGTTAGGTATTATTAATCACTTTGGATGTCCATTGAATTTGGTTTGTGATAATGGTCTCGCTTTTACATCATTAAATTTTTCTAACTAGGATTATGATAATGGAATTGTCATAAAATTTGCATCAAATTACTATCCATGGGGAATGGGTTGGTTGAGTCCTCTAATATGAACCTTTTGATAGTCATCTATAAACTATTAGAGAAGAACCCCAAGGATTGGCACACCTAGCTTATATTTTCTCTTTGGACAGATCGCACTAGACATAAAATATCCTTAGGAACTTATCCTTATCACTTGGTGTATGGTTTGGAACCTTTTTTTCCCATCCAGCTAAAGATCCCTACTTTGCAATTCATTAATGAATATTATGATGAGGAGGATAAGCGTGAAGCCCATATAGCTAAACTGTTACACCTTGAAGAGAGAAGAGATGAAGCCCAAGAAGAATTTTCCAAACATAAAGGTGTAGTGAAGAGATGGTTTGATAGGAGAGCCAAGGTGAAATCCTTTAGAATATCTAACTTGGATCTCTACTGGGATAAAGCCCATGATCAAAAAGGGGAGCATGAAAAATTTGACATACTTTGGCTCGACCCTTATCAAATTGCAGAGATTCTGGGGGATAATGATTTTTGTTTGAAAAATATCACTAAAGAAAATATCCCACTTCCTATCAATGGTCAGTATCTGAAGCATTATTTCCAGTCTTGAGCTATTTACAGTTCTTTCCTTATACATAGGTAGATTAGGTTTCCTTTCCATTGTTTTGTTTCTACGTTGGTTCACTTTGGTTGGTTTTTCTTTTTGCTTTGCTCTTGCTTTAAGTTTTGGATTTCTTCTAGGTTTGTTGCATCTATATAATTGACTACTTGCCTATGGCTGTTCTGGGGATTTATTTTACAAACTTCAATCATCCTTTTAGAGTCATTTGGTTGAATCCCTTTATCTGATGTTGCATATAATTGGAACTGGAGTCACTTGATTAAGTCAAATTTTGGAATATATTTGGGTCTCGTACTTACACACAAATCTTAAGGTTTCCAAGGTTGCATACGGCCCTTATGAGGTCTGAGTAGGTGAAAAATCTTATATTCTACTCCAGCACCATTATGGTTCTCATCGCTTGCAAAGTGAAAGAGAAAGTTTAAAAGATCTCAAAGAGAATATCAAAAAGAGGAAAGGAAAATAAAATGTTGAAAATCAAAAGAAATGTTCACCTTATCAGGGGTATCATAGTATCTCTATCGGGACTATGGATACCCGGCTAGTAGTGGAGCTATGCTAGGGAGGATCACAGTGATAACCTCATTGGGGCTATGGACACTTGACTGGCAGTGAGGCTCTATCCAAGTTTCTTTTGGATTTATAATCCTTATGTAGCCCTATTAGACTAAGTTTGATCCCTATTACAACTAAGGAAGGGGAAATGAATGCATACACACACACTTCGACCCAAGTATAGGAAGGAATTTATTGTTTATTATTTTTAAACCTTATCCATATGTAACTTGATGCCTGGTATACAAAACTAGAGATTCTGAGTTGATTCCAGTTTGTCATTGAAATTCTCTAGAGAATTTCCCCAGCGGAGTCGCCATTTATTGTGCAGTTTTGCACACATGCCCCATTGAAAGTAGGGACCCTCTTTTGCCTGGCCTTTTGGCTATTTTTCTATGGCCTTGCCTTTTTTTGAGCTTGTCTTTTAAAATCATGGGATTTTTGTCTTTGGTACTTTGGTCCTTTGGTCGTGGGGTTGGGGTACTTTTACTATTTTTGAGTGCTTGTTTTAGTTGTAAGGTGCCTTTTTGTGTTGAGTTCCTAGTGGTTATGGAGTCCCGCAGATGTCCTATCTGGGAGTGGGTTCCATGTGCCTTTTTCTTGCCTTTGTTGTTTTTTTTGGGTCTTGGGAGTTGTTCTTTTCCTCCTAGGACCTTGTTTCTTTTGTTTTGTCAGAGGCAAAATTGGGATGAAACTAAACTCTAAACCTTAAAAAAGTGCACGATTCAGTTTTCATTCCGGTTCTGGCTCCACTTATTGCCTTTACGTCTCTATTGTTTCATTTTTTTCGGCCTTTGGGTTGGTTTCCTCCCCTTAGGTCTGCTTTGGTCTTCCTTTTTCCTTCATTGGAGGTAGAATCAGGATGGGAACTAAACTTGGAACCTTCACAAGGTTCATGTTTCAATTCAAGATCTAGTTTTAGCTCCGCTTCTTGTGTCCTTTTTTTCTTCTTTATTTGACCTTTGGTTTGATTTCCTCCCTTGGATCTTATTTGGTTTCCCTTTTTTATTCACCTCCTTTCCTTTGTCGAAACTAGAACTGGGGTAGGAACTAAAATCGATACTTTGCAATGGGTCTCATCTAGTTTTGGTTCCGCCTCTGCCTATTTTGTTTTCATTTCTGTTTTGGTTTTTTTTCCACTCCCATCAGGTTTTGGTTTCACTCCCATTTGGTTTTGGTTTTGCCTCCACTAGTTTTGGTTCCACCTCCACATATTTTGTTTCCATTTCTATTTTGGTTTTGGTTTTGCTCCCGTCTAGTTCTAGTTTTGCTCTTGTCTGGTTTTGGTTTAGCTTCCGCCTGGGCTTGTGTGTGGTTTTCTTGCCTTAGGGACTCTAGTGGATTAACTTGGATTTTAATGCTATATTAAATATTAATTGTGGCCCTTTTGATTGTAGATTGGATCGAGTAGGCTATTGTTATTTGGGGTTGAATGAAGGATGGGCATACTTTGAAGATATTGTGAGATCCACAAGATACAATCAGGTACATATTGCGGTCATGGGCAGGCGAAACCCATCCATACATGAAAGGTCAATGAGCTCAATTGTCATTCATCTAAGGTGGACGTGACGTGGAAAGCTCAAACTCGTTTGACTCGATTGGAGTCGTTCATATGCCCAACTCAGATTTTGATCAGTGGCTCATATTCAAACTTGTGTTGCGCATGTGTTGTTGTTCTTCTATTTCATGTGGGTGGTACATTAATGGTAGACAATACATGTGCGGTTTGTTCTATCTGAATCAAGATCTGTAGAGATCCCAAGTCGATCTCGGGAAGGTGCCTCATATATTCAATGCAGGGCAATGATTTATTGTAGGCTATCTAGGTCGATTTGGTTGGTGGCCAACCTTCTATGTAACCCTAGCTTGGGCTCGCACAAGATGAAATCTCTATAAGTATGGCATGTTGCTTCATTTGTAAATGTTTAAATAGTTACTTATTTTTTTAGAATTCGATAGAAGACAAACTAGAAGATTAGAGCAGAAGGTTAGAGTTAGAAGTTAGTCATATTTTACGCAAGTGCTATAACAAAATATTAGAATTGTTGTTATTACTGGTAATTCAATGTAAGTGAATATATTGTGTTATTATTGGTGCCTTCTTTGGATAGATTAATCTTGCATGGTTCTTATTCAATCTTTAAAATCGCTTGGAAATGTCTGAATGCATTTTAGATTTAGAGTTAAATGATTTGATAGTGCTTGTGATTTAGGGCTTGCAGTGTAGTAGCAATCTCTAGTTCATACTTTGGGTAGCTTCTTGATTTTGGGTTTGCTGCAAAAGGTCAACTTGTACCCGATATTTGTGTGCTTAGTTCAATTTTGGGAATTTATCCAGTTCGATTGAATGAATGTCCATGATTTGAAAATCTTTAATTCCTTAGAAGATTGCACTGTTTCTGTGAGATCATAGGTATAGCTTGGGTTGATCAAACATTAGTTTTGAGGGATTGGTTTGTTCCAAGCACTTCCTCATTAGTGTTGTTGATTTTAGGAGTAATATTAATCTTAGGATTTTTGAAACCCTTTATCTTTTGTTATTTTTTTGAACTTTTGTTAAACCAAGAATTCAAGTATCATTATATTGAATTTTTTTTTATAAGTTTAGAGTCTCCAAAATTTGTTTTGTAAGGTCCCTTTGTGATTACCATCATTTTCACATTTATCACTGAGTGGTTCCATTGCATTGTCATGACTTGACACCTGAGAGACCTTGGGGTTATCTCTTTTCTCATAGAGATCAACTATTCAAGAGACATAGAATACTATATTCTATTTGAGTTGTTGTGCAGAAAAAATCATCAACAGGTTCCTCTGCCAGGTTTTGTTAAACTTGGAGTTGAAGTCGCTCATAGATTCTTGTGAGGCTCTCTTGATAGTAATTAGCTGATGCAACAATGAGGAAGGATCTCCTTTCTTCGAAAAAATTTCAAAAAGTTTTTTTCTGAGATCATCCCATCTATTGATAGAACCGAAAGTTAGGGATTTGTACCAATCTTGAGCCTTCCCTTTAAAAGAAGCAGCCAACAGTCTCATAGAAATATTTTCCTCTATGATATTGTACACCCTACATACCTCTGCTATGTCTTGAAGGTGTTCAGAAGGGTTTTTAGAATCCTCTTGGGAAAATTTTGGAATAGCCTTGAGGGAATTAGCAGGTATGGCAGGCCAGACGTTAGGTGGACCAGGTGGATGTACTGGAATACTACTATCCCAAGTTACAAAGTTTCTAGGAGCGAGAGGGGGTATATGGGCCATAGAGAAAATATTCTTGTGAATTAGATAAACTGGAATTCTTATTTGCAAACTTCAGCCTCCAGGCGGAGTACATAAAGCTCTAAACTCCTGACTCCTACTTCTCATAGGTGATACAGAACCTACAACTCTTCTTATCCTAGGTACCAAGGTTGGTAACTGAGAGTACTGAACATTACCCTTGGATGATGCTCTTGTTTGAACCCTAGGCATGAAACTTCCAGTTTCTTTCCTCTAGTCTAATCTAGAGATATTTCTAACCTCTAATGAGGATTTTGTAATAAGTCCCACTAGGTGTGCCAAAAAAATAATTTTTGATCATAAAATCTTGCGCCTCTCTGACAATCTTATGGGAAATTAAATGAGTGGGGGACAATATGTGCCTCACTGAATACCTCCAAAATTTTTATAGTAAGTTGCCTCTTCTCTGAGTTTGGGAAAAAGGAAAAGGAAATGTAAACAGTAAAACATGACAAATGGTGATGCGCCAATGATTTTACATTTTAAAATCACAAGCTCTTCCCTATGAGTGATATGAGAGACACATAACACCACTTACCTTTATTGGTGGGATAAGTATGAACAACAAAGGCTCAATACAAGCATATATGCAGTCTTTCAATCGACCCTTAGGAAATGCATATTAAGATCCGAACCAAACATAGAAGTTCAAGATTTAATAGAAAAAAATTCAAAAGAAATACAAACCCTTCCTCTTAAAATAACATATCATGAAAAAATGATAACCTTACAAAGAAAATGGAGAATTCCAATGACATAGTGTAGTCTCTAAAGCTTATGATTCATTGATATACATAAATAACATGGAAATCTGATAACCAAAACTATTCAGACCAAGCAAAACATAGTGTTTTATTTTTAATGAAGATATAAAGAGAGAAATATTGATAAAGACCATATCATGCACAGTTTCAACTATTTCTTTAGAATAACTCACATTTCAAATTCAAATGAACTTTAAAACAAAGATCAGATCCCAATACAACAATCATTTGATCATAAAATTGACATAACATGCCAAAGTGAAGCAATTTTCTATAAAATTTTAAAAGAAATATTTCTATTAACTAAGAAAACTAAAGAAAATGTTTCCAATGGGAAAATTTCAGGAACCCTTGCTCCATGTTGCTTCTTTCAATATATGACTACCCAGAAGAGAAAATAATGAACTCGTCCAAAGTTAATGACTTCCAGACGTCCAAATCTGATAGCTTGGAAATTTGATTCTAGATCTTTTATTGGGTCACTGAAATCCTACTCATCAACTTTCAACTACCACATTTATCTCATTTAGATATTTCAACAAGATTAGCCCTTGTAATCACTCTAATCCTAGAAGATAATTTGAAAAAACCCTGTCGATCACCCAAGTGGCTTTGGTGGCATTGACTCATGCCCCTTCATTGGAAAAAGGTACAATGCATTCTGATAGACTCTAAGTTGAACATTCCCTTTATACAATTACATGGTGCGAAAGGATGGCATGTCAGAAGGGCAGATAATCTCATCTCTGCAAAAAGTGGAAGTGATAAAACATCTACCAGATTGACATGTGGTCCAACTTTCAACTAGAGAGAGAACAATCATTTGATATAGGCACAACCACCACATGGAAAGTTGTGCATTTGTCGGAAATACAAGCTCCTTGCATGCGGATCACCCAGAAGACAAAAATAAAGCCGAAAGACAAAGATATACAAAGGAAAATTTTTTCTTCATAGTAACCTTTTGGCTCCAAAATACTTCATACACACAGCATGCCAAACAATCTAAAACCCAAAACCCCTTAGGATAGGTTAGCATAGACTTATAATAAATACCATTCTGGATAGCAACACTTATTTATCCTTTGCATAACATCAAACATGTTAGGTCAGCTCCATATAAGACCTAAAAGAAAAAAACCTTCATATATGTATCCACATATTGACACATGGACTTCAAAAATTGATACCATCTAGAATTCATCCTCAACTATCAGCTGGAAATGTATCTTTAACACCGCAAGACCAAAAACTCATCCATGAAGAAGTGTGGATTCTCCCACACAAACACAATGTATAGAAAGATAACTGTGAACTGCCAAGATGAACTTTGTTACTCATATATATCAACCTACTTTTCCAAAGAAGATAAAATCTTGGAATTAGGTATAGCTAACATCCAAAAAAATTATGTTAGAAGTGCAAAGTGATAACTTTATTTGTGAAGTGGTGCGAACCCAAAAATTGGCACATTGTTACATTGAATTGAAAGATTTGACACTTGGTCAAATTTCTATCCAACTAAACTTTCTAGACCAAAAAATCTTACAAGAATGTCTTCCTTAACATTTCCAAGACTTTTTAGAACTAATCAAATACTCTACAAAAATGCCAACATTAATGAAAACATTGTATCACACTATTATGTACCTTCCATTCTCATGTTGCCAAGCAACATCATCAATGATAATATTCAACAATCTCTCCAAACTTCCAACACTCTTTAACATACTTGGTTTAGGAAATAAAGGTCCCTTTATCTAACTAAAAAATTTTCAAACCAAGGAAGAAAGATAAATCTTCTAGCATTGACATCTCAAATTCCTTTTTCATGTTGGAGGTGAAGTATTCCATCATATCTTATCATTTTTACCCCCAAAATAATGTCATCATCATATACCACAACAATAAAAAACTCTTATCTTTCATTCTTGATACATATGTTGCTATCCACCATTCTTCTTTTGAAGCCTTACTCTTGAAGATACTTGTATTGTTGGAAATATTTCTATTTATGTTGCCATTGATGTCGACATGTTGGTCTGGTACCCTAAAGTGGTGTGTAGAATAGGTTTACCTTCTCTGGTATTGTGTTCTACATGTTTCCTCCGATAGTCATTGTGGTTTAAGGTTTTGGGAAAATATTTATAATTACTTGAAGTGTGTATGTATGCATTCCTATATGTTCTTATGTTTGGATGATAAGTTGGCATTGGCTTTGGTAGTTACATTTTGTTATTAGGTCTATTTCTGGCCAACCTAATATGTAGTTGAAATTATAATGGATTAAATCTTGATTGGATGATTTATGCCGGCATGGTGTAGCATTTTACACATTTTAATTATCCTTGAGATGTTTTGTATTTGTATGAAGTTGAATGAAGTGCTTCTTGTGATCAAGGAAGCTATATATATACATGATGATTTTTTGGTGGATGAGAACATGTTTTGGAAGATTGTGTGGATGTGAAAGAAGCGAATATTGATCTTCTAGCTTGTGAATTACTTGAGATACAAAGGAACTGAATAAACACTTCTGGTCTAACTCCATCAGTTCAATTATGGCTGAAAGCCATTTCTATTTCTATCACATCTGTAGGTAGTGAGCCTCCATTTTGGACAGCGAGTCCTTGTAAGCAGTGAAATTTTTATAATCTGGGTAGTGAGCCCTCTAGAAGTGAGCCTCTTTGTAACCAATATTGAAATAACTATATATAGGGAGTTAATCCTCACTTTGGTTTTTCCCTCATTGGGTTTTACATGTAAAAATCTGGTATTTATGTGTGTGTTATTTCATTTTGTGTTTCTTCTCTTCACTCTTATATCTATTAAGATACTTAATGGTGTTTGTTCAATAAGTTTTGAAGATATTGATTCACCCCCCCCCCTCTCAGTATCTTGATTGTTCAACAATTGGTATCAGAGATTTGGTTCCTCTAGTGAAGTCTAACAACTTGAGGGAGATCCTACAAATTGAACAAATGGATAAAGAAGAGCTTCAAACTGCCCTTACATATCTTGACAAGCATGAAATTGGAAATAGAGATTTGAAGGAAAATCTAGTTGAAGCAAATGAATGCATCTAAAATTTGAAAGACTAGTTAAAGAAATTCAAAGAAAGATATAGAGAAGTGAGTGTGAAATTTAAACAAGCAAATGAAGAGAATACTGGACTAAAGTTGAAAGTAGATGAAAATAAGAGTGTTGAGGAGTGTTTGAAAATAGTAATACAAAGAAAGGATGATGTTTTCTCGAGACTTGAACAAAAAGTGATAAATCTAAAAGGAGAATTATAGAAAGAAAAAAATTGTGAAGATGATTTCAGAACAAGCTCCACCAAGCTTGATGAATTAATAGGATAAAAACATTATAAAGACAAAGGTGGATTAGGGAATGAATCTAGTGAAAAATGTAGAACTCAGGTCTAGTAAAGAAGACTCGAGAGAAATTAAAATAGAAATAAAACTCTGGAAGGAGACCACCTATCAGACAACCTAATGCACAAAGGTACCCATCATTCAACAATACTTGTTTTTCATGTAGTAAATTTGGACATAAGGGAAATGAGTGCAAGAGTAAGTTGAATGAGTTCTATGGTTCCTTCTATGGATAGTGTTTTACATGCAAGAATATTGGACACAAAGCTACTGAATGTAGATCATAGGTGAGAATGACCAGTCAAGTGATGATGAATAAGTTTCAAGGAATGAATCAATCTTTTGATGGCTATTGCTATAATTGTAATAAGTTTGCACATATATAAAATTAGTGCAGATAAAGTATAAATGGAGGGAAAAAAAATTAAAGATGTGTTGTTTGCTACAATTATAGGAAATCAGGACATATTTCAAAAGTTTGCAAAAGCAAAAAGGAGAAGCAATTTGCTCTGGTGAAAGATGATGGATCGGTGAAGAAGATTGAAAAGGAAGAGGTTAAGTAGGAAATGAGTAAGATATGGAAGAAAAAGGAAGAATCAAAGTCTACTGATGCATTTCTACCCTCATCTGATGCAGATGATTCCTCTAGGATTTAGACCTAGCATGGTCTTAGGGGGAGCTTTATTAGAAAATTGTCTAAACCCCCTGGAATTATGACATGTAAGATGCTAGCACATGGATATGTTGTAAGGAATAGATAAACAAAGGTGTTACAAAAGAAACCGGAAGAAAAAGTTTGAGCATGTTCCTTTGTGAAATGAATTAGGGTTTCATAGTGTAGTGGAAGAAATTTTTTGTCAGCTTTTTGTAATTAATGAAATTTAGGGAAAAATGATAAGGTATAAAGAGAACTTTGCAAATCATTTTTTTTGCCTAAAGAATTCAAAGAATTTGAAGAGCAACTTGGAACTCTCTTGGAGTGATTCTATAGCGATTTGGAGTATTTTTGAGTGATCTTTGAAGACATTTGAAATCAAGTGTTGAAAGATTTCCTCTCGTAGTCACAGAGGAAGGTAATTGCAGATGTTTTGTTGAATTTGAAAAGGTTTAGTGGTATAATGGAAATTTTTAACAAAGGATTGAGTGGAAATATCCCATTGAAGCTAAAAGGAGTTGAGTTGGATGAATTTGATCATCAAAAAATAAAGAAAATGGAATTAGGGTTGGAATTAAATGACTTATAGAACATAAAAACCCTCGGTTTGGATTTGTGGGGAGAATTCCCTTGGATTTCTGATAAAGAATTCATTTTTTTCCTCTTTAGAAAATTCAAGGATGTTTGTATTGTGTTGGGAAAACCCTATCCCATTACGAAGGAAGTGATTGAGGTCATCACCGGGTTATGCAACGTTGGAGACCTTCCTAGAAAGAAGACTATAAAATACAAGGAAGTAGAGGAGCTAACAAGAGTGGGCACAAATCCTTGAGCACTGTTGATTGATACTATTTATGAGTCCTCCGTAAGGTATGTTACATATGAAATTTCATATAATTTTTTTTTAGAAATCAAGATGGCTCTACTTCCGCCATTGTTGTGTTCTTGGCACATAAATGCTAAAAGAAAACAAGCAGTTTGATCTGTGTGGATTAATTCTATAAAATATTACTGAAAACATTCAGATGTCATTGGTAGAAGGATACCCTTTCCATTTTATGTCTTTTCTTACATGTCTAGTAATCTATTTTCTAAACTCTCCACTGGGAAAGGAAGGTGTTAAGTGGGTTGGGATTCCCATTGCAAGACAAATATACAAACACCAGGAAGGCTTGGAAGATAAAATGAGTGTGTGTAAAAAAATATTCTTATCTGTGCAGAAAGATTTGAGCTCTAATTTGGTTGTATCTGGTTGATTTGAGGAAGGTTCTTCCTTCGGGATAAAATAATTGGAAGTTTTTATTAGTGATTCCCCTCCGGAATCAAAGAAAATAAAAGCTATCTCTGAAAATATCATTATTATTCTAGAAGAGAAGGAAGAAGGAGAAGAATCTTTTCCTAGATCTGAATCTTCTGATCTTGATAACATCTAGACTATGCTATTTAAAGGGAAAATGATGAAAATTGGTGAACTATGGAGTTCAACCTTTCTTGTTGACAAACTTAAGATTGATGATTCTCCTATTGAGTACCTACTTTAGAAAGGTATTGATATTTCAATTGTTTTTTATTCTTTGCTGGAAAATTTAGTTGAGGTAGTTGAAGAAAGAATGTTATTTGAAGGTCCATAAGGACACAAATTGGAAAGCTTAGTTGAAAAGAGATTTTCTAAAGCCAAGGAAAAGTTATCTAAACTTATCATGGAGACGAATAAGTGCATAAAAGAAATTTTGGATATTTACAAGTATTGTCTCCAGTGGCTTGTTGCAGTTGATAATTTTAGAAGTAGGATTGAAGTAATTGAATCTGAAGTAAACAACATTGGAAAAAATTTTAATATCTTTGAGCACAAAGATGGGAAGCAAAGTCTGAGAATTGTTGAATTTCAAGTAGAAATGATCATTGTATAGAGATGAAGGGATGATGTATTGAAGAATTTATGGCTCCCTAAGGATATTGTTGAGGTCCGGTTAGCCTATATTTCTAGAATATTTGTTGATGTAGAAGATTGTGAAAGACAGTGCTCATCTCTAGATTGGTCATCCTCTTTCACCTTTTTGGCCTTATTGGAAAGCATATGTACAAGAATGGAATATGTGGTATTTGAATGGAATAATTTATATCCTATTATCAAAGAAAGGTATAAGAAGGTGTTTTAGGTGAAGAGTGTAATTTTTACTTGAATCCTAAATGTTCAAATTTCTGAAAGAAAGTTAATTTTTTTGAGATGGAATTCTTTGAAGTTTTTTGAATATTGGAATATTTTTGAATTTTTTTGGATGTCACCATGTTTACATTATTTTTTGCGCCCTTTTCCATTGATGTCAAAGGGGAAGAGATTTGGAAGAATTTTTGGGGAGAGATTTGGAAGATTGTTTTGGGAGAAATTTGGAGAGATTGGAGGAAATTTTTGAAATGGAATTTTGGCACATGTTGACATCAATGACAAAGGGGGAGATTGTTGGAAATAGATCTATTTATGTTGTCATTGATGTCACCATGTTGGTCTGGTACCTTGAACCAATTTGTAGAAATTTTTTACCTTCTCTGGTATTTTGGTCTGCATGTTTCCTTCGGTAATCATTATGGTTTAAGGTTTTGGGGAAAATTTTATAATTACTTGAAGCATGTATGTATGCATTCCCATGTTTTATTATGTTTGGATGATAATTTGGCATCGAAATTGGTATTTAATTTTTTTTATTAGGTCTATTTATGGCTGACCTAATATGCATTTGAAGTTATAATGGATTAAATCTTGGTTGGATGATTTATGCTGACATGGTGTAGCATGCTACATGTTTGAATTATCCTTGAAATGTTATGTATTTGTATGAAGCTGACTGAATTGTTTCTTGTAATCAAGCAAGCTATATATATACAATATGAGTTGTTGGTGCATGAGAACATATTTTGGCAGATTGTGTGGATGCAAAAGAAGATAATATTGATCTGCTAGATTGCGAATTACTTGAGCTACAAAGGAATTGAATCAACAATTGTGGTGTAACTCCATCATTTCAATTCTAGTTGAAAGTCACTTTTTTTTCTATCACATCTGTAGGCAATGATCCTCCATTTTGGATAGTGAGCTTTTTGTATCCGGGCAGTGAGCCTCTTTGTAATCGATATTGAAATAACTATATATAGTGAGTTAATAATCATCATGGTTTTTCCCTCATTGGTTTTTACATGTAAAATTTGGTGTTTATGTGTGTTTGATTTCATGTTATGTTTCTACTCTTCACTATTATATGCATTAAGGTACTTAATGGAGTTTTTTCAATAAGTTTTGAAGATATTGATTCACCCCCCCTCTTAGTATCTTGATTATTCAACATGTATAACCTTGAATACCAATCCCTTGGGCTTGCTTTAATCAATAAAGAGAATTATTCAATATAAAAACATAATCCTCATTCTATGATAGAATGAATCCTTTAGGTTTTTCAACATACATTTACTCTTCTATTTTTCCATTAAGAAAAGTTGATTTGATGTCCATCTAATAAAATTTGAAATTCTTAAAACTTGCAAGAGCTAAGAACATTTTGATAGCTTCTAATAATGTAATAGGGGCAATTTTTTCTTTGAAGTCTATTCCTTTTACTTGTGCATAGCCTTTGCACACAAGTATTTCTTTGTTCCTTGTCACTTCCCCATCTTCATTTAGCTTATTTCAAAAAACCCAGTTGGTTCTAATGATGTTATTTTGCTTAGGTATCGGGACAAGCTCCCAAGTTTCATTCTTATCTCTTTGATCCAATTCTTCCTCCATAGCCTTGATCTAGTATTTGTCTTCACTCTCTTTTGAAAATTTCTTTGGTTCAACCATGGAAAGAAAAATAATATTTGCATGCTCTATTTTATTTGAAAGTCTTTTTCTTATTTGAAAGCTCGTGTATTTATATCCAGTAATTAGATATTTAGGATGGTTATTTTGAACAAATATAGATGGTGTATTAGGTGGTTCCTTTGATGAAGTCTTCAAAATTCTTTGATCAACTTATCAAGTTTCAATTTCTTCCTCAATTTCTTCTTCTTTGCACCCTTCTTTCTTTTCATAATCAATTTATTTTACTATCTCATTTTTTTTCTTTCTTCTTCAACTCTCACATTTTCACTTTCAACAACTTTATACAATATTTTTTTATAACATTTTTAAGCCTTACTCCTCATGGAATATCCAAGGAAGATACCTTCATCACTTCTTGAATTTAATTTTCCAAATCCTCCTCATTTCTTATTATATAGCAAATTTTCTTCCAAAAACCTTGAAGTACCTTATTAATGTAGGCCTTCCCTTCCAAAGTTCATATGGAATTTTTCTAGTGTTCACCTTGATTTGTGCTTGGTTCAAAATATACACAATTGTACAAACCTCTTCTTTCCAAAAATAATTAGATATATTGTACTTATTTAGCATAGCTCTTTCTATTCCTTTAATAGTTTTATTCTTTCTCTCAACTTCTCCATTTTGTTGTGGAGTTCTTGCACCTGAATATTGTCTCTTTATCCCATGCTTTTCATAGTATTCTTCAAATTCATTTGAGTTAAATTATCCTCCTATATCAGATCTAATACATTTGATCTTTAACCTTGTTTCATTTTATATTAAGGCTTTGAATGCCTTAAACTTCTCAATTTCTTTAATTTTTTCTTTAAGAAAATCTACCCAAGTCATCCTAGAATAATCATCAATCAAATACATAAAATAACTCTCAACTTGCAATATTTTCATTCTTGTTGGCCCATAAAAATCATTATGAACAATTTCTTAAGGTTTTGACATAGAATAATCCTTAGATTTGAATCTTGTCCTTATTTTTTTGTCATATTGACACTGTTTGCAAATGATATTTGAATGCTTTGCTAACTTCAACATGTACCTTATGGCTCTCTTTTTACTGATCTTCACAATGTTATCAAAGTTCAAACATCCCATCCTTGTGTGTCACAACCAATTCTCATATCACTTTTGACTTCATTGAGAATATACAAATTACCATCTATTCTATAATCACCAACTATCAATTTTCCATCTTTCATGATTTTACACCCTTCAAAATGAAACATGAAGGTGTTCCCTTGGTCACACAATTGACTCACAATTAGGATATTGTGCTTAAATCCTCTAACATATAAGACATCCTTAGTTTGGCTCTTCCATTATCTATACTAAGTGTTTCTTTACCTTTTATGCTTTCCATAGCATTGTCACCAAATTTCACCATTCCTTCATTCACTTTCTTTAGAGAGAGAAAATTTATTTTTTCCCCAATCATGTGGGTTGAACAACCACTATCAACATACCATTTTTATTTCTCATTTTGAACATGTATTGCAAGTTGTACAAGCATGGATATTTATTTCATTTCTTGTTCTTTCTTATTTTTCCAAACCTTGTTTGATTCATCCTTTTTATTGTCACAAACATCCTTCTCCTTATTGTGTCTTGAAGGCTTAGGAAAATAGTTATGCAAAAACGTATAACCAAATTTTTTGTACTTATGAAATATGATGTTATAATCCATTAGAGGAGAAAATGAATTATAATCCCTCTTTGCGAATTCAAAATCATTCCTTGTGAAAACTCTATAATTTACTCATTTATGCCCAAATTGATTAAATGCAAAATAATAACCATGGAAAAAATATTGAAACCTAGTTTTGCATGGCTTCTTTTGAGGAAATGACCTTTTGAGGTTGTCCTTGTTAGTTCTTTGAAACTATGAGGATTTATCCTCCTTTTTGTCCTCTTTGTTTGCCTCATTTTCTCTCTTCCCTTTTATTATCTTCTTTTCTCACCTCCTCTTTGTTGGAAATTTTGAGGACCACAACATAATTCTTACTTTCCAATGTATTTTTAGTTTGTGAAATTTTTCCATCAAAACCATGACCACTTTTGATGAATGGTGATCTTTGTGATTTGATAAGTTTTTATAACATTTCAGAACTTTTATAGAACTTTATATTTTAGTTGAGCCAATCTTTAGTCTTTTCCAGATCCTTCCTCAAGGAAATTATTTTATATTCAAGCTTCTCACACTCTGATTTCCATTTATTTTAGATTATATTTTAAAAAATATTCAATGTGTTTGGATTCTTCTACTTGTCTTATCCCACAATAATGGGTCTCAAACTTAGGACATCCTGTTTTTTTCTTGAAATCACATATTTTTTTAAATAATGATTTATTCATTGAGGGGTTCCATCTAAAGGGTTTTAATTGAAGAGGGTTAGATGAGACCCCCTTAGATCAAACCCCATTGGATAGAACCCCTTTAGTCTTAAATCATACCCACAATGGGGTCTCCATCGAACCTATCAAAATCCTAACAAAAAGACACTTTTTCTTTACCTTTTGAGGATCAAATAAAGTCATTTAAAAATTATGGTTTGTAAGTATGTAGCCCTTATTATAATATTTCCAAAAATTATAATTTGAAATAATTATAATTTTATTATTATTATTATTATTATTTTCTTGTGAATGTAGGTTTTTCACCAAACATCTATTGAACACCTAAAAAACTAAGAAGGGGGTGAATCAGTATTCTCTGAAACCTCTTGAACATTTAAACATTCATTCCATGCATAATATTCAATTTGTAGTATGGAAATAAACTATGAAACAATCATCAAAGAATATAACACATGAACACTATATTTTTACATGGAAAACACAAAAAGGGAAAAACCACGATGAGGATAAGCTCACAATATATTATAACTAGTCATAACATATTACAGAAAGGGTCACTACCAGATGGAATCACTATCGGGTGGACCCATTATCTTGAGAATAAGAGAAATAGAAGAGAGGGGTGGCTCATTTCCAATATTTTAACTACAAAAAATTTATCTACAATATGAAGGAAATATAGTTCCACTAAAGCTCAAAATACTGAATCAACACACTTCATACTACATAAATTCCACACCCTGCTCTATTTCACATTCACATTTTCTACTTAGGAATTCACATCACATGTTTTATACAGTACTTCACACACCACATCTCATCACTTAACACCAAAAATGATCTTACATATATACCCATTACATTTTTGATCACCTACAACATCAATTAGGCTAGCCTAATTAGATGTATCATGAAAAACAATAACTTGTGATCTCAAGATCAAATATACACGCTTCATGCCTTAATTAAAAACTTGCAATGCATCCAAATAGGTTGGAATGGACCTATAATTGCTCCCACATAATCGATCAATTATTCCTTTAACTTTTCATGACCCCAAACATAGTAATTCAACACCACTAGTGTGATAACACCAAAATACACCAACTGATTATCCACAAACTGACATGTGGACCTACAAAACACATGCCACTTGGAATTCACACCCTTTGGAAACTTGTAAAAACTCCCAAAAATATGCATAACAAAATATTATTCTAGAATGTGGACCATTCCAAATAGGTACTCTACACTAGCAACACCCTCACTAGAAAACTCAATATATTATCAACCATAAATTTTTCACTTGAGGACATAAGGGCTTGAAACTTTGTATTTAGGGTCCTCAAAAGTGTACCAAAGTTTCCTTACAACCATAGACAAAAATACCTCAAGGAAAACCAATGCGGACCAAAAAATAATGCTTTGTACACTAAAACCAATGCGGACCAAAAAATAATGCTTTGTACACTAAAACCTATGTTATGGACTTAGTCAAATATTCAACATATTTGTAACATATCTATTTTGCACTAGAGAAAAAGATATGAACCTCTATGTTGGATTACCATCTCCATGCTCACTTATGCTTCATAAATTGATTGTACCTCAATTTAGATGTCAAACCACAATTTTGACATCAATGATAATAGTGTATAAGCTCATGCACATGTTGCCAACAACCATATTAATGACAATCTCCTCAAAATTCCAACAATCTCCACCTTGGTCATTGATGGCAACATGCATAAAATATTCTCCAAATCCTCTCCAAACTACTCTCCCAACTATTCTCCCCCTTTGAAATCAAGAAGGGTGCATACATATTTCCTATTCTTTCTCAATTTGACATCATTATCATATACTTTCTATTCTTTTCCTTCTCCCTCTTTCATATATACATGACTTACTCATATACTCCCACTAACTGATATATACATAGATGCATGAGAGTAACAAAATTTTCAAAAATTCTAAACAAATATCCTAACAGTCTTATCCATCTAAACTGATCAAAAATTTGCAGTGGTATACTATTCACTATCTTCTATATATATGTACAATAGAATCTAAAATACATAAATAGGAAAGAAATATACATATATTAACTGGAAGAAGTGTATAAAACCTATAATTTTGCAAGGTGTATCTACCAATCATTTTTACCATTATCCTAATGATTCTTGGCTAGTCCAAGTATGCAGTTCACAACCTCAAACTCCATGAGCAGTTCTTCACCTTCATTCAAAGTAGTACGTACCAAATTTAACTTCATTTCTTTCTCCAAACTAGTCAAAGCACCAGATATCGGTGTGAACTTTGTATTCACTAGGTCTTTGAGCTATGCAAACTGCACTATCATCCTTTCTCTTTGTTCCTATAGCTAGAAGATTTTTTCATGTAAATTTTCAATTTTTTCTCTTGTGGAACCATCTGCATCATTCACCAAATCATAGGCACCAAATGCGTTGTCCATCTAGGACTCAATGGATTCCATCTAAACCTTTATATTATTTATTGAACTTGGCCACTTCAAGAAATATTGAAATATATCCTTGGCCTAATCAACACAATTCTACACATCCTTAAGATTGTTCTATAATTTCCCATAGGTACTGGCACATTTATTTGTTATGTCTTCAAACCTTCTAGCATTCACCTTCTTATTTATCTCCTCTAGCTTCTCTTCAAGGTGAATAGAATATTCTTTGAAATAATCAAGTAAAAGCTTTAACTTTTGCACACTAGATAAATAATTATCAATACTTACTCCAATAATATTCTCTTACAACACCTTCATTGCTTCATCTATCGACTCCACACTCTTTTGATGTGTCTACAAGATCTCCTTTTTGGTGGAGGCATGAAATGCATCATCGAGTTGTAAATTGTGTAATGGGACATATTGTCCATATCTACTTGCCCATGCTGCATTGGAATTTTTAATAAATAGGAAAAAACAATAGGTTGGAACTATAATTGCATGCTCAATAGGCTCTTCAATGAATCTTCAGAGGTTTTGAAAGATTCTCCAACAATTTTTGCATTACCTTCATCCTTCTTCTCCTTTGTATTTTCCTTGTCACCAATATCGTCTTCTTCTTTCTCTTCATTCTTCTCAGAATTAGCACTCTTTCTCATCCTTCTTCTCATTATCAACTGAGTTTGGATTAATATCTGGAGGAGGCATATTTTTTGTATTTTTTGCCTCATTTATCTCTAGATTTTCTTGTACAACCTAATCTTTAGCATTATTATCTATTTTCAGAGGAGGGGAGTTTTTACCTATAGGTGCATCCTCCTTTTGCAACTCTTTAATATTTTTTTCTCCAACAATGTTTCCTCCTATTGGAGGAGTGTTATCAACAACATTTACTTCTTCTACAACCACATTCTCTACTACAAGAGGGGTATCTTTTTGCACATCTTCCTTTCCTTCTTCATGATCAGGTTGAGCATCTTCGTGTTTTGTATTTTCTAGAATATTTACATCGGGAACAAAGATATCATCATGAATTTTCTCTTCAGTTTCTATTATCATGCCTACTTCTTTTTCCAAATCGGTAACCTTCTCAATGGTTTCATTTCTCAACCTCTCAGTATCATTTTTATCTTTTCTCATAAGTTTTGTGACCTTTTTTTTGGTCCTAAATTTTTTGTTGTACACTTTATCTAGTCTTTATTTTTTCTCATCTAAGAGAGGAGAGCCAATCTCTTCCAAAGTAGATGCTCTCATCCTTGATTCTTCATTTCTTGATTCTTCTCTTCTTGCATACAATGCAATTTTAAAACTTTAGGCAATTGGCCTTCAATATCCTTCATGTTGACCTCAAATATAACTATGTATCTAACAATTTCCTCTTCTATTATTTATTTATCAATGTCATCCATAGTGGTATATAGTGCAATAGTTTGTCCCAATTTTTAATGCTCCTATATACCATTAAATAATACATCTAACTTTATAGGACTATGTGTTCTCACTAGAGGGAAAGACTTATCCTTCTTCTTTTCTTCCAAAGTATATTTTTCTCCTTTACTGGACTTGGTTTTCTTTTCTCTTACATAAATTTTGTAGCCTCCTTTCTCTTTCTCCATCCCAACCTCACTATTTATATAAAAAATGTCAATGTTTTCCTTCTTTCCACTTGTCTCTTCTTGTGATGATTTGTTTTTTCTTTTTCTAATTAGAGGTTTTTCTTCTACCTTTTCTTCTTCTTCATCAATACTCAGGTTCTTTTCTCTTGTATCCTTAGTCCACACTCTTCTTTATTGTGGGGCACCTTGTTTCTTTGTTGGAGGAGACTTTTATTTCACTAACACACTCTATTGTTGATGCAGAGAAAGGATGAAAACCTTCAACAAACATAATTCAATCCTTTACAACCAACTTTCCAATCTTCAAAACCCTAACTCAATGATTTCTCACACAACCACTCATTTCTCCTTCTAAGTCTCCAAACCTAGTTCTTTTTGCATATATTTTAGAGAAGGTTGTATCTCCACAAAATCCTAACCATTTCAGACACCCGTTAGGCTCCTCTTTAATATATCTTATTTGAGAATAGGATTGTCTTGAAATAAATTCTTCAAATCTGACCTGCTACATTATTTTGAAGGGAAATTAGCCCTTTTTCCAAAGCACCTCTAATAAATTCAAATTCCAACCTCACCAAATCCACTCTAGGGGTCTCTTCACATCACCTAAGGACCAATATTGCATATTTTTTCTCAACCTCTTATCACCAATTTGTTGTCCTACCAAAACTAAATCCTACCTAGTCTATTATGGCTTGTTCACACAGGGGTTTATTGAAAATACTAACTACAAGCCTCAAAATTATTCACAAAACATTAAAAAACACTATTTAAGGTCTTCCTATGCTATTCCAACCATCTCTCACCCTTTAACTTTTCAATTTCATCAAAATTATATTCCTAGCCATCATTTACAAGCCCAAACTCATGAAAATACAACTAGGGCAGCAACAAAAACCTATCAAAAATTTCTCCCTATTCTTGAAAACCCCATGCACATCTTAATCTACCCTATAACACCCATTCCACCAAGTGACAATTAATTCCAATAGTGGAATGGGTGTTTAATTCATTTTGAATACCCTCAAACCCTCCAAACAGGGTTTTTAACCCATACTTAGGAAAAAGCTTATAAAATTATTCAAAGTCTATGAAATCCAACAAAATAACAACCAAAATAAAGATACTTTAGGCTATAGAAGTTGATAAAACTCAAACTCATAGTCCCCAAGAATCACCTGCAAGCAAACACCTATCACATGCAACAAATATTCAGAACAAAGGAAGAGATGTTCTGTAAACCCTCAGAGCAAAAGTATGTGCAAGCATAAACCAGCATTTGATTATTGAATGAATTGTTTTACAAATACTACAAAAGCCTTCAAAAGGAAATCATGCAAAAAGCAAGACATGCACAACCCTAATCTTATCTTGAGCAACAAGATAGCTCAATAAGATAAAGATTATTAATTAACCTAGGAAATAAAATATGCCTAAGTAAACTTAAGCTAAAGTGTAATTAAATAAATAATTACACCAACACCCCCCCATAAGTGCAACTTAGGGAGAAGCAAATTATTATGCAAATATGAGTCCCGGCAACAAGGCCTGATCAGGTACCCATTTACAAATGCAATGCAAACTAAATCAAATGGGGTAAAGGAGAAAACCACATGGGAAAAAAACTCCTCCCCAAAAATAGAATGCAAACTAACTAAGTGATGAAAGATGGAGGACTCCATAAGACCCCCCAAGAACACCATCCATCACAAAGATACATAAAATAACCCCCCCAGAAGAGAGGAAGAAGAAGACCACAGATCCCCCCCAGAATGAAGTAGCCCCAAAAGAATTGAAGAAACTGCATCTCCTGAAAGAAGTGAGAGGGAAGAGGCCAAATGAATGCAATCTCTGAAGGTGAAGTAGGTGTAGCCCAAGATGTCTCCATAGAAGCAGGTGTGACCTCAACAAATGAAGAAGTCAAAGTAGATGATGACTGAATAGGAACCTCCAAAGATGGATGAACAACTAGATCCTGCTGCACTGAAACAAAAGAAACCACATCTGTAGTCATAGAAGTATCAACAACTACAACAGTAGGTGGAGGAGATGGAATGGATGGCTCAAGAATAGGATCTAAAGTGAGAACTCCAATGTTCAAGAAGCCAAATTTCTCCTCTGAATGATGATTCATACTAGAAGTGTGATGAACTGCTGTAGGAATAGAAGCACCATCAATAGCAAAATTTGCAAAGGAATACAACCGAGATGAGTGATCCACCACCCCAGTAGCAATAACTGCTCTACTCTCCAAGTCTCTAGTGATAACTGAATCAGGTGTGAACTCCACAAATCTCCCATTGCCTCCATGTGTGATCTGATATATAGAAAGAAGGTTGTTCGTCAAATGAGGAACACACAAGACATCCTGAAAAGTGTTGTCCCCAAAAATAATAGACCCCTTCCCTATAACACTCATGTATGTATTGTTTCCCATCAAAATAGGAGACATAGTGTGAGACTCAAAGGAAGTGAACATAGTCTGTGTAGAAGCCATATGATGAGATGCTCCTGAATCTAGAAGCCATCTCCCTGATCCAAGACTCAAAGAAGCACAAAGAGCATGCCCCCTCATATCTGATGAAGTGTGTAAACCAGTTGTGCCTGAAGAAGAAGAAGAAGAAGAAGAAGGAGGAGGGGAAGGAGATGATGTAGACATCCTAGAAGGCAAATCAATTTGATGTTTCTGAAGAAGATTCTTCAGCTCATCAATGTCCTTCTTGTAGCAATTATGTTTTGTATGTCCTTCTCTCTTGCAATATGCACATGGGCCCTTCTCCTTCCTAAATGATTTCCCCTTAGAAGAGGATGATGAATATGAGGACTCCTTCTACTGCTCATAAGATTTGGAATCTTTTTATTTTTGTTTCTTTCCTTTTCCTGTAGAAGCCTTATGATCTTTGGGCTCTTGTGATGCAATAAGTGCCTGTGATGAAGAGGGCTTCAACTTGCCCATATTAGCCAACTTGGCCTGCTCTCGAGTGAGAGAAGATGCAAAATCATCAAAAGAAGGCATAGTAAATCTAGTACCAAATGCATCCCTAGTAGCATAAAAGGTAGAAACAAAAACTGAATAATCTGGTTCAAGCTTAGAAAGAATGGACAATATCAACTAAGAGTCTTCATTCTGAACACCACACTATGACAACTGCAATCTAAGAGACTTGAGTTTGGTGAAAAACTCCTAGATGCTGTCAAAATCCCTAGGATTCAAGCCAATAAGCTCATTCTCTAACTGAAACCCTCTCATAGTATCCTGCTGCCCAAACAAAGATTGCAAAGTAGTCCAAACCGTATGGGGTGTAGTGCAAGACTCAATGTGAAAAAGAAGGTCAAAAGAAAGAGATAGAAATAATGTACTATAAGCTTCATCACACCTATTAAACCACTTTCTCTTTTTAGCAGCACCTGTAGGTTTGATTTTTGTGCCCATGGTTACCCTGTACAGCCCTTTGTGTTTCAAATGAATCTCCATTTGTTTTTTCCAACCAAAATAGTTTAATGGAGTAAGGGGTGCAATATTATGTGTATCCATGACAGAAAACAGTAATATATACTCTCAAATAAAATAACAATGCTCACTGATCTCAAAAAAGTAGCCTGATTGCATGCTTCCCAAGAAAATAATTAAAAAACTAAAGGCTGAGATCAAATAGTAATATTAGATACCTGGTAAAAAATCTGGAAAAACAGGTCTGATTTCTATGTAGAGCATTGAATCAGCTTTCCAACGCCTATTTGTTTTCACAAAACAGAGTCTGGACGCAAAAGTTATGCCACCCGAACTGAAAATAGAAACTTCTGGCTTTGATAGGCGAAAAAGGCACCAAAACCCGAAAATCAGAAAACTAAACCTCCACCACTGGAAAGAGCGTCGAACCAGCTTTCTACCAATATTTTGTTTTTGAAAAACGGACATCGTATGAGAAAGTTATAGCCGATTCTGGAAAAGTGCTCCAATCTGCTCAATAAGGCCTCCAGGAGCCCTCAGGGGGTTGGCAGCTGGGGGCTGGAGCCGAAGCTCTTGGGCATCCACGTGACTGCGGCTAGGGGCTAAGGACCCGGCGGGGGTTGAGTGAAGGCTCCTGGTCATAGATATGACCCTGCTGGGAGTCTCCAAAGCCCATGGGGGCTGAGGGCTATGGGCGGCGAGCCGAGTGGTGCCGCCAGGCCGGGTGGTCCCCCGGTGGCGCGATGGTGGCCGCTTGGTGGCGGGTGGGTGGTGGTGTATGTATGCATTGGCCGCGCAAACTCCGACAGTTCTTTTTTTAATTTTTTTTTATTTTCACAATTTTTTGTCTCGGTCGGCATGCGGCTTCCCTGGCAAAAAAAAAATTGCCTTTTTTTTCAACAGGTCCAAAATCGACGAAACGAAAGGTGTTTCTAGGGTTTTTGGGCATCCTGAATGTGATGGCAATGTTTGTTTTGCCCAAAAATGCACAAAAATCAGTCTAACTTGAAACCCTTGCACAGAAAAAACTGCTGTGAGAGAATATCTTCAAATCATGAATAGGAAGCTATAGGTCTGGAGCTCTGATACCATGTAGAAGTTGATAAAACTCAACCTCACAGTCCCCAAGAATCACTTGCAATCAAACACCTATCACATGCAACAGATATTCAGAACAAAGGAAGAGATGTTCTGTAAACCCTCAAAGCAAAAGTATGTGCAAGCATAAACTAGCATTTGATTATTGAATGAATTGTTTTACAAATACTACAAAAGCCTTCAAAAGGAAATCATGCAAAAAGCAAGACATGCATAACCCTAATCTTATCTTGAGCAACAAGATAGCTCAATAAGATAAAGATTATTAATTAACCTAGGAAATAAAATATGCCTAAGTAAACTTATGCTAAAGTGTAATTAAATAAATAATTACACCAACATAGGCCTCAATCAAATTCAACATATTTTAGAAAAATATGTCTCTGTACGGATTCGTGCAGTCACATGTAGCAACAATTTTCTCATAATACACACAAAAAAATGGTTTTTATTGTTTTTTCTCAATAAAATATTCAAAAGAACCCTTACATCGAGTTCCTCAAGAATATTTAAACTTATCCCACCAAAATAAACTAACTCAACCAATTCAAACTACCCTTTTAGTTTCATGACCGTCGGCCTTCCACATTTTGCATTTTTTCTTTTTTTCATATGACAACTTTCGAAAACATGGACAAATTTTGCAAAGTGAACCTCTAACGACTCAAATTACATCAAGAATGGTCTATTAAAACCTTATTTAATGAAAAATTACTGAAAATTCCTTAAACCAACCTAAAGACCTTATTTACATAAAATGAACTAACATGGTGCCCCTGCACCATACACCCAACTTGGACAAGAAAACCTTAAGTCCCTTTGAGGACTAAGCTATAGTAAATTATGCTTTATCACTTCATGTCTTTGGTCTCCAAATATTCCTCCACCTAGTAATCTCTTTGACTAGATCGGGTACTTAATATTTGCACTATTCTTTGCATTTATAGTCTCCTTTTCACCTAGAAATTTCTTCATCTTCACAAAATTATCTATTGAATGTTATCTTACCTTTCTCTCATCTGAAATTGATGTTGAACTTGTCTTCATATCTGCAAACATACCTCTACTAACTTGGTCTTGAACTTCCCTCTCCTTTACTCTTGTTGAACACTTGAATTCACCTACATGTCCTTGCCATTTACCTCTATTCACTTCACCTTTTCCCTTAATCTCTACCACTAGATTCTTTTCCCTTAGGATCTATATCCTATTAGGTTCATAAACCTCTATTTTGACTAATTTTAACTGCCCACTATCTTCTTTTACAACCAATGGAAAAAACATTGTCCCTACCATAATATTATCATGCCAATCTTCAATTTTCTCAACCAATTCATCCTTGACCTTCTCTTGACCTATTTTTGTCACTATATCATCAATCTTTCCTTCCAACATTTCATCATCCTTATTGTTAGTCATGGTTGCAAACTCTATATTCTTGTCTTCTTCTAGCTTCAAAAACTCCTTACCCAACATTATCACTTTTTCTGCCTTGGTTTCCTCCTTAAAATCTTCTTGTAATGGAGTCAATATAAAAGTATTTCCATCTTTCTCAATCTGATAATTATTATCTCTTCCATCATATATGACATTTCTATCAAGCTGCCATGGTCTTCCAAGCAATAAATGAAGACAATTCATAGGCAATACATCACAAAGTATCTTATCCTTATATCTACCAATGTTAAACTCAACTAAATATTTCTTATTAACCAGAATATATTGATCATCATTCAGCCAAGACACTTTATAAGTTTTTTCATGAGGTACTTTTTCCAATTTCAGTTTATCAACCATTTCATTAGATACCACATTATCAGTACTTCCCGAGTCTACAACAACTTTACATACCTTTCCATTGCATTTGAAAGTTGTCCTGAATTGTTTTCTCCTTTATGTTGATTCTTTCTCCTTGGATACTTTGAGTAGAGTTCTCCTCACCATCAGGATTTGCCCAACTTTTAGAGCAGCACGAATAGGAGAATTAACACTTTCAAAATCATCCTCTTGCACCAACTGTACTCTTTTATCACCGCCACTTGAAGTAGAACCTTATTTCTCTAGACACTTCCATGCTACATGGCCAATCTGATTGAAATTGTAACATCTTCTTGAAAATGGGCTTGAGCCTCTATCTCCACTAAATCTTCCTTTGAAGCGTCTAGAACCACCTCTTTCATCAGCAACTTGGTCTTTGTTTTTGCTTGTATCTTCTTTTTCTTCATAGTTTTTCCTTGTACCTCTTCCTCTATTAGTATTGCCTCTACCTCTTCCTTGTCTTTTTTTCTTTCTTTTTATCCTTTTCTTTGCCTTGAAAACCAATTGAAAACACTCTTCAACTATCTTAAGTGTTGTGAGGCTGATTTCATCTTGGATGTTGTACCTTACGCCATTTAGATACCTGGCTACCTTTTCTCTTTCATTCTCTACATGTCCTACTCTCATTCTTAACCTATGGAACTCCTCAGTGTATGCCATGATATTCAACCCCTTTTGTTTTAGACTCTGAAACTTCCTAAATATCTGAATTTCATAATCAATAGGTAGAAATTTCCCTTTCACCTTAGCTACCATTTTTTCCCATGAGCTTATCTTGGATTTTCCCTTCTTTACTTTGTCTTCTTGAACATAATTCCACCATGTTAGGGTAGGGCCCTTCAACTTGTTTTTTTCAAATTTCACCTTCTTCTTTCCTCCTATTTCCTCAAATTCAAAGAAATTATCAAGAGCATCTATCCAACCTAATACTTCTTCACTATCCATATTTCCATCATACATAGGCACTTCAAATTTCACCTTTGGATATTTATCCCCCTTGATAGCCTTTAGCATCCTAGCCATTCTTGGTTCTTCAGGGTCCATTTCCTCTTCCTCATTGACTCCTCCTTGAGGGTTCTCACTCTCACCCTCATCCTCTTTGTCACTTTGGTCAGCATTGATCACATCTCTTCTTTGGTTCTTCTCCAAGGCTTCTATTTTGGAAAGGGTAGCTTCTTGAGACTCCTTATAAAGTCTCATCTCATTTTCATACTATTCCTTCAATTATTTGACTTCTTTGTCCATTGGATTTCTCTTTGGAGGTATCTTGCCTTTTCAAATCACCACTTTCATTTCTCAACCTTCAACTTTCTTCTTCAAAAAATATACTACCTATGCTCTGATACTAATTCATGCAGAGCAGGGAGGAAAACCTTCAACAAACACAATTCAAGCCTTTACAAACAATTTTCCAATCTTCAAAACCCTAACTCAATGATTTCTCACACAACCACTCATTTCTCCTTCCAAGTCTCCAAACCTAGTTCTTTTTGCATATATTTTAGAGAATTTTGTCTCTCCAAAAAATCTTGACAATTTCATACACCCATTAGGATCCTCTTTAACATATCTCATTTGAGAATAGGGGTTTTTTGAAACAAATTCTTCAAATATGACCTACTACGTTATTTTGAAGGGAAATTAGCCCTATTTTGCAAAGCACCTCTGAGAAATTCAAATACCAATCTCACCAAATCCACTCCAAAGGTCTCTTCACATCACCTAAGGACCACTCTTGTATATTTCTCCTCAACCTCTTGTCACCAATTTGTTGTCCAACCAGAACACAATCCTACCTAGTCTATTTTTTCGCTTGTTCACACGAGGGTTTATTGAAAATAATAACTCCAAGCCTCAAAAAAAATCACAAACACTTAAAATACACTATTAGGGCCTTCCTATGTTATTCCAACATTCTCCCACCCTTTAACTTTGTAATTTCATCAAACTCCTATTCCTAGTCATCATTTACAAGCCCAAACTCATGAAAATGCAACTAGGGAAGCAACAAAAACCTATCAAACTTTTCTCCCTGATCTTTAAAAACCCATGGAAATATAAATATACCCTAGAGCACCCATTCCACCAATTTAAAATAAATTCCAACAATGGAATGGGTGTTTAATGCATTTTGAATACCCTCCAAGCAGGGTTTTTAACACGTACTTAAGAAAAAGCTTATAAAATGCTTCAAAGTATATGAAATCCAACAAAACCAGAACCAAAATGAAAATAATTTAGGCCTCAATCAGATTCAACATATTTTATAAAAATATGTCTCTGTACGGATTCGTGCAGTCACATGTAACAATAATTTTCTTAGAAAACACACAGAAAACAATGGTTTTTATTGCTTTTCTCAACAAAATATTCAACAGAACCCTTACATCAAGTTCCTCAAGCATATTTAAAATTATCCCACCAAAATAAACTAACTCAACCAATTAAAAATACCCTTTTAGCTTCATGACCGTTGGATTTCCACATTTTACATTTTTTCAATTTTGTATATGACAACTTTTGAAAATATGGACAACTTCTACAAAGTGAACGTCTAGTGACTCAAATTACATCAAGAATGGTTTATTATGACCTTATTGAATGAAAAATGACTAAAAATACCCTAAAACAACCTAAAGACCTTATTTACACAAAATGAACTGACATGGTGCCGCTACACTAGTTGTTCTGTCAGAGTACTAGTTGACTCATTTCTCTTTGTTCCACTGACAAAGGGAAAATTCCTAAGGGACTTAGGTAAAAATGAAGACAGTTTAGATGTTCTACAATATATTATTATATTATATGCACCTCCTAGAGATTCAAACATTCCTTTGGATTTCTCCAATTGTTCCTTTGATAGGCCCATCACCTCCCTAACCTACACAATCATCTTCTTAATAGTTTCTTTATTTTATTTTCCTGTACTGCATTTGCACCTCCATATAATTCTATTGATATGTTCCATATATTTCCTCATAGGTTTCTATAGGCTTTCTTAGCATATGGTCAGCTAGACCAACAATTACATCATATACAACTTCATATCCCATTTATGGGATCCATATAGTTCTAGGCTCAACAACCTTCATTCTACAAAAATCCTTACTCACAATAAAGATAATATCATTTTTTTATTTCTCTATTACTTTATTTAGAATTATTTCTTTGGATTTCATATTCTCTTTGAATTTTTTAAAGAATCCCCATAGTTCTTTCTTTTTTGTGCCTTCATCACCTAATCTATTCAGGTGGTCTTTGATTTAATATGCCATTTGTCTTTCTTTCAACAACACTATGTTATTGGTTCTAGGAACCTCATTAAGAAAGTAGAAAAGTAAACAAATAATCAAGGTATCTAACATGAAGGGTTATTGGGAGTCCTTAGTCTTTTTTAAACTCTCTAGCAGTTTTCCCCTTAATAATTCCCACAAATCATAATTATCACCTCTCTTTACCATCTCATATGCAATGTTGAGGGTAGTTGCAATAGTATAGTTCTCTCTATTTGCATAATATATCTTGTACCCTATCACCATTATTTCATATTTTATTCTAGGGTCTCTAATATCTTTAGCTATCAGGTCTCTCTTGTCAGATCTTGCACCTACTAACTCCATCACCATTTCATTTTTCATTGATTTGAGCTTCAGAACTGGTTTGGTTGAGCATAATCTTGTACCAACCCTAATAGACTCCTTATTCATTATATGTGGAATATCCAAACACATAAACCTATCATGAATCCTTCTCAAGGTGTATCTGATCCACTCATCCACACAAAAGAAGATCAAAAAATTATTCCAAACATCGATCTTCTTCTCCACCAAACTATTGAACTCAGGTTTCAGTTCAAATTAGTCTCTAGTGAGTTCATTAAACCACACATCACCCAAAGTAGAATGGTTTTACTCTTCTAATTTATGATGAATGTATATCCTAACATATTCTATATGCAACACACCATATAGAATGCTCGAAAATGCACCATCTAAATTACTAATCATCAAATTATTAGGGTGTTGTTTAAATTTTGGGCAAGGTTGGTCCACAACCTTGACAACTTCTAGAATATATACATTTTCCAAATCAATGAAAGTATTTATAAAAAAATAGGGAAAATAGAATTGTAAATACCTTTTGATCACAGTCAATCATGATTTCTAAAATGCTTCACTTTTCTCCTTCACTACTCTTCTCTCCTCAAATTCTCATTTGCAAATGACAGATCAAATGTAAAATTTCTTATAAACCCATTTTTTAAATGACCTAAAATGAATTGAATGCATTGATTTGAAGTTAGGTAAAAATCTGATAAATCTTAATTGTAGTGCATAGTCACCTTTGATTTCTCTACAAACTTTTGCATCCTCATATTTTCTACTAGTTTTTCCACCAATAGGTCAATAAAATTGACCTATACCTCATATCCATGTGCTAAAGGCATCAACACCAATATTTGGTATGGGCTTAATGATTGTCTTTTGAAACACCCCTTAAGCAAAAGATCTTAACCTATTTTTCAAAGGAAAAATTTGCACTAGAAGTTGACACAAACTCATCCTTAACCTCGTTCTCCTCTTTCTTTTTCCATATCTTATTCATCTCTTTCTTCATCTCTACTAGATCAGCCTTTTTAACAAGATCATTCTTATTTACTAGATCAACCTTTACATTATTTCTTCTACAAAAATTAGCAATGTGTCCTAACTTATTACATTTGTGGCATTTGAAATTTTGAACAATCTTACTTCCACCCATTCTGGATTTGCATTGATTAGCTTTATACCCAAATCCATTTCATGTATAAAAATAGCCATTGAAAGATTGAAACATTGTACCATTTTTATAGTCATTCATCATCTGATTTTTGCATTCACTAGATCTATGACCAGATATTTTGCATGTAAAGCACTCACCAAGAAATGATTAAACATTTTGATTCATTTTGCTTCTACATTCCATAGCCTTATGTCCAAATTTATTACAAGAATAACAAAAACCATTAAAATATGGGTACCTTTATGCATTTGGTTATTTGATTGGTCTTTTGAAGTCTTTCCTCTGATTTTGGACCTACTTGCCATTACTCTTCTTATCCTCAATCTTCTTTCCAAAAATTTTTGTTTGATATGTCTTTGAGATTTTACCTTTCTCAAAGCCTAATATTTCTTTGTCTTTAGATCCCTTTGGGGGAGAATATTGGTGATGTCTATCAAGCTAAATCCCTAGTAAATAAGATTTTCCTAAGAAAGAAGATGTATTCTCTCAAAATGGAAGATGGGGGATCCATGGAAGATCATCTAAATGCATTTAATATGTTGGTTTCTCAATTGGGTTCCATTGGAGACAAGATTAATGAACAAGAACATTGTATGCTCCTTTTGTGTTCATTGTCAAACTCTTGAGATCACCTAGTGATGGATATTGGAAGCACTACTTCCGCCTTAAAGATGGATGAGGTGGTTGCCTCATTATTATCTGAAGAGATGCAAATGAAGTATTATGAGATGGCCAAGGAGGCCTTTATTGTTTCTGGAAGACCAAAGGAGAGAGGAGAAAATAAATACAATAAATTTAAGTCAAAGTATCTAAGGAGATCTAAGTCTCCTAGTAAGAATTCCAAGGAAAAATGTTGGAATTGTGGCAAAGTTGGTCACATTTAAAAAGATTGCAAGAAGGAGGAGAAGAAGAAAAAATTCTTTCTCTAATTATAAATCCGAGAAATCATCTCAAGATGATGGAAGACATTTATTGTAGCCTTATCAACCATGCATTAGATGATGTATGGTTGATAGATTCAGGTGTGTCTTTTTACATGATCTCTCATAGAGGTTGATTCTCAAAGTATGAAGAGTACAATGGTGTAGAGGTGTACTTGGGTGATGACTCTCATCAAAATATTATTGTTTGTGGAAGAGTCAAAATCAGATTTACTGATGGATGAGTGAAGGGGATTGATGGTGTCTTGCATATCCTAGGTTTGGCACAATAATGTCTTTCTATAAGTAAACTAAATGATTCAGGAGTGCAAGTTATTTTCTTTGGTGGAGGATGCAAGATGAAAAGGGGGGATATGGTGTTAGCTAAGGGATTTCATATTGGCACTTTGTTTTAGCTTGATGCATGTACTTTTGATTGACCAAATAAGAGACCTTTGGATTATTCATCCTCACCATCAGATCATGTAGAGAAGAAGTGTGTTGCATCTACATCCAATGGTCATGCATTTTGGGTACCTAAGGGTGCTCATTGCATGGAAACGAAGCTTCCTCCAGAGAAGACAATGTTATGGAACCAATGACCTAGTAACATTGGTGATACTTGGGTCTTAGAACCCTAAAAAATAAGAGCCTTGTTGAAGGCCTTGATGATTTTAATCTCAAGTTTGATTTTTGTAAATATTGTGTATATGGAAAACAACACCATGTTTCTTTTTATTCTAGTTCTCACAAGTCTTTTGGGGTTTTGGATTATGTTCATTTAGATGTTTTTAGTCCTATGAATGTTACTTCATTATCAAAACATATATATTTTGTTTCTTTTATAGATGATTACAACAAAAGGATATTCATTTATTTTCTTAGAAGTAAAGCTAAAGTCTTTAGTCAGTTTAAGCCCTTGGTAGAAAATTAGACTATCAAAAACATTAAGTGTTTGAGGACTGATAATGGTAGTGAGTTTTGTTCCGTAGAGTTTGAAAAGTTCTATAAAGAGCATGGGATTGAGAGACATAAGACAACTCCCTACACTCCACAAAAATATGGAGTTGCAGAGAGAATGAACAAGACATTGATAGAGAGGACTAGGATTATGTTGATTGGTGCTATCCTTGAACAACATTTTTGGGCTGAAGTAGTAGACATTGCATGTTATTTGATCAATAGATCTCCTACATCAACACTTGTTGGAAAAACACCCATGGAGGCATGGTCTGTTAAAAATCCTTCAATGAGACATCTCATAGTATTTGGTTGTGAAGCTCACCCTCATGTTCTGATTTAGAAGAGGTAAAAGTTGGAGAACAAGGTTGTTAAGTGTATCTTTATCAGCTATGGTGTTGGTGTGAAAGGGTACAAGCTTTAGGATTCAAAATCTCAGAAGGTTCTCTATAGTAGAAGTGTTTTTTTTAGAGAGACGAAACCTTCCATTATTGAGTTGCATCTAGAGAAATAGGAGAAATAGAAGGGGGTAGTTCAAATTCCACCTACTCTAAAGAAATAAGAACTACACACTCCTATTGGACCTGATGATAAGGAGAGCTTGAGCAGCTCTAAAATTTCTAAAGAAGAAGAAGAACCTCAACCTCAACCTTTGAGGAGGTCTATGTGAGTTAAAGAAACAATTGGAAAGTTTTGGTTATTCACTATTGGATTCTAGTTGTATTTTTTCTTTGATTACTAAAAGTAATGAACCTAGGACTATTAGAGAGGCTATGGGTATGAGTAATATAGATTCCTAGATAAAATCCATGGATGAGGAGATGGTTACATTAAAGAAAAATAAGAGTTGAAATTTGGTACCTTTTCCTATTGGTTGTAAATGGGTTTTCAAGAAGAAGTGTTTTCTTGATGGTAGTGTTGAGAAGTATAAGGAATAGTTGGTTGCTAAGGGGTTTTCTCAGGTGGAGGGAAATGATTATGGGGATATATTCTCTCCTGTAATGAATTTGGCATCTATCTGGCTTCTATTGTCACTTGTAGCAACACATGAATTAGAAGTGTAACAAATGGATGTGAAGACAACATTCCTCCATGGTGATTTGGAGGAGGGGAGTTACATGACACAACTAGAGCATTTAATTGAAAAAGGTAAAGAAAATTTGGTTTGCAAACTTAAGAAGTCTCTTTATGGTTTGAAACGGTCTCCTAGAATATGGTACTAGAATTTTGATAGCTATGTGTTTTTATTGTGATTTTAGAGATCTAAATATGACCATTATGTATATTTTAAATTTGATAATGGTTGCATTCTCATTATTTTCTAATACATAGATGACATGTTGTTTATTAGGAATGGTAAAAGTATGATTTCAAATTTGAAGTTTCAGTTGTCAACACAATTTGAGATGAAAGACCTAGGTGCAACTAGGTACATTCTAAAAATGGAGATCATGAGAGGCAAAGTTAACAAAAATATTTGGTTAAGCTATAGAAAGTATACAAACTTAGTGTTGGAGAGATTCAACATGGTAGATTGTAGACAGTTAGTTTTTCCTGAGATGCAAGGGATGAATATTTCTATCAATGATTGTCCAAAATATCCTACTAAGATGGAGGACATGACCAAAGTACCATATGCAAGTGCAGTTGGTAGTTTGATGTATGCGATAGTGTGTACAAGACATGACATTACTCAAGAGTGGGAGTCCTTAGCCATTTTATTGCTAATCCTAGATGGGTGCATTGGGATGTTGTTAAGAGGTTGCTCAAATATTCATGGGGTACTTTCAAGTATGCCTTATGTTTTCATGGTTATCCAACTAGACCTCAACATTCTTTGAATATTCATGGATATGTGGATTTAGATTGGGAATATTCATGGATAGGTGGATATAGGATATGATTATAATGTTTGGTGGTGCTATTAGTTGGATGAGTAAGCAATAGGCTATAGTCACATTGTCCATGACATAGGAAGAGTATATGGAAGCCACTCATGCCTATAAGGAAGATATTTGTCTTAAGATATTGTGTTCTGATATTGGTTTAAATACATGATAGATTACTATTTTTGGTGATAGTCAAAGTGTTATTCTCCTAGCAAATAATCCTACCTTCCATGCCAAAAAAAGCACATAGATGTTTAGTATCATTTTTTTCATGATATGGTAGAAGATGGAAAGGTGAACCTGGAAAAGGTTGACACTTTGACTAATGTTGAAGATGCTCTGACAAAACCAGTAAGCACAAAGAATTTTAGATGGTGTTCTAATTCCATGGGCCTTGGGGCCCTGAGCAAATTATTTTGTATTACTCTCAGTAGGTCCTTGACAAGTTGGAGAATGTTGGGATTAAGGTGTCTCAACCTTAGAGTCCTAGTATTGATTTAATTAATGTATTATTGTTGCAATCTAGGGTAAAATTCTAGGTTAATGTAATAAAGAATAAAAACTAACCTTAAACCAACAATAGAGCATAAATATGCATAAAGATATGAAATATAAGCAATATTACCATAAATTCTTCATGCCATCAATGATTCACCTCTATTTCTCTTTACCATCTTGCTTGAATGTACTTAATGCCCTCAAATTTGAGTGCAATAATAAGCCTATGACAATGACTAGAAAAATATTGAAGATTGTTTTCTCACACTAGTAACATGTACTTGCATATGAACTAGATCAAGATAAGATGCCAAAATGACAAGACTAGGGTCTTTTATAGAAAAAAATTTTTTGAATGAAGGGCTAAGATTGAATGCCAATAAAATGTCTCAATCAATGGCCAAGAATGAAAGTTGTAGTATGAAATAGGGCTAGGGAAAAATTAGGGCAAATGATAAGGATGAAGGGCTAGGATTGAATTATAAGATAATTCAATCAAGGGCTAGAATTAAAGGAGATGTCAAGAGATAAGACTTGATCTGGAAGATAAGATTGGCACAAAAAAGGAGGTTGTTGGAGAAATTCAAATAATTATAATTTTTTTTGAGAGAGATAAATGAATAATTAAATAATTAAATATTATTTAATTATAGAAGACATATGACAAGGTTGAATTTTTTATTAAATAACAATTTATTTCAAAAGTGGGAGGAAAATGCCAAATTAGTAAGTAATTTAATAAATAAAATTTATTTAATTTAATGATAGAAAAGGCTAATGAATAATTAAATAATTAATCAAAGATGAATAAATATAATAACGAATTAATTAAATAATTAGAATTACTTAATTAATAGAGGACTTATGACATTGTGAAATAATTAAATAATTAATATTAATTAATTATCAAGAATGAACAAGGAAATGACAAAGAATTAGAGTTCGCAGGCCTAAGAAAACCTTTAGTGTCTACATTTTGTCCCTCTTTGATACAATGTACTTTATCCCATTGTATCAAATAAAATTAGTCAAAATATGTCTCGTTGAAAAAAGTAGGGTGGATGCATGCTCCCTTGGAATTGTTTTCCAAATTTTCAAAAAAATTCAAAAAATTTGGACATTGTTTTGATAGGTCAATTAAGCAACCAGGAGTCTGATGGTGGTGACATAAATGATTTTTGAGGTCATTTAGGGGGTCAAATTTAGGTTTAAAGTGGCCAGATAGTGCATCTAATACACATCCCTAGTGCAAACCCTAGAAAACCCTAGGTTGGTTGGCTATAAATATGCATTTCACTAAGAAATTTGCTCATTTATGCATTTCAAAGTTAGAAATTTAGAAGCTCTCAAAGAGATAAATTGAGAAGATTTCATCGATTCCACACTATGCACATCGAGACTACTACATTTGTACCTTCCACCAACTTGAGGGAGTAGAGGACCCAATATGTACTCCAAACCCACTTTGTCATTTTTTTGTTTTTCATGCATTTAGGGCTAGGAAAAATTTAACAAGAAATTGCGTACGCAAATGATGAGGTGATTGTGGTTTTTCACAATTGCCTCATCGTGGCACAATTGCTAGGGCATAGGGGGTCTGGTGTAGGAGCACCTTAGGATTTCATGCCTCCATGAGGAAATTTTGTCAAAAAAAAATGTTTTGTTTATAAAAAGGTCATTTGTGACCATGTATAATGTATTAGAAGTCATTTTTGGTCATTAAGAGTGATAAGTAGTTAGTTTGTAAAAAGGTACCAATTCTTGCAAAAGTTGTTGAATGTTGCAAAAAAAGTACAAAAGTGGGAATATGAAGGGTCATCTTGTGTAAATGATGTAAGAGGCAGTTGTAAAATAATTGGGCATGATGTGTAATTCCTTAAAACACCTTTGAAAACATTTGGGCAAGGGTGGCCAACACGAATTTGAATTTGAATACCAAAACACTCATTTTTTTGTGTTTTTACCCTAAAATTTGTTGGAACAACATTTGGTATAGTCTTGTACGACCTGAACTTGTACTTTTATGCATTGTGATTTGTGAAGGAGTGAACTAGCTTTCATTTTCATCTATTCTTTGTTGAATAAACCAAATACTGAGAGGGGGTGAATCAGTATCCACAAAATCTTATTGAACAATCACCATTAAAACATTTCATTACAGAGTAGATAAGAGCAATGGCATTCCATAACACAATAAACACCAGATTTTACGTGGAAAACCCAATGAGGGAGAAACCACGGTGAGGATTAGCTCATAGTATATAGTTATATAAAAAAGGACTAGCACATTGCCAGATACAAAATCTCACTGCTTACAAAGGACTTTCTATCCAAAATTGGAGGCTCACTTCTTACATAAATTATGTAAAACAAATTTGGCTAACTGCCAAGGTTGAACTAATAAGAATGCACCACAAGTGCTAATTCAGTTCCTTATATGCTCAAACTATTCATTCACATACTGATTTTCAGTTCACACACTTATGCTTCTTCTCTTCTTCGTATTCATTTCACACACTACTTACATTACTCCACTTCTCTTTTCATCACACTTCGCTCATATGTCATATCTCATGCTTCATTCTCCATGTCTTCAGATCTTCTAAAAAACTTGTATATATAATTGTATGCATTAGCTAGGTCGTTTCTAGAAATAATTCAACCGTGCCAAGCATCATCATGTCATCTGGGACCAAACTAGGTCTTCACATATAATTCACAAACCATTAGACTAAATATTAGGTTGGTCATAACCTGATATCAAAGAGTAAATACAAAAATCCAATGCCAACACATCACCCAAACATCTGAGAATGCATACATACATGCTTCCAACCATTATAAGTCTTTTCACAAAAACCATAGATCATACAGATTATCAAAGAACATATGCAAACCAAAAATACCAAAATTACTGGAGCAAATACCACATAGGATAAACTAGTTTTGCACACTGGTACAGGGTACTAGACCAACATGGTGACATCAATGACAATATAAGACATATTTCCAACAATCTCCCCCTTTGGCATTGATGGCAACATGTAACAAAAAGATCAAAAACGAATTCCATATGTCCCCTCAAAACATATCTCTCCCCTTTAGATCCATATCTCTCCTCTTCAATATCTCTCCCCCTTTGACATTAATGGAAAAGGGTGCCAAAAAAATATATCAACATGGTGACATTCAAAATTTCAAAACTTGAAAACTTTCAAACATTCAATTCCTAAAACCAAAAAAATTGTTTTCACCTCAAAGACCTTTTTGTACCTTTCTTTGATCACCAAAAGAAATTTATTTCATTCCAACACAACATAATCCATTCTTGTATACACACTTTCCAACACAACCAACAATGTGAAGGAGGATGGCCAATTTGTGGAGGACCATTATTTCTCACAGTCCTCTACATCAAAAATAATCTGCCAAGATGGTCTAGATAGACTTCAACAATATCTTTTTGAAACCAAAAAGTCTTCATTACATCATCCCTTTTCCTTTGTACAATAACTAGTTATGCTTGCAAATAACCAATTCTCCACCTTTGCTTCCCATCCTTATCCTCAAAAATATCAAATTTCTTCCCAATATTTTTCACCTCATATTCTATTACTTTAATCCTGCTTTGAAAATTATCAATTGCTACAAGCCACTGGAGGCAATATTTGTAGATATCAGTCATTTTTTTCATGCATTTCTTTGTCTCCAAAATCAATTCAAATAACCTCTATTTTTATTTAGAACATATTTTCTCAACTAGGGCTTCTAGCTTGTGTCCTTCCAAACCTTCAAGCAACATTCTTTCCTCAATTGATTCAACTAGATTCTCAGGAAGAGAATCATAAATAGTAGAAACAATAATGCCTTCACGAAAAAAATACTCAATCAAAGCATCATCAACTTTAAGCTTGTCAATAGGAGAGGCCGTACTTCAAAATTAACCAACTTTATTCCTTTTTAATTTCACCAGAATAATCTGGATGTCATATGGATCAAAGGATTCAAATCCAAGTAGAGATTCTTCTTCTTCTTCCATTTCTTCAGGAATAACAACAATATCTTCAACAACTGCTTTTCTTTTCCTCAATTCTAGAGGGGAAACATTTATAACAACTTCCAATTATTTCATTCTAGAGGAAGATCCTTCCTCAAAGCTTCTAGGTATATCTTCACTAGAGCTCATTACATTCTGCAATGATAAAAAAAAGTTCTTGCATGCACTCACTTTATCCTCTAAGCTTTCCAAATGTCTGCATATTTGTTTTGCAACGGGAATCCTGGATTCCTACTAAACATTCTTCTTTCCCGGTACATATTTCAAAAAATAAAGTATCAAACATGTAAGAAAAGATCCAAAGAGAAATGGATAACCATATCTCAAAGATAATTGTATGTTCTTGATGAGGTTCTCAATAATCAGCTTACACAGATCAAATTGATTGTTCTCCTTAACCATTTTATACACCAAATATACTATAATGACCAAAGTAGAAATTTCTCTATTCTTGAAAATGATTTTATATGAAATACCATATGCAACATACCTAACCAAGGAATCTATAATGGTATTGATCAAAATTTCTCGAGGATCTTTGTCAATGCTCATCAATTCTTTTACTTCCTTGTATTTAATAGTCTTTCATCCAGGAAGATCTCCAAAACTGCACAGACCAGTAACTGCTTCGATCACTTCCTTCGAAATAGAATAAGATTTATCCAATATAATGCAATCATCCTTGAATTTTATTAGAAGGAACATACTGAAATATTTATCAAAAAACCAAGGTAATTCTCCTGATATATCAAAACCTAGGGTTTCTAGATTCTGAAATTCGCTAGATTCCAACCCTAATTCTAGTTTCTTTATTTTTTGATTATCAAATTCATGAAACTCAATTCCTTTCAAATTTGGAGGATTATTCCTACTCAATCCTCTGATAGAACTTTCCATTATAGCACTTATAATTACAAAAGATAATTCTTCTATTACCTTCCTCTGTAGTCGTGAGATAGGGAATTTTTAACACCTACTTTTGAATATCCACAATGTTCTCTACTAAGGTATTCAAATCGCTTCAAAAATGCTTTGAGAGAGTTCTAAGTCACTCTTCAAATCCTTTGAATGTATTATGATTAAAATTATTCAAGAAAATTCCTTTATACTTCATCATTATTCCCTAACTCATATTTATTGCAAAAAGCTGACAAAACTTTTCTTCCATTTCAATTGAGAAACCCTAATTCACTCCACAAAGGAACATGCTTTCTTCTTTTCTTCTAGTTTATTTTCCAATACTTTTATCATTTAATTTTTCACAACATATCCACATTCCAACACTTGACACACTATACTTCTGAGGGTTTAATTAATTTTCTAATAGAAACTCCCCCTAGGATCATGCTAGGTCTAGTTCCAAGAGGAATCATCTGCACTGAATGAGGGTATAGATGCATCAATAGTCTTTGATTCTTATTTATTTTTTCCATATATTTCTCATGTTCTACTTAACTTCATCCTTGTCAACATTGGAGCAGACTACTTCCTCTTTTTACTTCTACATACTTTTGAAATATGTCTTGATTTCTTGCAATAGTAACAGATAACATTTTGTCTAGTTTGATTTATATTCATCCCTATTATGCATTTATTATATTTATGTCCAAACATGTTACAGGAGTAACAATAGCCATAAAAATATTGATTCCTCCTTCCTCCATTAAATTTGTTCAACATCACTCTACTAACGATCCTTAATTTTGATCTGCATTCAGTAGCCCTATGTCCTATCTTTTTGCATGTATAATATTGTTCGAAGAAGGGACTAGAAAACTGCTTCAACCTCCTCCTACACTTAGTCGCCTTATGTCCAAGTTTGTTACATGAAAAATAAACACCATTAAAAGATGAGTAACTTTGTGCATTCATTTGTTTGATAGGTGATCTCCTTCCAGATTTTCTTTTCTTCTTTCCTTTATCTTGACTCTTTTGATTATTTACTGGATCAGATTTCTACAACTTTCCATCATCATTACCTAAGCCACTTTTTTCCTTAGAAGGTTTTTTTCTAGCTATTAATTCATCAAGCTTGGTGGAGCTTGTATTAAATTCATCTTCACAGAGTTTTTCTTTCTCAAGATCTTCTTTCAGACTCATTACTTCCTACTCAAGCCTAGAGAAAACATCAGCCTTGCTTTTTGTCACTATTTTAAAAAATTCTTCAACTTTCATCTTTTTATCTATCTTCAACTTCAGTCTAGTATTCCCATCATTTGCTAGCTTCAATTCTTCACTCACTTCTTTGTATCTTTCTTTGAATTTATTTAACGACTCTTTTAATTTTCAGACACACTCATTTGCTTCTTCAAGATTCTCCTTCAGATCTCTATTCTCAATTTTGAGCGTTGTCAAGATCTTCAAGGGAAGTCCAAAGCTCTTCTTTATCCATTTTTCAATCTATAGGATCTCCCTCAAGTTGTTAGAATTTTCAAGAGGAAACAGTAGCTCTGATACCAATTATTGAATAAACTAGATACTAACAGGGGGGTGAATCATTATCCATAAAAACTTATTGAACAATCACCTTTAAAAAATTTCATTGCAGAGCAGATAAGAGAAATGACATTCCATAACACAATAAACAATAGATTTTTACGTGGAAAACCCAATGAGGGAAAAACCGTGGTGAGGATTAGCTCACAGTATATAGTTATATCAAAAAGTACTGGCTCACTGCCAGATACAAAATCTCATTGCTTATAAAGGACTTGTTGTCCAAGACTGGAGGCTCACTGCCTACATAAATTGTGTAAACAAAATTTGGCTAACCACTAAGGTTGAACTGATAAGAATGCACCACATGTGCTAATTCAGTTCCTTATATGCTCAGACTATTCATTCGCGGACTGATCTTCAGTTCGCACACTTATGCTTCTTGTCTTCTTCACATTCATTTTGTTGGTTCTTTTTTACTAAAACTACGTTGATCTTCTAATCTACCTATGGAATTTCCAATTACAATCAAGGGTAGCTCGAAGGACTTGGACCAGCTGATGAGGATTTTAAGGACCTCCTACACTTTGGGCTCTACAAGACCCAAGAGGGTGATCCCTTAATGTGTTCATAGCCTCTATAATATAATTATAAACAACATTAACCATAACAGATAATATCACTCAATAGCTCAAAAAAATGGGATAATACTGAATATAATTGGTTGTTCATCGATAATTATCAACCATTTGGAGCGTGAGATAATTATAACACCACTTCAAAGTAAAATATATTCATTAATTTTCAATTTGTGGCAAGCTCCGGGTGAACACAAACAAATACTGAATCACAAAAACAGATGCAATTTAGATCAATGCCTTATTTCCATTGGAGGAGTCAAATTCACAAATACCTAAGGGTTTATAACATATTCAACTCATAGTATATAAGATCTTTTATAATATTGCCTTTCAATATCACCAATATGTAACCCTAACCCAATATTAATTATCAGATCTGTGTATAGAACATATCAATCTACAATCTCATTTAAGCATTTTAATTAATTCCTTGAATTAAAGCTAAAATAAGAATTGCACACACCACAACAGTGAGATGAACAAAATAACCCTTGATCACTTTATTCAAAATTCAAATACGCTTTTACACATGAGAGACATGAGCTTGAATTTAACAATCTGATTTAAATGCTAGTATTGTTATACAACATTATATCTCCATGAATTTAAAACCCATAACAAAATGACTCAGAACCTAACTTGCATTTCCTCTGTGAATACCATAATTTACAATTGCTCTGCAACTTCACCTAGACTCGACCAAAGATTTTTAACTTGCTAACCCTTACAATTAGAGAAGAAGAGAAGATGTAGAAGAAAGGAATGCTCCATAAGAAAATCTACAAATGCCATCTAGCAGCTCCATTCTCGTTGATCAACAAGCTGAAAAGAATCCCTCGTCCCCCTGCAATAACAAAATTTTCCTCCCAAATATTCTCTTGCACCAAGTTTCCAATCAACAAAAAAAATTCCCATGTGGAAAAATCTGCATTCACATTTACCCAATAGTTGAGAAACGGTTAAAACCTATCCTACCCATGGAATTCATTTCTCATTTGCATTGTTGTATACTTTACCTCCCAGAAAATAATAATATTTTCTTACAAAGTGAATGGATTCACTTCACCTGTGAATACCAACATTGAAGGCATTTAACATTCATTTGGGTAAAATATTCTACCCACTCCATTTTCTCCAATTCATTGCCTAACACATATTTCATTATAAAGTGAATGTTAAACTCACTTTACATTAACCTTGGCAAATAAAGATTTTACCCATGCCATTTGAAGTAATTTCCTCTATCATCAAACCCAATCTTAGACAATGTCTTAGGTAAAATTTATCTCCACTATATCTTCTTTTACCCTTATGTGCTCAAAAACATTTGATAAAATATTTAACATTTAAAATGCAAATATTTAAATTTTGACGTGGGCCCCTTTTCTACCTCTTTGCCCAATATTCACCTTTTATATTCTCTATTAAATCCTTCATTTTAAAATGAAAACATTTAATCACCTATTTTAAATGTGTTTTCGAGCCATTCATTTGAGACAAAAAAATCGAGCCCACCCTTCGATTGCTTTTATTCTTTGGAAACATTTTATTTTATTTTTTTAAATGTTTCACTTTGAAAGGAAAATGAAAACCATTAAAAACCCAAACCATCAAGCTCATTAAAATAGACCTATGCTTTTCATTTTGTTGGGGACGCACCTGTGCCACATGCTCTCATCCTACCATTTCATGAGAAATAATGAGTGAACAACTCAGGATCATGACTTGGCGGGGGACGACTGAGATGTGGCTAGATTCAACTCTCCTTTCTAAGTTGTTGATCTCCTTTGGTCTCATTTGTTTTCCCCAATATCTATTTTCTCATGATTCATCATTTTGCAACTCGGGCTTCTCCCTTGGCTATGGTGGTAGAACACATACAGTAGTCAACATGAAATCCAATCTTCTTCAACTTCATTCTTGGGCTTCACTTGCAATGAAAAATAGATCCCTAATGGCAGGCTCAATGGAATCTTCATCCACAACTACAAACGTCTCCTGCATTCCTTAATTTGCAATAAAACATCATCTTTTATGACATCCAATTCATTCATGCCCTAGTTTTATTTTTCTTTCAGCTATTAACAGTGCCATTACTACCCATTGATTCAAATGATATGCCCTAGTTCACCCTATTTCGCTGCATCTCAGAATTGAAGTATGGAGGCATTACCATCGTACCACTTCGAGATATATGGTATCATACACTAGATCTCCCCTAACTAATTTGATATGATTTGATAGCTATGCATACGTTGTTCCAGGCATAACATATGTTTCACCATTTATTTCCCCTTTGTTAGCATGGAGGTTGCCATACCAAACCCCTCAAAGCATTTTCTTGAAAGTTTTTGAAGCCATTTCAACAAATCATTTTGTGTATATCGGTTGCCATAGTGGGATTCCTGGAGACCACATTTGTTCTAAAATCACACCAAATAGTTTGTACACCCTTTATAGATGTGTTGGATCCTCCATACCTCGATGGAACTCCACACCCTACTCAAAACCACGCCCAACACATTTTCTAGAGAGTTTCTAACTCCATTTTCAATAAATCATTTGTATGTGCTCTTGAGTTCTCCAATAAAATGGCTTACTGCTTAGAATTTCTAATTCTAAAGCATCCTCCTCTATAAGTACTTTGGTTTGTATTTGCAAGATATCTCCTGATATCCATGGTTTATCTTTGTATATTTTTGCAAAGCATTTGTCAATTGGTAGCCTTTTAAGACCACCTTTATTAAAAAACCTTTGCTTCAGATCCTTTCTACCATTGTTTTCCTACTATCCTAGCATATAGTCATATACTTGCAGTTGATTCATATATCTTACACATTTTGGGATAAAATATGAGTTTGAAGCTGATACTTCCCACATGTTAATCATATTCATAATTTTGAACTTTTTCTTATCCTTGATCGAGGGAAAAGTATGCATTTCAAATAATTAGGAAACTTGGGAAGTATTAGCTCAATAGAAAATTTTCTCTTCCAATGATTAAGTGTTGTAACTTTATCCCATAAAGACTCAAATGAAACACCATTTCCATATATTTGTGCTTTATGACATGGACACCCTTCTATTTGGCCAATCAAGATATTTTCCAAGTATATACCTTCACAATTCACTGGCATTCATAGTTACAACAATGAATCCTCCACCTTACATGCTTTTATAGATGTCTCTAGCAATAGAAGAAATTATACTGATGCTCTGTAATTCATTTTTCTACCAGATGTAAGCACATTACTTTTTGAATCACCACAGATGAATTTCTGCCCTCATTTATAATATTACAACATTTATAGCATCATAATAGTGCAAAGCATGTTAGGCCAGATTGGCCCAACTTAAAAAAAAAATGTTTTCAAACAACTTTTCCCTTGAAATGGCTTGACACAACTTCTGAGTGCATTTGAAGTGAAAACATGAACTAGGTCTTCATTAAAACTAGCTTTCAGACACCTTTGCATAGTAGTCAAAACTAGCCAAGTTGGCTCTAGAATCGCCCTAGGAAATAAGTCAAATGACCTCCTGGAGCTATGAAAACTTGTAGGCATGTAGACATTTGACCCGAGAATGCAATGTAAAAGACAGATGAAAGAAATCAATCACAAGGAAAAATTTAATAACTTTCAAAGTTTCTTACTCAAAATTTCTGCAACAAACAAGTGTTTTGAACCAATTGAAACTGACCCAATTATCATATTGCAAAAACAACAAATCAACTCCTCACGAGCTGCCACTGGACACAGTAGACCATTTAGGTACCCTGCGTAGGTGTGAAAAATGAATTTTCTTGAACCATCACTGATCACAAGATATTGAAGGTCAAATTTGACCTCCTTGAAAGGTTTCGAGAAATGCATATGCAAAACAAGAGAAATTGCATTTGGTTTTGACCTGTTAAAAATAGCATATCAGCTCATGAGACTCTAAAAACTGATATATGAGTTCATTTAGGTGGGGAGAATGTAGAGAAACAATATTTTTGACATGAAAGTCAACCGGTTGCAAAATGCAAGCCCAAATGGGAGGCAACTTTGCAAAACTGACAGTTGGCAAACAATAGAAAACTGAAAAAACCCTCTAGCTTGATTTTTTGAAACCTTGTCAAAAATTATCATAGGAAGCTGAAAATTGATGTGCCTACTCACATAAGGCACATGAGTGATCCTATAAATGGGTTTTGTATGAAAATTAATGGGCTTCAAATTCTGACCCTCCAAAGTGGGTCACTCAAGCAGATTTTTAGGTGCACTTCTGAAAGTGTAGAGGCAATTTTTTTGAAATGAGCACTCAAAATTTTCAAAAATTCAAAGTTCCATTAGTGGCTCTGACTGGGGATGTGTTCCACCTATGGTCATAGCAATATTTCAGATCTCTGGGAAGTAGACCAAATTCTGAGTCCATCAGGTGTCCTCAAACTGCTATTTTATTCATTAATTTTTTTTAACTTCATTTGGTGACCCCAAGCAACCAAATGAAAAATGGGAATCAACATTTACCTTTGTGAAACACAATTCTGTGAAAATATTTGATCTCCCTCAACTCATGCTTGCACTTATCAAACCATAACAACACAGATAATTGTATCTTTGCGAACATAAGCATCAGGCTCCCTTTATGCAAGTGAAAACTTGCTCTTTGTTCAGCTTCATTACATGGCAACCAAATCAAATAATTCACATCACTGACACTTTCTTCATTTTCCGATTCTGCATCAAGTGACATGATTTGAAGATAATGATCAAGACCATATGAAAGCCTAGTCTGATCACAACCATTTGCCTGATTGAACATGTTAGTACCTCCTAATAGGAAATCATTCACAATATTATCAACACGTTCATAATCATTTTGCATCTAAAATTCAATCCTACTTTCAAAATTTTGATTATCATGTAGCAATAACCTATCATGTTCATCATATAAACCCTTCTCAAGATGAAAACAACCTGCTTCAGTATCTTGCACATTACCATACTTCATGAAAACTCCTTCCAGCTGACAAAAGTAGCACTCACATTCTACCTTGTGGCTAGAACTGTTGAGCTCAATTTGATCATTAGTTTTCATGCCATAATTTAAACCATCACAAGAACTTACCAGAGGATCTGGCTCATCAAGCAAACTATCTCCAAGTGTATGCAAAGAGATACACTCATCTATTGGCACACTTTATATTTTTTCTTCATCATGTTGGTATTGAGAATCATCTAGGATTTTTGAATCATCATCATCTGTAGTCATATTGTCATCTTCTAAACATAACATGTCAACCTTTTCAATATCACAAGATTTTTCAACAACAAGAAATTCTAGTTCAGAAGCATAATTTGATTTTTGATCGAAATCAACATCTACATCCACATTCAAAGATTCATGACTAGGCTCCATCAAGTCATCAAACAAAGACTTGTTCAAATCTGCATTACAATTTTCAATACTTAGTTCATTGGATATACAATCCTCATGGTTCTTTATTGTTTCAAACTCATCAAAATATATTTCTGAGTTTGCATCAACTTCCCCACTATCATATTCATCATACAATGCATCATTACCATCAAGTGGTTGCTTGTATTCATTCATATTATCATCATCATGGTCAGCTGGTTTGTCATTGGAAAGAGAATCAGATTCACTTGCATCATACCTTGCATCATGAAGATCATCATCACTATCAAAGTCAATAGGGGTATCATACAATAACTGAGAATTATTCTTATTTGCACATTTTTGATATTGAGTGGTCAATAGATTTGAAATTTGTTCACAACTCAATAGATCACTGTCCTGATCTATTATTTCAACCACTTCTTCTTATTTACCTTCACTTGAATTGGATGCATTATCAAATTTCAAATTAGAATAGCCCATGATATCATCATCTTCAAAGTTTGAGAACTCAATGGGTTGATCATAAACAAGGTCTTCCCAATCATAAGAGATTTGATCACTAACAACCCTATTAAAAACATGGTGACAATCCATCATAGAGAATAGATTGTCCATTTGTTCATTCTTAATCACTTTTGGGTTGTCATAACAACAATCCACATCACTTTGTACTTCAACATTAGATTGGGTGTCCTCATTGAGTTTATCATTTGCATCCTCTTGAGGGTAGGCATAAATATTTTCACTGTCAAGCTGAAAACCATCAATGGTTTTCTCACTATAGTTGCTTGTGGTTTGTCTTTCAAGCTGAAATTCATTGCATTTTTTATCACTTGCAACTAATAAATTGTTGTTCTCAAGAGAATTCCCTAAATCAGAAAATCCAAATGCCTCATCATAGAAATTTGTATCAATATTGCACTCATCATATGTAGAATTGACATAATCAATAGTATCATCACATTTCTGATTGCATATCTCTTCTTCAAAGAGTAAATCCAACTGATATTCTTCATCATGTTCTTGGCTCGGAAGACTCAGCTGTTGATTTGTAATTGGGTATACTTCTTCTGTAATTTGTTCATTAACAACTTCCTCATCATCTGATGGTGCATTCCTCTTGTCTTCAACTTTCTCAAGTCTACATTTATTTGAAGACCTTAGATCATTCACATTCACATAGCTTCTAATTTCATCAACATATTAACCCATAAGTGAAGACAAAAAATTTCACACATATTCATTCCTTTGTTTCTCCAAATTATCCGAAACTCCGTAAGCCATCTGCATACTCAATATTTTGAAATATTTTATCAAAGCACTAGATCCTTCTTCATAAGCTTCAAAATACATATGGATACATTCTAATGTACTAGGTTTGAAATTCTCTGGGATTAGTGACAAGGAAACAATAAATCTATGATTGAAATCAACACTTGACTCTTCATCTTGCTTCTTGATCTACTTTAACCTCATGACAAGGTCAGAGGGATTTCTTGCAAATTCTTCTCTATAAGCATTCACTAATTTATCCCAACAAGAAAATGACTTCTTAGGAAAGCTTAAATACCAATCCCGAGCTCTAGCTTCAAGAGATCTAACAAAGAACCTCATCCACATATCCTGATATTCAAATGAATGTTTCTTGATTAAGCTGGAAGAACTTTTAACATGTGCATCTCCTTCACATACAGTGTACCCATCAAATCTAGGCATCTTCTTATAGACTTGATTTGACATACTTTCCACTTTATAATCAACCCATGACAAATCTAACCGAGCATACAATGGTTCAAATGAATTGAAAAATGGTGCAATGACTTGACAAGTAGACATAGTTTGATGGTCTCTTAACTGGGCTTGTTGAAATAGCTGGTGTCTTTCATCCATCCCTTTAAGACTTCTTTCAAATATATCATTCCATTCAGGACTGAACCTAGGCTCATTAACTCTTGGGTTCTTACACTTTGGGGTATTAGATGATTGAATATTATTATAATTTTGACACTTTTTGACAAGCTGAATCAAAGTGTTCACTGGTATAGCTAGTTTACCTTGATGATTGATGGATATTACAAATTAAGGCTCACTAATTGTGCATAATTAAAAGCATGACCAAATGAAGTATTACTATGACAATGGCTAACATAATGACAACCTGGGCTTGAATCATATGATAATACAAATGGATGGAAACCCCTAAGATACACAAATGCATTCTAACCATCCATATAAGCAAATATTTGAGCACTAGAAAAAATTCTTTCAATGGAACTGAAATTATATTCAACGGATCCAGCGAATGGAAGTGTGCAAACTTAAATTTACTATCCTTTCCCTTTGCTAGTGCTAAATCACTAAGTAGGGAACCAAATTTTTCTCTAAGAAGTTCAAATATGGTTTGCATACAAGAGTTTCTTGAAAACCAAGAGTGAAAAATACCTGGAATTGTTGCAGTAGCTGTAAATTGTTCTTTTGATTGGAAATATTTATAGATTTGGAACCATATTCACCTCTTCATTAGATTCTTTAGTAGAGTCTCCACCTCTTTGTAGAGGACAAATATTTGTTCAATAATCAACATAAGCACTGCAACACCTCCTTATCCAACAACATGACATCATATGGATTCCTTCCTCAAACTTGTCAAGGTACTTCATCATAAGAGCTCAAATCTACTTCATCTCTATTGTAAATCCTTCGGTTCTTTCTCAGTTCCTCTCAAATAGTGCACACTAGTGCAAAGATCTCGGAGTTGCCACTCACAATTTGTGAGCTATTATGAAATAATCACAAAATATGGAAAAATATAGACAAAACTTACATTGAAAGATGAATTACAACAGACTCTCTAGAAAAATTTATGAGAATTGACTCACTTGACAAGGAGACTAAACCCCTTATAGCATGTTCATGACTCTATAAGGAAAAATGATCTTCAACAATGTCCCCAGTGAAGTTGCCATTTTGTTGGCTTGTTTTTTATTGAAACCAGGTTGATCTTCTAGTCTACCTATGGAATTGTCAATTCTAATTAAGGGCGGCTTGAAGGACCTAGACAAACTAACAAGGATTTTAAGGACCTCCTACACTTTGGGCTCTGCAAGACCCAGGAGGGTGGTCCATTAATGTGTTTATAACCTCTGCACAATAATTATAAACAACATTAACCATAATAGATAATCTCACTCAATCGCTCAACAAAACGGGATAATACTGAATAGAATTGGTTGTTCATCAATAATTATCAACCATTTGGCATGTGAGATAATTATAAAAACACTTCAAAGTAAAAGATATTCATTAATTTTTAATTTGTAGCAAGCTCTGGGTGAACACAAACAAATACTGAATCACAAAAAGTAGATGCAACTTAGATCAGTGCCTTATTTCTCTTGGAGGAGTCAAATTCACAAATACCTAAGGGTTTATAATAGATTCAACTCATAGCATATAATATCGTTGATAATATTGCCCTACAATATCACCAATATGTAACCCTAACTCAATACTACTTTCAGATCCTTGCATAGAACATATCAACCTACAATCTCATTTAAGCATTTTAATTAATTCCTTGAATTATAGCTAAAAAAGAGCTACACACAACACAATAGTGAGATGAACAAAATAACCCTTGATCAATTTATTCAAAATTCAAATACACTTGTACACAGGAGAGACATGAGCTTGAATTTATCAATCTAGTTCAAATTTTAGTACTGTTATACAACATTATATCTCCATGAATTCAAAACCCATAACAAAATGACTCAAAACCTAATTTGCATTTCCTCTATGACTACTAGATTTTACAATTTATCTACAGCTTCATCTAGAGTCGACCAAATATTTCTAACTTGCTAACCCTTACAATGAGAGAAGAAGAGAAGCTGTAGAAGAAATGAATACTCCAGAAGAAAATTTGCAAATGCCATCTGGAAGCTCCATTCCCATTGAGCAACAAACTGAAAATAATTTCTCCTCCCCCTGCAATAACAAACTTTAACTCCCAAATTTTCCCTTGCACCAAGTTGCCAAGCAATAAAAAAAATTCCCATGTGGAAAAATCTGCATTCACATTTACCCAGCAGTTGAGAAATAGTTAAAAAATATCCTGCCCGTGAAAGCTCTTCATTTCTCATTTGCACTGATATATACTTTACCTCCCAACAAATAATAATATTTTCCTACAAAGTGAATGGATTCACTTAACCTGTGAATACCAACATTGAAGGCATTTAAAATTAATTTGGGTAAAATATTCTACCCACTCCATTTTCTCCAATTCATTGCCCAACACATATTTCATTATAAAGTGAATGTTAAATTCGATTTACATTAACCTTGGCAAATAAAGTTTTTACCCATGCCATTTGAAGTAATTTCCTCTATCATCAAACCCAATCTTAGACAATGTCTCGAGTAAAATTTATCTCCACTATATATGCTTTTACCCTTATGTGCTCAACAACATTTGATAAAATATTTTACATTTAAAATACAAATATTTAAATGTTGCCACAGGCCAAATATTTAAATTTTGACTTGGGCCCCTTTTCTACCTCTTTGCCCAATATTCACCTTTTGCATTCTCTACTAAAGTCTTCATTTTAAAATGAAAACATTTAATCACCTCTTTTAAATGTTTGTTCAAGCCATTCATTTGAGACAAATAAATTGGGACCACCCTTCTATTTCTTTTATTCTCTGGAAACATTTTATTTTACTTTTTAAAATGTTTCTCTTTGAAAGGAAAATGAAAACCATTAAAACCCAAACTATCGGGCTCATTAAAATAGACATGTGCCTTTCATTTTGTTGGGGACCCACCTACGCCATATGCTCTCATCCCGCCATTTCACGAGAAATAGTGAGTGAGAAACTTGGGATCACAACTTGGAGGGGAACGGATGGGATATGGCTGGATTCAAATCTCCTTCCTAAGTTATTGATCTCCTTTGATCTTATTTGTTTGCCCAAATATCTATTTTCTCATGCTTCACCATTTTGCAACTCAGGCTTCTCCCTTCATTATGGTGGCAGAACACATACACTAATCAACATGAAATCCAATCTTCTTCAACTTGGTTCTTGGGCTTCACTTGCAATGAAAATCGACCCCTAATGGTAGGCTCGATGGAAGCTTCATCCACAAATACAAACATCTCCTGCATTCATTAATTTGCAATAAAACTTCATTTATAATGACATCCAATTCATTCATGCCCTAGCTTTATTTTTCTTTCAGCTATTAAAACCACCATTACTACCCATTGATTTAGATTATATGCCCTAGTTCACCCCATTTTTTTGCATCTCATACTTGAAGTATGGAGGCATCACCATCGTACCACTTTGAGATATATGTATCATACACCAGATCTCCCCTAAACAATTGGATATTCTTTGATGGCTATTCATATGTTGCACCATTTATTTCCCCTTTGTTGGCATGGAGGCTACTAGACCGAACCCACCAAATCATTTGCTCGAAATTTTCTGAAGCCATTTCAACAAATCATTTTTTGTATATCAACTACCATAATGGGATTCCCGGAGACCACATTTGTTCTAAAATCATGCCAAATAGTTTGCATGCCCTATCTAGATGCATTGGCTCTTCCATACCTCGATGGAGCTCCACACCCTACTCAAAACCGTACCCAACACATTTTTCAGAGAGTTTCTAACTCCATTTTCAATAAATCATTTGTATGCATTGTTGAGTTCTCCAATAAAATGGCTTGTTGCTTAGAATTTCTAATTCCTAAAGAAACCTCCTCTATAAGTTCTTTGGTTTGTATTTGCAAGATATTGCCTGATATCCATGGTTTATCTTTGTATTTTTTTTGCAAAGCATTTGTCAATTGGCATCCTTTTATGACAACCTTTATTAAAAAACATTTGCTTCAGATCCTTTCTACCATTGTTTTCACACTATCCTAACATATAGTCCTATACTTGTAGTTGATTCATATATCTTACACATTTTGGGATAAAATATGAGTTTTAAGCTGATACTTCCCACATGTTAATCATATTCATAATTTTGAACTTTTTCTCATCCTTGACTGAGGGAAAATTATGCATTTCAAATATTCAAGAAACTTGGAAAGTATTAGCTCAATAGGAAATTAAGTGTTGTAACTTTATCCCATAAAGACTCAAATGAAAAACCATTTCTATTGATTTGTGCTTTATGACATTGATACCCTTCTACTTGGCCAATCAAGTTATTTTCCAAGTATATAACTTCACAATTCACTAGCATTCACAGTTACAACAATGAATCCTCCACCTTACATGCTTTGATAGATGTCTGTAGCAACAAAATAAATTATATTGATGCTCTGTAATTCTTTTTTTACCAGATGTAAGCACATAACTTTCTCAATCATCACAAATGATTTTTCTCCCTCATTTATAATATTGCAACATTTATAGCATCATAACAGTGCAAAGCATGTCAAGCCAGCTTGGCCCAACTAAAAAAAAAGTCATTTTCAAACAAATTTTCCCTTGAAATGACCTGACATGGCTTCTGAGTGCATTTGAAGTGAAAACATGAACTAGGTCTTCATTAAAGCTGGCTTTTAGGCACATTTGCATAGTAGTCAAAATTGGCCAAGTTGGCTCTAGAATCGCCCTGGGAAATCAATCAAACAACCTTCTAGAGGTATGAAAACTTGTAGGAACATAGACATTTGACCCAAAAATGCAATGCAAAAGACGGATCAGAGAAATAAATCATGAGGAAAAAATTTATTAACTGTCAAAGTTTCTTACTCAAAATTTTTGCAACAAACAATTGTTCTGAACCAATTGAAACTGACCCAATTGTAATATTGCAAAAACAACAAATCAACTCTTGACGAGTTGCTACTGGACACAATAGATCATTTAGGTACCCTGAGGACATGTGTAAAAGGAATTTTCTTGAACCATCACTAATCACAAGATATTGAAGGTCAAATTTGACTTCCTTGAAAGGTTTCAAGAAATGCAGATACACAACAGGAGAAATTGCATTTGGTTTTGACGTGTTAAAAATAGAAAATTAGTTTATGAGACTTTGAAAACTGAAATACGAACTCATTTAGGTGGGGATAATCCAGAGCAATAATAATTTTGACATGGCAATCAACCGGTTGCATAATGCAAGCTCAAATGGGAGGCAACTTTGCAAAATTGACAGTTTGCAAAAAGCATAAAAGTGACAAAATCCTCTAGCTTGAATTTTTGAAACCTTGTCAAAACTTATCATAGGAAGCTGAAAACTAACATTCATGCTCATATAGGACACATAAGTGTGCCTGCAAATGGGTTTTGCATGAAAATTAATGGGCTTCAAATTTTGACCCTCCAAAGTGGGTCACTCAGGCAGATTTTTAGGTGCACTTCTGAAAGTGCAAAGGCAATTTTTTTGAAATGAGCACTCAAAATTTGCAAAATTTGAGAGTTCCATCACATTTCACACACTACTTACTGTACCAAACCTGTTAATTAATTAAATACGAATTATTTAATTAATATTCTTAAGTCATCTACATATAAATAAATTTAATTATTTATTTATATTGTTCATTTTCCAATTCTTCTAGTTTAATTAAATAAATAAGTTTATTTAATTAATGCTATCTTCCTCTTAATTAATTAAATAGATTTCACAATTTATTTATATTAATTATCACAAGTTTAAATTCTAAATTTAAATGATATTCTTCATTTCACATTTAATTAAATATTTTCAACATATAATTAAAACACTTTCTAAATTCTTCACTCTTCTCACATAATTAAATATTTTCAATATTTAATTAAAAGGCCTTTTCATATTTCTCTCACACATATTTAAATATTTATCTATTTAAATTATGGAGACACCTTCCATCTGTCTCTTAATCTTCCATCTATCTCTTAAAATTCCATATTCTTTTCAAATTCTCGATCTCTCACCGTTCACTTTAACAGGTTTGAACTCAACCATTGATCCTGGCCAATTGGATTCTTGCCTTCAAAAATCTATAAATTCAGCCCTCTTGTGAGTTGAAAAGGACCTTGAATTCTAGATTTTCATATGTAGTTATTATAGTCGCGTTTCAGTTTTATCAAGAATTTTAGCATCATAGCATTTTAATTCCATAGCTTAAATCATATAGTCATAAATATGCATTTTTAATCAATCTCGTTCTCCTAAGTTGTCATTTCAACAAGCTGTTGCTTACACAACTGAGATCCAACATCTTTTATCAAATCCTTGCAGATAGAGGACGATGGGATGAATTTGAAGAAGTTATTGCCATAAGAGTTTGCATTTACGCTTTCTAGATTAGCTTACTTTCAATCTAATGTCTCCTCGGTGTGTTAGTTTATTGTTTGTTTAATCTACGCATTTTCTAACCACACATTTTTGGCACCCACCGTGGGGCGTCCCCCCCATTTTTTAATCTTTTTATTGCTGAAAATATTCTGACAGGTGACAGGTGATGGACTGAAGTCATGCTTCGGCACATCCGAGCTTTATTTCAGCGCATCCCGGTCTTGTTTCAGCACGTCCCCGACTTGTTTCGGTGCATCCAAAAATTGTTTCAGCACATCCCGGGTATGTTTCAATGCATCCAAAGACTGTTTCAGCGCATCTTGTAGTGATCTTTTAGTGCATCCAGTAACTGTTTTGGTGCATCTGGGGGTCTATCCCAACACACGCAAGGAATTTGTAAAACAATTTTTTTGATTTCAACGCCATCTGCAGACAAAATTCTTATTTTCAATTTTTAAGGAAATGAACCAATCCTAGGATAGAAATTTAAAATTTGGAATATATCAGTCCTAGGATAGTCACCACATACTATTTTTGTAGTTAAAATGAACTCCATGCCTATTGTGAAGCAACATCTTCACTTAGTTTAGATCATTGTCTTTTGGTGCTATAAAAAGAATAATGTTTGCTTTGTTTGTGGCAATAGGTCTATGCTCTCCCCTTAACTGGGTGACCAAAATACCAGACTGCCTTTTCATTTTCATGCAATGTTTACAATTTCTTACATCCTTTAGAGGGCCTGCCGTAGTGGGAAAAAGTACTCACCCTATGGGAACGACTAAGTGGGAACAACCAAAGCCAGGTTTTCCAACCCACTATAATCAAAAGTGAATTCAGGGAAAGTCCGCAATTCGACGACAGTGTGCAGGATAACCATCCCCAAAATCTTTGTTCTAAATATTGGGAGGTCTCTTGAGGGAGTTTATCTATTACCGCGCCGAACGAAAACTTTGATTACGAACCATAGTGTAGAAAGCCAGCCATGTCAGTATCCAAACATCATCTTAATCACAGTGCAAGGGGAGGGAAGAATTTTCCCCCAAGACACTCACCATATAATCGCCACAGATTGTTTGCTTAAGGGATTCAGTATCCACTTCTATCACCTTGAGTACACACCTGGAAAAGACAAAAACAAGGGCGCCCTCTAGGGGGTGACATGGCTATGTGAGTCGATGCAATTTTAAGTTGTGGGTTGTGGTTACAATGATGACCTATATCAAAAATTAAGAGTGAGTATGACTGAATTTCTTATCTTGTTCAAAACCTGTGAAAATCTCAAGAACATACACTCTTTGTTTAGATTTTAGGATTAACAAAACAACTGTCTGCTTCTCTATGCTGTGTTTTTCACGTTTAAATTAGATTAAGATCATCCAAAAATATCAAAACTGTCCAAACATGTCTATCTCAGAAGTTTAAACGGATAATTTAGCGCATCCCTGGTCTATTTTGGCGCATCGCTACTTTGTTTCGGCACATCACTGCTCTATTTCAGCTCATCGCTTCTCTGTTTCAGCGCATCGATGCTCTGTTTCAGCGCATTCATGCTCTGTTTTAGCGCATTCATGCTCTATTTCGGTGCATCGCTACTCTATTTTGACGCATTCGTGCTCTGTTTCAGTGCATCCATGCTTTGTTTCGGTGCATTAATGCTCTGTTTTGGTGCATAGGGAGTTTATTTTAGCACCTTCATGCTTTGTTTCAGCGCATGTATTTTCTGAGTCTAGGTAATTTTCTGACATTCAGAAATCAGTCATATCAGTCTAGTCTTTCCCATGCTCAGATTTTGGAGGTCTACAACCTTTGCTCAGAAGTCTTTAGAAAGAAAAGTTAGAAACCCAAAGAAATCACTTGGTTACAAGAAGTTATTGAAGAAGAGGAAATTTTTATACCAAAGTCGAAAGGTCTTGCTTAAACACATGACCTTTATTCATCAATATCATGACTATATTAGAGGTTTCACTAATGATTATGTTGTAGAACATTTGTACTCACGAGCCTTTTTTCAAAGAAGAGCCCTTTCTCAAAGGCACAACCATAGTCAGCATATTCATTCTTCTTATATTCCCCAACCTACAATTACCTATGCTACTCGTCCCAGTCAAATTTTGCAATAGAGAGCTCAAGCACATTAGGCATCCATCAAAGCCATCTTTTTATGAAGCTTCGATCAAACCTCGCAAAGTGCAAAATCATCTTCATCTTTTATCTTTAGTTTACTTCTCGCCAACAGGATTTTCATCCTTTCAATCAGGGAATCATGAACTAAAGATTAAAACAATCTTTTAAGTCATAGAATCTTCATTCTATCCCGACTTTCATATCTATCAAATATTTGCACTATTTCATCCCTTTGATCAAGGTTAGTAGAATTTGGGTAACGTTTATGCCTATTGTCACGAGATCTCAAAAGTGCATAAAGAAAGATGAAAGCATAGTAAGTGGAATGGGTGATAATAGTGAGAGGGAAGAGATTCCTTAGCATAGTTCAAATACTGAAGAGATAACAGAAGAAAAGTTCCAAGAATCATAACAGGATCCCCAATTCCATACTCTTATGGAAAGGATTTTAGAGTGAAACAAGGAAAGATATTTGCTTTCATTAGCTAATCAAGGAGTTAAGTTACCTACTGATTTTGACACGGAAGGGATCAAAGAGAATCTTGAAATTCCTCTCAATGATTTTGGTGCCCTTACTCAACAGATAAAGGAATTACAAGGGAAAATAAAAGAAATGCAAGGGGATACAACAAAGAAGTATGTTTTAGATGACATATGTCCTTATCCATTTGATAAGAGTCTTCGAATGATTCATTTTCCAAAACATTATTAAATCCCTAAATTTGATAGGTATAATGGGAAAACTAACCCCATTGAGCATGTGAGGGATTTTTGAAATATGAGCTTAGAATTTTCTCATGAAGATACCTACTTAATGCGATTGTTTCCACGAAGTTTGGGTGGACAATCCATGGAGTGGCTTTCAAAGATCACTCCCCCATCAAAACATTTGAGGAGTTAATAAAAAAATTTATATCACAGTACTCTTACAACATCCAACACTAGATAACCATGCTTGATCTTTGTACAGTAAAACAAAAAGCAGGGGAATCTTTCACTACATTTTTACAAAGGTGGAGAAGGGTGTTTGCTAGATACTCTTGTCCTGTTCTTGAAACATAAAATATGGAGATCTTTATTGATAGTTTGAATCAATAAATGAGTTACAGAATGAACCTTCATTGTCCTCGATCATTTGAAAAATTGATTGAAAACGTGATTATTATTGAAGGTGCTTTGATCAAGCATGGAGTTCTGAAAATTGATAAAGAGGGTTCAAATTCATACAACAACAACAACAACCATAATAATAACAATGACAAGTCATGATTTTGGACCCGAAATAAAAATGTTGTGAATGATGGGGTAGTAGGTGCTAACAACACAAATGTGAAGCCTACCATCTTTAATGTGTCAGGTGTTTAACGTAGCAATAATACTAGAAATTCTAGCACCCAAGGCAATGTTTCCAATCAAGGGAACACAAATAACAATCTCGGAAATAATATTGGCAATAATCAAAATTCAAATACGCCCAGATCTTCATATTATTCAAATTGACAGAGTTTTACTCCCTTGGGCCAATCTTTGGAATCCATTCTCAAAGAGTTATTAAATCAAAACGCTATTACATTGCCACCACAAAGAGACTATGAGCCTTCAGTCAAACCACAATCATGGAATGACTCACACTTCTGTGATTATCATAGGTGTAAAGGTCATAAGACAAATAATTGCCAAGGGTTGAAGAATATTGTTCAGGATTTGATTGATAACCATACCATCATGGTTGAGGGACATAATGTCAATAATTTGCATCAAGCATTTAAGAATCCGCTCCCTAATTATCAAAAAGGGGAATCTTCGGGTGATAAAGGCAAGAAGGTTAATTATATCCATGACATCATTATCAATCATATTTATACTGATGATCCTCAAATCAACATTATCTGAATCAAAGGTAAGCAAGAATATCAAGAGGTCAATGCTACGACAAGGGGACAAGCCAAAATCATTATCAAAGGAAGCTCATCTAAAGCAAAAATTCCCCCTCCAAACCAATACAATCTAGTTGATCAACTACGAAAAACATTAGCCCAAATTTCTATCTTGGAAATTTTAAAGTTGTCACCTGCCCATAAGGACATTCTGGAAAAGGAACTTGTTGACACAACTGTATCCCCTAATCTGGATATCCATAAATTTCAAGCCATGGTGAGACACTTGTCCTCCTACGCATGTTTATCTTTTTATGAAAAAGATGATTCATCCTTAACCCATCCACATAATTCATCACTCTACTTAGTGTTCATGGTTCACAAAGCCTGCATTAGATGTGTCTTAATAGATGGGGGAGCCAGATTAAACATTTGTACTTTAAAATTGGTCCTCGCTTTGGGATATTATGAAGAGTCCATAGATCCATGAAGAAAGATTATAATCAAGGCATATGACGATGAAGAAAGGACTTCCAAAGGCCTCATCATACTACTAATCAGAGTGGGACCTATTGTGAAGAATACCTTTTGTCAGGTTCTAGATCGGGATCTAACCTATAACATACTCTTGGGTCATCCATGGATCCACGACATGCAAGCTATTCCATCTACTTATCATCAATGCTTAAAGTTTCCATATGATGGACAGGAAGTAACAATACCTGTTGATCACATTAGCAGTCAAAATTTCTCTAACCTTAAAGCAACTCAAGACACACTTGTCCCACACAATAGAGAGGCTTTGGCCATCTCTACCTCCAAGTACCATGAACAAGCAAGTGAAATGATAGGTAATTTTGGCACCAAGCTAAAATTGAAAGATAATGGAGTGGGAGAATATTCTTTATCTCTCTCTAATTTACCCATATCTCCAAGATCCCATGGTCAACCCTCTACATCCATACAAGAGGCAACAACAACTTTAGCCTCAACTTCAGCTCCCATCACCAAGTTTAATGGGAAATTTATCAAAGAAAATGAAATGGAAGATAGAGCTATCCTTGATTGGCTCTATAAAGATGAAAAATAATTAGTACTACATGTCAAGTTACCCACAGAACAATGTGGAAAAGGTTATGCTATCATGCAACAAATGGGTTATGAAGGAAATGGCCCTATAGGTAAAAGGAAAGAGGGTATTGTTGAACCTGTCCAACTAAAAATAATGCACCCAAAAGATAAGACTAGGTTAGGATATGGTGAAGATACTAAAGAAGAAGTAGCACAAAGGCCATCAAATGAGGAGTTAGCTGAAACAATTCTGAGAATTCAAGCAAACAATTTTGACACTGACTCCAATGAATATGAATGGGATGACTTCTCTAATGATACTTTCATCTCGAAGAAGAGGGTGGACGTCATACACAAATTATCACCCACATTCTTACAAGGGGAAAGCTCAAGGCCTCCGCTCAATTATGTTCTACTAAGCGATCATGACTCAAGTGAGACCGATTCAATTCAAAGCGAAACAGATTATCCACAAGAGGATACCATCTTAGATCTCCCCTATAATGATGTTAACGATCACATATTGACCCTTACAACTAGTGACCTTACTCATCCTAATGATCCATTTCCTTTGCTACATCCCGAACTCATTGATTGGGAACAAATCGCACCCATTGATGTTCCAACTTTTCCAAATGCCGAAACCATAATAAACTTTCTTTGTTTATCCCATCCCAAAACAAGTTCCACCAGGAAATCACAAGATCAGAGTTTTTGATAGGAAAGTGCCAAGTTTCTCAGCTAACAAAATAAATAATATAAAAGAAAGATCTAATGGTGAAAACCTAACAAAGGCAATATTAGATCAAGAAAAGAGAAAAATAAAAAGTGTATCCGATGGTGAAAACCTTTCAAAGGTGCTAGAGGATGGGAAACTTGACACTCTTCCAAAGCATTGTCAGGAAATTTCTTCCATTCTAATCGAACCAATAGAGGCACTCAATATAGGTACTACAGAAAAACCCAAAGTTTTGCAATTGGTTGCATCTCTAACAGACGAAGAAGTACCTAGATTCACAAAATTTCTCAAGAATAATCAAATCATTTTTGCATGGTCCTATGCAGATATGCCTGGATTGGATCCAGATCTCATCAGGCATCATCTATCTATTACACCAGGGGCAAAGCCTGTAAAACAAAAACTCAGAAAAATGCATCCGCATGTTGCATTATTGGTTAAAGAGGAATTAAAGAAGCTTTTGGATGTTGGATTCATCCGATCCATGGACTATTCCGAATGGATCTCCAATATCATACTTGTTTCAAAGCCAGATGGAAGGATTAGAATTTGTATAGATTTTAGGGATTTGAATAAAGCATGTCCTAAAGATGACTTTCCCTTACCAAACATAGATATGATTGTTGATTTGACTGTTGAACATGTGATGTACTCATTAATAGACGGTTTTTCAGGATACAACCAGATAAAGATTGCACCAGAAGATCAAGATAAAATAGAATTCACATGTCCTTGGGGTACCTATTGCTAGAACGTAATGCCTTTTTGGTTGAAGAACACAGGAGCTACATACCAATGTGCAATGACAATGATTTTTCACGATATGATGCATACATTAATGGAAGATTATGTTGATGACCTCATCATCAAATCTAACACCAACGAAGGACACATAGATATCTTATCAAAAATCTTCAAAAGAATGGAAAAATTCAAAGTGAGACTTAACCCTAAGAAATGTGTTTTTGGAGTAAAATCTGGAAATCTATTAGGTTACATTGTATCAGAAAAGGGAATTAAAGTGGATCTAGCTAAGGTACAAGCAATTCTTGATATTCCACCACCAAGGAACATTAGTCAACTATGCTCTTTACAAGGACTGTTACAGTCCATTAGAAGATTCATTGCTCAACTGGCGGATAAAATTTTACCATTTACACATCTCTTACACAAGAACATTCCATTTAAATGGGAGGACAAATGTGAAGCAAAATTTGATTAGATAAAGCAGTATCTCATGAATCCAACAGTATTGATTTTGCCAGTACAAGGAGCACCTCTTATATTATATATTTCCACCATGAAAGTATCTTTAGGAGCATTATTGGCACACGAAGACAACTCAGGAAAAGAGTGAGCAATTTATTACATTAGTCGAACATTGACAAGTCATGAGTTGAATTATACCTTCATTGAAAAAACTTGCTTAGCAATAGTATTCACTTCTCAAAAGTTACGACACTACATGTTAGCACATACAATAAAGCTTGTGGCTAAGATTGACCCACTCAAATATCTTCTAAGGCAACCTTAACTAGCAAGTTGGCTAAATGGGTTGTGATCCTAAGTGAATTTGACATTCATTATGTGGATCGCAAAGCCATAAAAGGATAGGAAATTCTCGATCAATTAGCGAAAGCACCAATACCGATACAACACCCAATACACATTGATTTTCTTGATGCTGGTGTATTCACAACAGTTATCCAACAGTCATGGCTGCTCTACTTTGATGGTTCTTACACTCAACATGGTTTAGGAGCAGGGATTCTTTTTGTTACACCTCAAGGACATACAATGCCAAAATCTTATCAACTAGTGTTTCCATGCACTAACAACATAGCTGAATATGAGGCATTAGTAATTGGCATGAAGATTTCAGTAGATTGGAAAATCACTAAACTTTAGGTTTTTGGTGATTCACAACTTGTTATAAATCAAATCAATGAAGAATATCACACTAAAGATGACAAGTTGATACCTTACAAAAGAATGGTGGATGACTTAAAGAAATAATTTATTAATATCAAGTTCATACATATTCCATGTATCGATAATAAAGCAACAAATGCTATGGCTACAATCGCCTCTCTACTCCAGTTGATAGATAATCAAACATGATACGGTTTCCTAGTGGAACAATTATTTTCTCCCACCAATGATAATCCTGAAACTCAAGTCATTTGCCACTTAACCAGTTCCGATTCTTCCTTATATAGCCAAATTTACACTTACCTAAAGGATACTATTTTACCCTTAAACTGGTCTAGGAATCTGAAAAGAAATTTCATCTGTCAATCATCTCGTTACACCTTAATTGTTGATGTCTTATATCGGCATGGTCTAGATGGTACCCTCCTTAGATGTCTCAAACACAATGAATCTAAAAAGGCCTTACAAGAAGTACATGGTGGAATTTGTGGGACACACTCAAGTGGAATAACCTTAGCAAAGAAACTTGTTCGATTGGGTTATTACTGGCCGACCATGGAGAGGGAATCATTCATCTTTGTGAAGAAATGTGCAAAATGTCAGATTCATTGGAATCTCATTCACGCTCCTGCTCAGAAATTACAACCCTTCACCACAACATGGCCTTTTGCTTAGTGGGGATTGGACTTGGTTGGAAAGATACACCCATCATCTTCAAATGGACATAAATTTATCATTACAGCTACTGAGTATTTCACTAAGTGGATTGAAGCTGTTCCCCTGACAATTGTTATTGGCAAACAAATTTCTTCATTCATTTTGAACTATATCATCTGCCAATACGGTATTCCCAACTCCATTATCACACACAATGGAAGACCCTTTAAAAATCAAGATGTAGATGAGCTATGTGAAATATTTCGCATTGAACACAGATTTTCTACGCCGTACTATCCACAAGGGAATGGTCAAGCCGAAGCTTCAAATAAAACAATTCTCAAGATTTTGAAGAAAACAATGAATGAAGCCAGTCGAGATTGGCATGTCCAATTGAACCCAACATTATGGGCATACAAGACAAGTATTCACACACCGATAGGAGCTACTCCTTATTCTTTGGTCTATGGAGCAAAAGCCATTCTACCACTGGAAGTTGAGATTCCTTCACTTCGAGTATCACTCAAAGGGTTAATCAATGATGAAGATTATCGAGTATCAAGATTGCAAGAGCTAGAATTGCTTGATGAACGACGTCAAATTGTAGTTAACCATTTGAAGGAATATCAAAAATTTATGGCCCATAGCTACAATCACAAATTCAAACCATGAACTTTCCAAGTGGGTGACTTGGTTCTCAAAGAAAACCCTCGAAATCAATAGGATCGGGAAAAGAAAGGCAAGTTCGAACCTAATTGGCTAGGCCCTTTCATTATCATTGTAGCGTACGAATTGGGGGCACATCAGTTATCAATTGCAGAAGGGGACTTGTTTAAAGATCCAACCAACAACATTCATATGAAGAAGTTCTACGCCTGAGAAAATATCAAAAACAATATAAAAAGTCCCAAAAAAATCAAAAAGAGTCAAAATACAAAAAAAAATCCTTGCCTTGATGAAAACCTGGCAAACAGGCGTCTTGGTAAATAGAAAAAAAAACATAAAATCAAGAAAAAGTGCAATAAAAACCTAGCAAATAGGCATTGTTTGTGATTTTATTTGACTCTCTCATCTATTAGGATTCATTCTACATATCCATCTTTTCATTGGCATCATACACACACCTCGCCATCGCATTTGCATCACATCATCTCCTTGAAAAAAATAAGGATCTCATCATGGCTTGATGATTTGAGGTTTACCCTTAGTAGTAGTTGTGTCTAGCAAGAGTCAGAGTACGAGGTCACTAGGGGGCAGTCCCTTCTTGAAGCTTTTCTAGCAGGTAGTCATCAACATGTATCTAAAATCAGAATGTCGGAGCAGAAAAACCTTGTCCAATCAAACGAAGTATATATAGCTATTTGACAGAAACAAAGTGGATGATCTTAATCTAAATAAAATGAATGACAAACTTAAAAGCATAAGTTGCAAATTTTTGTTTTGATATTTGATGACATCATATCTTTGGAGTGGTTCAATGATGTATTGAACTAGAATCACAAGGAATAAATATGATTTTTCTTTGCTTGTTGTCTGTAATCTAATCATTAGTATTGTGCAAATTTGTCATGGGACATGCTCTACAATGTATCATTGATGACATTTCAGAATTTGCATAGGAAAATGGTTAGCCTCTGTCTGTTTATGCAAGCAATACTTAGGTCATCTTGGTTCAATTATACCTTGATGCTTGTATTAACTTGCTATATCAAACACCATGAAAGCAGTACTCAAGTCATCATTGGTGCTAACATACCCTTTGATGCTTGTACTAACTTTCAACATATCAAAAAGCTCAATGATGAAAATTAAGCACAACATGAAATGGCAACAAGGAGAATAGTTCATTACTGCATTCTAAGACTGCATAATTCATCTAGATTTGCATTTTGGGGGTTGTTTCAATAGATTTTTGATGGATTGGTAAAATTCTCATATATCTTTTAAAAACAAAAATTGAGTATGACTGGACATTTTTTCCATCTCATTTCATTATCATTCACATCATTTCACCACCATTCATTATCATTATTCGTGCATTCACATTTTACATCATCATTTTATTATTAGTTCATCATATTCATATTAAGTGCATAATTCATTCATTTCATAATTCATCTCATATTATCACTTCATCACATTAATATTTCCACTTGCATACTAATCATATCACATTCATAAACATTCATAGTAAGGTTGCATCCATTCCATTCATTTTTACATTCATCATTTAGGATATCATGTTCATTTCCATTACATCATGCATTATTGGTTCACCAATTATGGTATTATCATTATTATCATAGTACATCATTATCCATGTCATGTAATTCATTAAATAATCATATCATTTATCCATTTCCATTTTAACCATTCATCATTACATCATATCATTTTCACATCATTAAAATCATTTCATCACATCTCACATCCTGCATTATCATACATCAAATGAAAAAAAAATCATTTACATCATCATTTGCATCATCATACATCACAAAAATCATACATAACATAGCATATAGAAATAAACATGCATCCATTGCATGAGCATAAATCATCCATAACACATACATAATCGAATTGCCACTGCATCTCATAAATCTCATCAAAACAAATGTCCAAAAGTACAAGGATATCAAATGTTTCAAAAAGATATACCAAATACAATGGCATAAATGTGTACAACATGCCCATCACTGAGGGGCATCTGGATGGGGCATATGGCTACTACTGCCTCCTGAGGTAGTATGTCTCGATGGATCTCTGCTCTAAGAAGCTCTGATCTCTCGTCTGACTAGCTAACCCACACTCCTGGTAGCACTCCTGGAATGATTGCATGAATGGGTCCGAGACCGAGTACTTGACTATGTAAAGGAAATCCTCCTCTCAGGTGGTATTGCCTCGAAGTATCTCATCCTGTAATACTCAACCTCCTGAGTAGTCTCCAAACCCTCTGCCACAACCTCTCCAATAGAGGTGCTCTCAACTGATATGAGAAGTCTCTCAGCTAACCCCTCAGCCTGTATGCATCTCTCTCGGCAATAAGTTGATCTACCTATGGGTCAGGAGGTGGTGGTTGTGCAACCTGTGCCTACAGCTGACTGATCATCCCTTGAGTCTATGCTAACTGACTCTACAGAGTCTGAACCTCTACCTGCAAAGCATCTATCTGTCCCTGTGAGGGAGCCTTGATAATAATCCGCAGAGCCGAAGTACTCGGCTGATCCACTACTCTCGAGGTCCGTGGCCTCATCTTGAAGGGAACATCAAAGAAATATCTCTGTCCTCCACCCCCACCACCTCCATCATCCCTACTATCATCACTGCTATCATCCTGGCTACCATATTCATCCCCATCATCTCCCCCCTCATCAATATCCATGGCCACTACATCCTCTACCTCTGCCTGTGCCTGCTCTATAGCTGCCTGTGCCTGCCCTCATCCTCATTGTATGATCTGTCCTCCCAATAATGGAGCAGGCTCCTCAGGACTGGTAAACCTCGAAAAGGGATGTGTGTAAAAATGTGCAGCGTAATCATCTGTCATCCCTGCATCTATAACCTCTAGATGCATAGCCCACTGAGCTGGTTGTAACTCTAAATACTCTGCTCGAGCCACCTCAATGGTCACAATAGGACCCCACTCTGATATATCCTCCCAACTTCTGGCATAATGTGCCACCCCCTGTGGCATCATCTGAACTAGCCCAAGCCGCCTCAAGACTCTCATCACCAAAAACCGCTCAATAATATAAAGAGTCCGCCCAATCAAATATTTGGATCTGATAACATATGGTAGCTCTATGTCATCTGTCTCCCATAGATCACAATCTACATATGGTCTCCAGATAACCGTATCCAAATCATCTAACACGCGCCGCCAATACTCCAACTTGCCTAGCCTCAGCTGAACAAGCGACCCTGTGTATGCATAGACATATGGGAACCCAAGGGGATGATCTCTCCGAACAATGGGATGCGTGATGGCAAAATGCTCCCATGCGAATATCTATAGAAGAGTAACTCTGCAAGAGAGACTCTTCCCATCTGTGAACATGACCTGATGAAGATTGTAGTACAAATTGGCAAGCATACATGAGCCCCATGCATATCTGGTCCCATGGAGAAGCATATCCTCCAGAATCCTACCCCAACCAACTGATAGTCCCTTTGCCCTACGATCGGGACAAAGGAAACCACTGATCATACCTCCTAAAACTGACAGCAGCGAGGCATATCTCTCTACCATATCCTTCCATGCAATCTCATACCTGTCGGCATGAGGATCTTGAAAGACTCATCTCAAAGCATCGGTCCCTCCAATCTCCTTGTGATCATAGATCACAAGCTCCCCAACTACAGGAATACCCAGAATCTTGTACACGTCCTCTGGCGTCACTGTGATCTCTCCTGTCGGCAAATGGAAGGTGTTATGCTCGATGTGCCACCTCTCGGCCAATGCAGTCAATAGCGCCCTGTTGACCCAATACTGCGAGATACTCAATAAGGACCTCAAACCACACCGGTCTATAACTCTTAAATCCTCATGTGACAGTTGCGAAATCATCTCCCACGTGCAGGGAAATCTCTCTCTAATGTGGAGGAGGTTAAATTCCTCCTTTACAATATCATCAAACAATCATGCAAATCAATCAACAAAGGATATATCAATCAATCAGTACATCATCAAGCAAGTTCAAATCAAATCAAATCAACACCTATTTGCTTTACATATCGCATGGAAGCAAATTTATCAATCATTTCTACTATTTGTTTTTCATATCGCATGGAAACAAATTTAACAGTCAGCATGACTCCATATCTATCTATTTGACTTTCAATCGGGAAAGCAAATCTATCATTACTATTTGTTTTTCATATCGCATGGAAGCAAATTTATCAGACCTATTTGTTCTTCAAGCACGAAGACAAATTTATCAAATCAAGCTACTCTATCCTTGATGTTATTCAAAAGTGGAAAATCAGTTGTCTAATCTAGCAACACTCATCCAACACTTTATCAATGTTTCTTCAAAATTTCAAATTCGGGAAAAATCCCTAGATGCGCCAAAACAGGCCATCAATGCGCTAAACCCTGTATGTGCAACTTTAAACCATGGATGCGCTAAAACAGAGCTGCCATGCACAACTCTGTCAATGCACAACTCTATCTACTGTATGCGCCAAAACAGACCTTCTATGTGCAATTCACCTATGCGCTATTTTATCACACAAATGCGCTATTACAGTCATCCTATGCGCCAAATTCACCCTATGCGCCAATCTAGCATCCTACGTGGGCAACATTTATGTATGCGCTATTATAGGTACCCTATGTGCCATTCTACGCTATACGCGATTGTTTCACATCAATGCGCTACCCTGGATGCGTGACTTTATCTACCCTATGCGTGATACTATGGCTCATATGCGTGAAATCGGGATGTGAAAAATCTAAAAATTGCAAAAAATGTGAAAAATCGTCAAAAATTTTTACAAAGAGGATCAGGTCGACTTACCGAAGGTCCGTATGTTGCTGGTCTCTGATTCCGACGGCTCGCTCGAATCTGTGGTGCTCATAATGGATCGGCATTGCGAATATCTCTCTTAGAGCTCTAAAATTTACCAAAGGTTACTGTTCAATTGACAATGACATTTCACCTTTTTCACCTTTTAAGGGGGTAAAAGTGTGAAAATATTCAAATTTTTGCTAAGGCAAAGCACTATTTCGAGAGCTAAATCACGAATTCTCCTTCGAAAATCATGCTGATTCTTTTATCATGCGATTTATCTCACGAGGGGGCATATAGCATCGATAATTTCTAAAATTATGGAGCAAAATTCTTTGAAGCAATGCGTAAAACACATCACTTCAAAGAGGGGCAAAATGTACACATCTAAAACTGGTAACGATTAATTAAACTTGTTAATTAAATATGAATTATTTAATTAATATTCTTAAGTCATCTACATATAAATAAATAAATTTATATTGTTCATTTTTTCAATTCTTCTAGTTTAATTAAATAAATAAGTTTATTTAATTAATGTTATCTTCCTCTTAATTAATTAAATAGATTTCACAATTTATTTATATCAATTATCACAAGTTTAAATTCTAAATTTAAATGATATTCTTCATTTCACATTTAATTAAATATTTTCAATATTTAATTAAAACACTTTCTAAATTCTTCACTCTTCTCAATAATTAAATATTTTTAAATATTTAATTAAAAAAAAAAGCTTTTCATTTCTCTCACATAATTAAATACTTTCAATATTTAATTAAAAATCTTTTCATTTCTCACGCATAATTAAATATTATCTATTTTAATTATGGACACATCTTCCATTTGTCTCTTAATCTTCCATCTATCTCTTAAACTTCCATCTTCTTTTCAAATTCTCAATCTCTCACCGTTCATCTTAACAGGTTTGAACTCAATCGTTGATCCTGGCCAATTGGATTCTCGCCTTCAAAAATCTATAAATACAACCCTCTTGTGAGTTGAAAAAAGGACCTCAAATTCTAGATTTCATACATAGTTATTATAATTGCATTTCAGTTTTATCAGCATTTTAGCATCATAGCATTTTAATTCCATAGCTTAAATCATATAGTCATAAATATGCATTTTTATTCAATCTCGTTCTCCTAAGTTGCCATTTCAACAAGCTGCTACTTGCACAACTGAGAGCTAGCATCTGTTATCAAATCCTTGGAGATAGAGGACGATGAGACGAATTTGAAGAAACTGTTGTCATTAGAGTTTGCATTTATGCTTTCTAGTTTAGTTTTCTTTCAATCTAATGTCTCCTCGGTGTGTTAGTTTACTGTTTAATTAATCACGCATTTTCTAAACACACAAAAATCATGTTAAGACATTAGCGTGACACATGCACATCTTCGACAAAAATTCCTCCATCGACAGAAAAAGACAAGGCCATGCAGAAGGAATAAGCGAACGGTGGCAAATTTGCATCATCGAACTTACAGTTTCTAAAGTAAAGGTAAAATAAATGGGGAATTCTTTTAAGGTGCAAATTCACGCCATTACATATAGATATTTGAAGAAACACATATGAAATAACATAAATCTAGAATAAAAATAAAACATAACACCATGATATACATTTCCTAAGAGAGTAGAGAACCAACAACATCCTCCATCTTCAAGGTGATTGAAGTACTCCCAATGAGTTTGACAATGAACATAACAAATATTGGCACCTTTCTTCTTCATCCATCTTCACCCCAACTAAGGTCAACAAAGTCATCAACATATAGAAAGTTTCGATATGCTTAAAGATTCATCCACCTTCCATTCTCAAGGAATACAACTTCTTCCTCAAGAAAATATTATTTACTAGAGATTTGGCTTGATATATCTCATCCATCTTCCATAACTTCTTCAAAGTGGGTTATTTCTGGAAATTTATTAGAATCGAATCTACAAAGCACATTCTTATGATACCTTCAACTTTTTAATTTATTACATCATATTTTGCAACTAAATTTGGACTGTAGACCTTTGGACATTATCATCCATCACAACCCATAGATCTCGATCAATCAACATATCTTCCATTTTTAGCTTTCACATTTTAAAATTTGCACCAAAAAACTTATCTACCTCGATTCTCTCATATGTGCTCACCATCTCTATTGTCCTACAATATAGAACATGAAATACCTTGCACAAGCTCTTACTCAAACCTTGATTAGCTCAAAAAACCTTATACCCAACAAATAGAACCAAAATTAGCAAAGCTCTAATATCACTTGTAAGGAAGCAAAGGTGTGTGAAAACACTTCCTACACTAATCTTGATAAGAATTTTATGCAAATTTCAATTCTATTATATAGATTGAAGAAACTCCGGAAATAACATAAATAAAATAACAATAAAACATAAAACCATGATTTACATGGGAAGAACCCTTTCGGTAGAAATATCCCCCACTTTAAAAAATGTACAATGTATTATCAAATTCTAAAATAGATTACAAGAAACTTGCAATGCAAGTCCTTACACGAGTCTTCACCTCAACTAAAATTTGGAGGAATTTTGACAAATACAAACTTGCAAACTAAACTCACTCAAATGACTATCTAAAATCACCAACATATAAAAAATTACATTACATATGATAACCTTCTATCTAGGTGAGGCATTTATATTCTCACTTGGGAAACCTCATTACTAGCCTATGGAAACATTGTCAACCATTATTACAATTATTAATTTCAACCCACAAAGTTGAATGTTACATTTTAGAAACAACTGATGGAAAAGGCAATGATAGTCATCATAAATAGTATAATTATCTTGAGCACCAACTTGTCTCTATCTCCATGCGTTATGCTTCTCAAAATAACCACTTTAGGTGAAAAGACCCAATTGCCATCCATGATCCAATACCCGTTCACTCCTTGTTCACTTGACCCCCCAATAACCGTTTACATTTTAGTCATTACATTGTTTTAATTATGCCAATAAAAAATTACAAATTACACCAATATATGTTCACTACTGAATGTGTAGTTGATAAAAAAAAAAAAAAAACACCTTTTTAACTATTGAAAATACTTTAAATTTTGTGGGTTTTTATTGTTTGTCTAATGAACGGGTACTGACGAAGTGGTAAAGATGTGTGGGACGAAGGTTTAAAAACACTCTTTTTGAACACCTTTCGCTTTACGGGTTCCACAAGGTGCGTTTTAAATACCCAAAAGCCAATTTTTTCTTTTTAAGGTCCTAACTCGCTTATGAAGAAGCCCAAATTTGTTTTTTGAAATCAGACCTATTTTGCACTTCGCATGAATGCACGAAGTTAGCCCTGGGGGCTACTGGTACATCTCCCCTACATCCGTCATAAAAAAACATCTATTTTTGGCACTTATTGTTTTTATCATACAAGATTGAGATACTATATATTTTTATTTATATAGTTATATCTTAAGTGAACACTATCCATAAACTAGATTGAGATGGATATCAAATAGTTACCTTTCATTTTGTTGATATTAAACCATAAAATATAAAAACTAAATTTGCTTGTGAATTAAACAACCCTTTTTCAAAGCTCAATAGATCATTCCTTAATGAAAACCATCATATTTATGTTCAAATATAATCTATAATAATATTTGATCAACTTTAAAATCTTTCTAAATTAAAATATATAGAAAAGTTTCATATTGCTATATTTCAATGACAATTCGCCCAATTTGGCTTGAAATTCCTCAATTGTTGCATTATCATTCTCATCCAGCCATTCCTCAGCAGTATTTAGTGCCCCAGTGATATCATCTGCAATGCTCGTCTCCATCGTTCCCCTGCTCTTCGCCTCTGTAACCCTGCTTTTCATGTTACAAATATAAGATTCCAGAGTGTTTTTGGCCAAATGCTTCTTTGCCATTTCTTCATCCTCTTTTCGAAATATGTCTGCATCAGCCACCATTCGATCGCTCTCCTCCTTGCTCAGTCTCTCACGCTCATTTGTAACAGTAATCTGATTGTTTGCCCCTGTTATTATGTCCTGCGCAGAGGCTGT
>CM021109.1:37845400-37895108 GCA_007115665.2 Sequoiadendron giganteum | reverse complement strand
GATCAAACCTCACAAAGTGCAAAATAATCTTTACTTTTGACCTTTGGTTTAATTCCCACAAACAGGATTTTCATCCTTTCAATCAAGGAATCACGAGCTAAAGATTAAAAATCTTTTAAGTCATAGAATCTTCATTCTATCTTGACTTTCATATCCATCAACATTGCACTATTTCATTCCTTTGATCAAGGTTAGTATAATTTGAATAACGTTTATGCCTGTTGTCACGAGATCTCAAAATCACTTAGAAAAGACGAAAGCATAGTAAGTAGAATGGGTGATAATAGTGAGAGGGAAGAGGTCCCCTGGCGTAGTTCAAATATTGAAGAGATAACAGAAGAAAAGCTCCAAGAAGCAGAACAAGATCCCCAATTAAATACTCTTATGGAAAAGATGTTGGAACGAAACAAGGAAAGATATTTCCTTTCATTAGCTATTCAAGGAGCTAAGTTACCTATTGATTTTGACATAGAACGGATTAAAGAGAATCCTGAAAATCCTCTCAACGATTTTAGTGCCTTTACTCAACACATAAAAGAAATGCAAGGAGGTGCAACAAAGAAGTATGTTTTGGATGACATATGTCCTTATCCATTTGATAGGAGTCTTTGAATGATTCCTTTTCCAAAACATTGCGAAATCCCTAAATTTGATAGATATAATGGGAAAATTGACTCCATTGAGCATATAAGGGATTTTCGAAATATGAGCTTAGAATTTGCTCATGAAGATACCTACTTAATGCAATTTTTTCCACGAAGTCTGGGTGGACAATCCATGGAGTGACTTTCCAAGATCACTCCCCCCATCAAAACCTTTGAGGAGTTAATAAACAAGTTTATATCACAATACTCCTACAACATCCAACACCAGATAACCATGATCGTTGTAAAGTAAAACAAAAAGTAGGGGAATCTTTCACTACATTTTTGCAAAGGTGGAGAAGGGTGTTCGCTAGATACTCTCGTCCTATTCATGAAATAGAAAAGATGGAGATCTTTATCGATAGTTTGAATCAAGAAATGAGTTACAGACTAAATCTTCATTGTCCTCAATCATTTGAAAAATTGATTGAAAACACGATTATTATTGCAGGTGCTTTGATCAAGCGTGGAGTTCTGAAAATTGATAAAGAGGGCTCAAATTCATACAACAACAACAACCATAGTAACAACAATGACAAGTCACGATTTTGGACCCGAAATAAAAATGTTGTGGATGATGGGGTAGTAGGTGCTAACAATGTAAATGTGAAGCCTACCATCTTTAATGTTCCAAGTGTTCAACATAGCAATAATGCTAGAAATTCTAGCACCCAAGGCAATGTTTCCAATCAAGGGAACACAACTAACAATCACGGAAATAATTTTTGCAATAATCTAAATTCAAATACGCCCATATCTTCATATTATTCAAATCTACAAAGTTTCACTCCCTTGGGCCAATCTTTGGAATCCATTCTCAAAGAGTTATTGAATCAAAATGTTATTACATTTCCACCACAAAGAGACTATGAGCCTCGAGTTAAACCACCATCGTGGAATGACTCACACTTTTGTGACTATCATAGGTGCAAAGGTCATAAGAAAAACAATTGCCAAGGGTTGAAGAATATTGTTCAGGATTTGATTGATAACCATACCATCACGGTTGAGGGACATAATGTCAATAGTGACCATCAAGCATTCAAGAATCCCCTCCCTAATTATCAAAAAGGGGAATCATTGATTGATAAAGGCAAGAAGGTTAATTATGTCCATGATGTCATTATCAATCATATTTATACTGATGATCCGCAAATCAACGCTATCTAAATCAAAGGTAAGCAATAATATCAAGAGTTCAATGCTATGACAAGGGGACAAGCCAAAATCATTATCAAAGGAAGCTCATCTAAAGCGGCAATTCCCCCTCCAAGTCAATACAATTTCGTTGATCAACTACGAAAAACATCAGCTCAAATTTCTATCTTGGAACTTTTAAAGTTGTCACCTGCACATAAGGACATTCTGGAAAAGGCACTTGTTGATACAACTGTATCCCCTAATCTGGATATCAATAAATTTCAAGCCATGGTGGGACACTTGTCCTCAATCGTATGTTTATCCTTTTCTGAAAAGGATGACTCATCCATAACTCACCCACATAATTCATCACTCTACTTAGAGGTCATGGTTCACAAAGCCCACATTAGACATGTTCTCATAGATGGGGGAGCTAGATTAAACATTTGTACTTTAAAATTGGTCCTCGCTTTGGGATATTCAGAAGAATCCATAGATCCACGAAGAAAAATTACAATCAAGGCATATGATGATGAGGAAAGGACTTCCAAAGGCCTCATCATGCTACCAATCAGAGTGGGACCTATTGTGAAGAATACCTTTTGTCAGGTTCTAGATCGGGATCTAACCTATAATATGCTCTTGGGTCATCCATGGATTCATGACATGCAAGCTATTCCATCTACTTATCATCAATGCTTAAAGTTTCCATATGATGGACAGGAAGTAACAATACCTACTAATCACATTAGCTGTCAAACTTGCTCTAACCTTAGCGCAACTCATGACACATTCGTCCCACATAATAGAGAGGCATTGGCCCTCTCTACCTCAGAGTACAATGAACAAGCAAGTAAAATGATAAGTAATTTTGGCACCAAGCTAAAATTGAAAGATAATGGAGTGGGAGAATATTCTTTATCTCTCTCTCCAAGATCTCATGGTCAACCGTCAACATCCATATAGCAGGCTACAACAACCCTAGCCTTAGCTCCAGCTCCCATCACCAAGTTTAATGGGACATTTATCAAAGAAAATGAAATGGAAGATAGAGCTATCCTTGATTGGCTCTATAAAGATGAAGAATAATCAGTACTACATGTCAAGTTACCCACAAAATAATATGGAAAAGGTTATGCTATCATGCAACAAATGGGTTATGAAGGAAATGGCCATATAGGAAAAAGGAAAGAGGGTATTGTTGAACCTTTCCAACTAAAAACAATGCACCCAAAGGATAAGACTGGGTTAGGATATGGTGAAGATACTAAGGAAGAAGTAGCACTAAGACCATCAAATGAGGAGTTAGCTAAAACCACTCCTGCGAATTCAAGAAAACAATTCTGACACTGACTCCAATGAATATGAATGGGACACCATCTTTGATCATCAATTCTGGAGGGATAAAAAGGTGGATGTCATAAAAAAGTTCACACCCACATTCGTGCAAGGGGAAATCTCAAGGCCTCCATTTGATGACATTCTACAAAGCAATCATGACTCAAGTGAGACCGATTTGATTCAAAGCAAAATAGATTATCCATAGGAGGATACCATCTTAGATCTCCCCTATAATGACGTTAACGATCGCATCATGACTCTTACAGCTAGTGACCTTACTCATCCTAATGATCCATTTCCTTTGGTACATCTCGAACTCATTGATTGGGAACAAATCGCACCCATTGATGTCCCAACTTTCCCAAATGATGAAACCATAATAAACTTTCTTTGTTCATTCCATCCCGAAACAAGTTCCATGAGGGAATCACAAGATCAGAGTTTTCGACAGGAGAGTGCCAAGTTTCTCAGCTATGAAATAAATAATATAAAAGAATGATATAATGGTGAAAACCTAACAAAGACAGTATTATATCAAGAAAAGAGAAAAATAAAAAGCGTATCCAATGGTGAAAACCTTTCAAAGGCATCAAAGGATGTGAAACTTGACACTCTTTCAGAACATTATCAGGAAAGGTTTTCTATTCTAATCTAACCAATAGAGTCACTCAATATAGGTACTACAGAAAAGCCCAAAGTTTTGCAATTGGCTGCATCTCTAACAGAAGAGGAAGTACCTAGATTTACAAAATTTCTCAAGAATAATCAAATCATTTTTGCATGGTCCTACGTAGATATGCTTGGATCAGACCCAGATCTCATCATGCATCATCTATCTATTTCACCGAGGGAAAAACCTGTAAAACAGAAACTCAGAAAAATGCATCCACATGTTGCATTATTGGTTAAAGAGGAATTAAAGAAGCTTTTGGATGTTGGATTCTTCCGGTCCATGGACTATGTGGAATGGATCTTCAATATCGTACTTTTTTCAAAGTTAGACAAAAGGATCGGAATTTGCACTGATTTTAGGGATTTGAACAAGGCATGTCCTAAAGATGACTTCCCCTTACCAAACATAGATATGATTGTTGATTTAACTGTTGGACATACAATGTACTCACTAATGGATGGATTTTCAAGATACAACCAGATAAAAATTGCACCAAAAGATCAGGATAAAACAACATTCACATGTCCTTGGGGTACCTATTGCTGGAATGTAATGTCATTCGGGTTGAAAAATGTAGGAGCTACATACCAACGTGCAATGACAATGATTTTTCATGACATGATGCATACATTCATGGAAGATTATTTCAATGACCTCCTTGCCAAATCTAACACCAGAGAAGGACACATAGATATCTTATCAAAAATCTTCAAAATAATGGAAAAATTCAAAGTAAGACTTAACCCTAAGAAATGTGTTTTTGGAGTGAAATCTAGAAAGCTATTAGGTTACATTGTATCAGAAAAGGGAATTGAGGTGGATCCAACTAAGGTACAAGAAATTCTTGATATGCCACCACCAAGGAACATTAGTCAACTACGCTCTTTACAGGGATGGTTACAATCCATTCAAAGGTTCATTGCTCAACTGGCGGATAAAAGTTTACCATTTACACATCTCTTACACAAGAACATTCCATTTAAATGGGAGAACAAATGTGAAGTGGCGTTTCATTAGATAAAGAAGTATCTCATGAATCCACCAATATTGATCCCGCCAATACAAGGAGCACCTCTCATATTATATATTGCTGCTATGGAAGTGTCTTTAGGAGCATTATTGGCACAGGAAGACAACTCAGGAAAAGAACAAGCAATTTATTACATCAATCGAACATTGACAAGTCATGAGCTAAATTATGCATTCATTGAAAAAGCTTGCTTAGCAGTGGTCTTCATTTCTCAAAAGTTATGACACTACATGCTAGCACATACAATAAAGCTTGTGGCTAAGATTGACCCACTCAAATATCTTCTAAGCAAGGCAACCTTAACTGGCAGGTTGGATAAATGGGTCATGATCCTGAGAAAATTTGGCATTCATTATGTGGATCGCAAAGCTATAAAGGGATAGGTAATTATGGATCAATTAGCAGAAGCACCAATACCAGTAGAACACCCAATACACATCGATTTTCCTGATGCCGATGTGTTTACAACAGTTATCCAGTAGTCATGGGTGCTCTACTTTGATGGTTCTTACACTCAACATGGTTCAGGAGCAGGGATTCTTTTTATTACACCTCAAGGACATACAATTCCAAAATCTTATCGGCTAGTATCTCCATGCACCAACAACATAGCTGGGTATGAGGCATTAGTAATTGGCATGAAGATTGCAGTAGACTAGAAAATTACCGAACTTCAGGTTTTTGGTGATTCAAAACTTGTTATAAATCAAATCAATGGTGAATATCACACTAAAGATGACAAGTTGATACCTTACAAAAGAATGGTGGATGACTTAAAGAATTACTTTGTTAATATCAAGTTCATACAGATTCCACATATCGATCATAAAGCAATAGATGATATGGCTACAATCGCCTCTCTACTCCAATTGACAGAAAATCAAACACGATACGATTTCCTGGTGGAACAATTGTTTTCTCCCACCCATGACAATCCTAAAACTCAAGTCATTTGCCACTTAACCAATTCTGATTCTTCGTTATATGGCCAAATTTACACTTACCTAAAGGATACTATTTTACCCTTAGACTTGTCTAGGAATCAGAAAAGAAATTTCATCCATCAATCATCCCGTTACACCTTAATTGTCGACGTCTTATATCGGCGTGGTCTGGATGGTACCCTCCTAAGATGTCTCGAACACGATGAATCTGAAAAGGCCATACAAGAAGTACATGGTGGAATTTGTGGGACACACTCAAGTGGACTAACCTTAGCAAAGAAACTTGTTCGATTGGGTTATTACTGGCCGACCATGGAGAGGGAATCATTCATCTTTGTGAAGAAATGTGCAAAATGTCAGATTCATTGGAATCTCATTCACGCTCCTGCTCAGAAATTACAACCCTTCACCACAACATGGCCTTTTGCTTAGTGGGGATTGGACTTGGTTGGAAAGATACACCCATCATCTTCAAATGGACATAAATTTATCATTACAGCTACTGAGTATTTCACTAAGTGGATTGAAGCTGTTCCCCTGACAATTGTTATTGGCAAACAAATTTCTTCATTCATTTTGAACTATATCATCTGCCAATACGGTATTCCCAACTCCATTATCACACACAATGGAAGACCCTTTAAAAATCAAGATGTAGATGAGCTATGTGAAATATTTCGCATTGAACACAGATTTTCTACGCCGTACTATCCACAAGGGAATGGTCAAGCCGAAGCTTCAAATAAAACAATTCTCAAGATTTTGAAGAAAACAATGAATGAAGCCAGTCGAGATTGGCATGTCCAATTGAACCCAACATTATGGGCATACAAGACAAGTATTCACACACCGATAGGAGCTACTCCTTATTCTTTGGTCTATGGAGCAAAAGCCATTCTACCACTGGAAGTTGAGATTCCTTCACTTCGAGTATCACTCAAAGGGTTAATCAATGATGAAGATTATCGAGTATCAAGATTGCAAGAGCTAGAATTGCTTGATGAACGACGTCAAATTGTAGTTAACCATTTGAAGGAATATCAAAAATTTATGGCCCATAGCTACAATCACAAATTCAAACCATGAACTTTCCAAGTGGGTGACTTGGTTCTCAAAGAAAACCCTCGAAATCAATAGGATCGGGAAAAGAAAGGCAAGTTCGAACCTAATTGGCTAGGCCCTTTCATTATCATTGTAGCGTACGAATTGGGGGCACATCAGTTATCAATTGCAGAAGGGGACTTGTTTAAAGATCCAACCAACAACATTCATATGAAGAAGTTCTACGCCTGAGAAAATATCAAAAACAATATAAAAAGTCCTGAAAAAAAAAAAAAATCAAAAAGAGTCAAAATACAAAAAAAAATCCTTGCCTTGATGAAAACCTGGCAAACAGGCGTCTTGGTAAATAGAAAAAAAAACATAAAATCAAGAAAAAGTGCAATAAAAACCTAGCAAATAGGCATTGTTTGTGATTTTATTTGACTCTCTCATCTATTAGGATTCATTCTACATATCCATCTTTTCATTGGCATCATACACACACCTCGCCATCGCATTTGCATCACATCATCTCCTTGAAAAAAATAAGGATCTCATCATGGCTTGATGATTTGAGGTTTACCCTTAGTAGTAGTTGTGTCTAGCAAGAGTCAGAGTACGAGGTCACTAGGGGGCAGTCCCTTCTTGAAGCTTTTCTAGCAGGTAGTCATCAACATGTATCTAAAATCAGAATGTCGGAGCAGAAAAACCTTGTCCAATCAAACGAAGTATATATAGCTATTTGACAGAAACAAAGTGGATGATCTTAATCTAAATAAAATGAATGACAAACTTAAAAGCATAAGTTGCAAATTTTTGTTTTGATATTTGATGACATCATATCTTTGGAGTGGTTCAATGATGTATTGAACTAGAATCACAAGGAATAAATATGATTTTTCTTTGCTTGTTGTCTGTAATCTAATCATTAGTATTGTGCAAATTTGTCATGGGACATGCTCTACAATGTATCATTGATGACATTTCAGAATTTGCATAGGAAAATGGTTAGCCTCTGTCTGTTTATGCAAGCAATACTTAGGTCATCTTGGTTCAATTATACCTTGATGCTTGTATTAACTTGCTATATCAAACACCATGAAAGCAGTACTCAAGTCATCATTGGTGCTAACATACCCTTTGATGCTTGTACTAACTTTCAACATATCAAAAAGCTCAATGATGAAAATTAAGCACAACATGAAATGGCAACAAGGAGAATAGTTCATTACTGCATTCTAAGACTGCATAATTCATCTAGATTTGCATTTTGGGGGTTGTTTCAATAGATTTTTGATGGATTGGTAAAATTCTCATATATCTTTTAAAAACAAAAATTGAGTATGACTGGACATTTTTTCCATCTCATTTCATTATCATTCACATCATTTCACCACCATTCATTATCATTATTCGTGCATTCACATTTTACATCATCATTTTATTATTAGTTCATCATATTCATATTAAGTGCATAATTCATTCATTTCATAATTCATCTCATATTATCACTTCATCACATTAATATTTCCACTTGCATACTAATCATATTACATACATAAACATTTATAGTAAGGTTGCATCCATTCCATTCTTTAGGATATCATGTTCATTTCCATTACATCATGCATTATTGGTTCACCAATTATGGCATTATCATTATCATCATAGTACATCATTATCCATGTCAAGCATTCATTAAATAAATCATATCATTTATCCATTTCCATTTTAGTCATTACATCATATCATTTTCACATCATTAAATTCATTTCATTACATCTTACATTTTGCATTATCATACATAAAATGAAAGGAAATCATTTACATCATCATTTGCATCATCATACATCATGAAAATCATACATAACATAGCATATATAAATAAAAATGCATCCATCACATGAGCGTAAATCATCCATAACACATACATAATCGAGTCACCACTCCATCTCATAAATCTCATCAAAACAAATGTCTAGAAATACAAGGATATCAAATGTTTCAAAAAGATATATCAAATACAATGGCATAAATGTGTACAACATGTCCATCACTGAGGGGCATCTGGTCGGAGCACATGGCTACTGCTACCTCCTGAGGTAGTAGGTCTCAATGGATCTCTGCTCCCAGAAGCTCTGATCTCTCATCTGACTGGATGACCCACACTCCTGGTAGCACTCCTGGAGTGACTGCGTGAATGGGTCTGAGACCGAGTACTTGACTGTGTAAAGGAAATCCTCCTCTCAGGTGGTACTGCCTTGAAATACCTCATCTTATAATACTCAGCCTCCTGAGTAGTCTCTAGTCCCTCTGCAACAACCTCTCCAATAGAGGTGCTCTCAACTAATCTGAGAAGTCTCTCAGCTAACCCCTCAGTCTGTATGCATCTCTCTCAAAAGTTGTCCCTCTCAGCCATAAGCTGAGCTACCTATAGATCAGGAGGTGGTGGTTGTGCAACCTGTGCCTGCAGCTGACTAATTGTCCCCTGAGCCTATGCCAACTGACTATGCAAAGTTTGAACCTCTGCCTACAAAGCATCTATCTGTCCCTGTGAAGGAGCCCTGATAACGATCTGTGGAGTCAAAGTACTCGGTTGGTCCACTACTCTCAAGGTCCATGGCCTCGTCCTGAAGGGAACATAAAAGAAATATCTCTGTCCTCCACCCCCACCACCTCCATCATCCCCACTATCATCACTGTTATCATCCTGGTTACCAGAGTCATCCCCCTCATCTCCCCCCTCATCAATATCCATGGTCGTTGCATACTCTGCATGTGCCTGCCCTACAACTACCTATGCATGTGCCTGCCCTCGTCCTCACTGTATGATTGGTCCTCCCAATAATGGAGTAGGCTCTTGAAGATTGGTAAACCTCAAAAAGGGATATGTGTAAAAGAAGGCGGCATAATCATCTATCATCCCTGCATTTGTAACCTCCAGATGCATGGCCCACTGAGCTGGTTGTAACTCAAAATACTCTGCTCGGGCCACCTCAATGGTCACAATAGGACCCCACTCTGGTACATCCTCCCAACATCTGGCATAATGTGCTACACCCTATAGCATCATCCGAACTAGCCCAAGCTGCCTCAAGACTCTCATCACCAGAATCCACTCAATAATATAGGGAGTCCGCCCAATCAAATATCTGGATCTAGTAACATATGGAATCTCTATATCATCTATCTCCCATGGATCACAATCTACATATGGTCTCCAAATGACTGTATCCAAATCATCTAACATGCATCGCCAATACTCCAACTTGCCTAGCCTCGACTAGACAAGTGGCCCTGTGTATGCATAAACATATGGGAACCCAAGAGGATGATCCCTTTGAAAAATGGGATGCATGATGGAAAAATGCTCCAATGTGAATATTTGTAGAAGAGTAACTCCGCAAGAGAGACTCTTCCCATCTATGTACATGACCTGATGAAGATCATGATATAGATGGGCAAGCATACATGAACCCCATGCATATCTAGTCCCATGGAGAAGCATATCCTCCAGAATCCTACCCTGACCAACTGATAGTCCCTTTTCCCTATGATCAAGACAAAAGAAACCACCGATCATACCTACTAAGACTGATGGTAGTGGGGCATAGCTCTCTACCATATCCTTCTAGGAAATCTCATACCTGCCGACATGAGGATCCTGGAAAACTCGTTTCAAAGCATCAGTCCCTCCAATCTGCTTGTGATCATAGATCACAAGCTCTCCAACTACAGGAATACCCAGAATCTTGTACACGTCCTCTGGTGTCACTATGATCTCTCCTATCGGCAAATGGAAGGTGTTATGCTCACTATGCCACCTCTTGGCCAAAGCAGTCAACAACGCTCTATTGACCCGATACTGCGGGATACTCAACATAGCTCTCAAACCACACTTGTCTATAACTCCTAAATCCTCATGGGACAATAGAGGAATCATCTCCCATGTGCGGGGAAATCTCTCTCTAATGTGGAGGAGGTTAAATTCCTCCTTTACAACATCATCAAACAATCATGCAAATCAATCAACAAGGGATATATCAATCAATCAGTACATCATCAAGCAGGTTCAAATCAAATCAAATCAACACCTATTTGCATTACATATTGCATGGAAGCAAATTTATCAATCATTTCTACTATTTGTTTTTTATATCACATGGAAACAAATTTAAAAGTCAACATGACTCAATCTCTATCTATTTGACTTTCAATTGGGAAAGCAAATCTATCATTACAATTTGTTTTCATATCGCATGGAAGCAAATTTATCAGACCTATTTGTTCTTCAAGCATGAAGACAATTTTATCAAATCAAGCTACTTTATCCTTGATGTTATTCAAAAGCATAAAATCAGTTGTCTAATCTAGCAACACTCATCAAAGCACTTTATCAATGTTTCTTCAAAATTTCAAATTCGGGAAAAATCCCTGTATGCACCAAAATAGGTCATCGATGCGCTAAACCCTGTATGCGCAACTCTAAACCATGGATGCGCTAAAACAGAGCTGCCATGCGCAACTCCATCAATGCACGACTATATCTACTGTATGCACCAAGATAGACCTTCTATGCGCTATTTCATCTATGTGCTATTTTATCATGCAAATGCACCATCCTAGTAATCCTATGTGCCAATTCACCCTATGCGCCAATCTAGCATCCTACGCGTGCAACATTTCTGTATGCGCTATTATAGTAATCCTATGTGCCATTCTATGCTATGCGCGACTATTTCACATCTATGCATTACCCTGGATGTGTGACTTTATCTACCCTATGTGCTAAACTATGACTCGTATGTGTGAAACGGAGATGCTAAAAATTTAAAAATTGCAAAAAATGCGTAAAATCATAAAAAAAAAGATTACGAAGAGGATTAGGTCGACTTATCAGAGTTTCCGTACACAGCTGGTCTCTAATACCGGTGGGCTTGCTCGAATTTGTGGTGCTCATAATGGATCGGTATCGCGAATATCTCTCTTAGAGCTCTGAAATTTACCAAAGGTTACTGTTCAAATGACAGTGAATTTTCACCTTTTTCACCTTTTAAGGGGGTGAAAGTGTGAAAATATTCAAATTTTTCCTAAGGCAAAGCACTATTTCAAGAGCTAAATCATGATTTCTCTTCCGAAAATCATGCTGATTCTTTTATCATGTGATTTATCTCTCGAGGGGGCATATAGCATTGGTAATCTCTAAAAATCTGGGGCAAAATTCTTTGAAACAATGCGTAAAACACATCACTTCAAAGAGGGGCAAAATGTACACATCTAAAAATGGTCACGGTTAACCAAACATGTTAATTAATTAAATATAAATTATTTAATTAATATTCTTAAGTCATCTACATATAAATAAATTTAATTATTTATTTATATGGTTTATTTTCCAATTCTTCTAGTTTAATTAAATAAATAATTTTATTTAATTAATGGTATCTTCCTCTTAATTAATTAAATAGATTTCACAATTTATTAATATTAATTATCACAATTTTAAATTCTAAATTTAAATTCTAATACCAAAGATTAAATACAAAAACCCATTGCTAGCACATCACCCAAACATTAGAGAATGTATACATACATTATTCCAACTGTCATAAGCCTTTTCACAAAACCTTAGATCATACAGATTACCAAAGAGCATATGCAGACCAAAATACCATAATTACCAAAGCAAATACTGGATAGGATAAACTGGTTTTGCACACCGATATAGAGTACCAGACCAAGATGGTGACATCAAAGACAATATAAGACATATTTCTAACATTCTCATCATCTTTCATCATGTTTTTAGCTTTTTACAACAATCTTTTTAAAATAGGGTTGAAACCCTTTTTTAATTGCCTTGAAAGCAAGAAAATTTTAAAACCCACCATTCCACTGGTGAAATCTCATGATTTTTTTTGGAATGGATGGGGTTAGGGTTATTTATGTGTCCATAATGATTCAAGAGTAGGGGAAGGTGTTGTGAGCATGTTTGGGTGATGCCCTAGGCTGAAAATCATATGTTTTGGGCAAAGAATGTGCTTAGGTGTTAGGATTTGATTAAAATCTCTTGCGATTTCATTTTTAGTGATTGGAAATGATTGGGAATACTTTTAGTGACATTTTTGGGCTAGCGGCATGAAATTTTGAGTCCTAGAGTGTGAAAAACTCTTTTTGACCTATTGAAATAAGTCTAATTAGGCTTAGTTTCAATGTAGCATAATTTTTTTGAGCCTTGTGTTCCAAAGGACCCCTACCTGCAATTGAGATATGTTTTGTAAGGGAAAAAATGGTACTCAAATATTTTCTTATATTTTGGAGAGCACATCTACATGAAAAATTATGCCTGCTTTAGTCAATTTGTTGCCCTACTAGGCCTAGAGTCCATTTAGTAAGGAAATCTATCAAGTTAGGGTTTTGAGATTGAAAAGTTCATTTGGTTTATTTAGTTTTGAGTTGTTTGTGATTCCCATCCCTAATCTTCATCACTTAACCATAATCATATCCACCTAGCCATAGGATTCTTGAATATTCTCTTGTTCCATTGTTTAATGTGAAGGAATCAATTCCTTTAAACTCTATGGCTACCACCAAGTAATAGAAGATAATGTCACCATATCATTCTCCACATATGGCTATGTTATCCATAAAATTATATGAATTACATTCCATGAAATACATGCTATCATCAACTCTATTAATGCCCCCATTAATCCCTTCTCTAATGTAACCCTTTCAAATGTGTGACCCCCCTCTATAAGAACACCCTTTTTCATCCTAAACTATCATCACACCTTGATAGTCATATACACACTAATAATATTCTCATTTCTCCTAATGATATTAAATAACAACAAAACATACTTTAGATACATCCTATCCTCTGCCGACTCCTTGCACAATATTTAAGGCCTATATTCTACCTTAGTAATACAATCCATGACCCATGCTAATATAAAACAATATGAAATACCATAAAAAAACCATGTGGCTCCTCTAATTCCCTCTTTATGTGACCCATGGACGCTGGTATGAAAATATGTTCACATGCCCACATTTGCAAGAATATGGCACTAGATCTTAGGCTTTGCTCATATCTATATACCATTTAGTACATGTGTTCTTATATCACTAGGTTTATGCATCAGGGCACTAGGAAAAATCCACCCCATCCTCTCACATATCTACACATACACTCACCAACCCAATTAAAAATAATACACTATCTTATTAGCAAGTAATACAACATTGAAAAGAGTTATAATAACTAGGGGAAACTCCTTCACCATGCCTATGTAGGAATCAATTTCCAAAGCCAAATACTAATGAGGGAGGTCACTCCTAAAAAATATCTCCAAGGATCTACCTACACCTTTATCCTTGTATTATAACTTTCACCATCAAATTTTAATCCATACAATACTCCTCACATTCTCTATGTTATCTATCATGTCACATGCTAGGATATGGAAGATTATTGTTTAATTGTGATAGTTATCTATAACCACCATAATAATTACCTTATGTGGCTATATATTGGGTATGTACACCATGTTTCATATCCTACAAATCTCTAATGCCATCTAGTTATCATTTTCAAACTCCCCCATCAAAATGTAGCACCTATAATCACCTCCCTAGTCACCATTAACTCTAAACATTCTTACATCTATCTAAAAACCTTATCAAATATGTTAAAAATCATCCCAAACTTTTATTCCTATGTAGGTATCACTTCATATATTTTAAGTGTCACTTTACATAGATATTTTCATAGAGTGTAGGTACTATAAGATTATTCCAACATCTCTACTCCTATCTATCACCTCTATTTTAATGAAGGAATTTTTTTACGTACCCATGTTATGTTGTATATTTGTGCAAGAAAATAAAAAAGGTGTAGAAACCCATGGTATAGGTGAATAACCTATCACACAAGTGAATCATCACACCCTTGCATTGATTCTATGAAGGAATTGAAACAATTTACTAATGAAATGTTAAACCTTGTGAGCAATGTAATACCCTATGTAGGAAATGGATAAATTTATTTTCAAAGTTTGATGCATGTGATTGCTCATTTTATATACCTAGTGGTGTTAAACCTACCATATGGGTCAAAAAAATTGTACATACCTGGTCTCTTGCTCCCTATGGTCACCAATACTATCAGATGTGCTTTGCTTGATGATGATCTTGTGACACACAATCCATATTCTCCAACATCCTTCCTTTATTTTGTGATCTGAAATATCAAGGATATTAGTTAAAAACTAAAAAATCATCCCATTAGACCTACTTATAGGCCACAAACCTTAATTTTGGTCACCAATTTGAAATTTCCCCGTATCTTTCTCTTTTTTCTACCATTTCTTCATTTTAAAAATCTATTTTCCTCCATTTTTCTTCCATTGATCTTTATTTTTCCTCCCCTTTTTGATTTTTCTCCTTATTTATTTTATTTGACACATTTTTATGGGCCATCATCCTACTACTTGGTTTACATCATTTCTTCCAAATAACTAGAGCATGCCACTCCAAGTGCTATATTTTATTTTTCTATGAAATGATGTTGCTCTTATTATCTCACATCACTATCTAAAAGTGGGGTAACATGTAGACACCTAAAATTATCATCACTCAGTTAAAGTAATCCTCATAAACATTTATAAATTAATTAAATAAATTTATTCAATTAATTACTTTAATTTATTTGGTAACATTACAAACATTTTTTATAATTACTTAACCTTAGAGGAAATTAATTAATTAATTAGAAAAATTAAAAGATTACTACGTTTTTATCTCTTTGGTACTATGCTTAATCCTAATTAAGGTTCATTAACATTGCAATTGACCTTTTTTTGGAACTATTTTTTATCATTATGTTTGTGGTCATGTGTTATTCTTCCACTTTATTTTTAAATTTAGTGATAATATAGGGGGCTTAGAACTTTGGAGAGGTATGAAGACTATTTGTCAAAGAGTATTTAGTTGTTTTATTTTGTGTAGATTATGATGATTGTTAATTATTGTATGGCATTATTTATATTATTAGCCACACCTTATTATGGGTGTTTCTTGGTAGCTTTTCCTTGATATAATTTTAGAATTGACATTACCCATATATTTGGAGTTCCTAGTGTAGTGTTGTAAATTGTCACCCTTGACAATTTTACACTATATTGACACCCTATTTTTTCCTATAGAATTAATTATAACAATAATAGGTTTAGTTTAGGGCCATATTAGAAAAATACATTTAAATCCCTAACATACCAAGAATTTTGGGCTAAAATCACCTAGATAAGGGCAAGGATGCCCTAGTCCTAAATGTTTCTTTTTTTTATAATTATTATTTTGAGTGTTGCCTTTGAGTATTTTAAAATGACCTTAGGCCATCTTATATCCAAAAAGAAGAATTGGGATGCATATATAAATAATTTTTCCCTCTCATTTGAATAACTAGGCACTATCATGATCAATCATGCACTATTATGCTTTTACTACGAAGATACATGTTACTTATTCTCTACATGATAGCTACAAGAATCTATTATTTTATGTGGATTAAACTCTTGCAAGTATTCAATTCAATTCAATCATCCATCATCAACTCTTTGTGGCCACTTATGGTGTGACATCACTTCGAAAAGAGGTTTCATACCTAAGGTAACATTATCAATTGTCATTTTTGTATTAAAATCATTTATTATTTATTTTTCCTCTTCTTGACCTAGGGAACACAATTTATACCATTATCATTTGTTTTTTATGAACACTTGGGTTTGACTAAGGAAAAATCCTATACAACACAATCTTTCCCCATCTTTTCATGTGTACAAATTAGATCCAAAAAATTTATCATTAATAAGTTACAAAAAAGTATAGTAGACCTATAGCTTCTAAATCCTTCTTCGATTATTCAGAAACTATCATTTATTTACAAGGGAACCCTTTCCATTGTCCCTCCAATTAAGGCTCAAATTCCATGCATAGGACCCCTTTGTTTGATCCTTCCAAATCTGTAATTACTTTGTTAATTTATATTTTCATATCTGCAATAAATTGCATTATCAGATCTAGGCTTTATGTCAAATAAGTTAATTAAATTTAACATTAAATCTAGCCTCTTTGCAACGTAAAGGAACCAAGACCTGGTAAATTTTCTCTCCCTTGAGGTTATTATCCAATCATCAAACCATAGTTGTTTTATGTTCCAATGTTAATTCCAAGAGAGGGAAAGCTGGATCTAGGTTAATTTATTTGTTGGATCTATATTAGTTTTCCCACTTAACATTTTGTTAAACCTGGCATATCCTACACTTTCAATTTTTTGATTTAAATGACATAAATTATGTAATTTAATCAAGTATTAGGCTATTTTAATATCTTTTTGATCATATATATTTATTTCATTTTTTAAAATCTAGAATTTGCACTTCTTATTCATTAAAATAATAAGAACTTTGGTAAAATCAAATTTGCAAATTATTTTGAATTTAATTACATAGTTTTAGATTTGATTTTTCCTTTTTTAGGGTAGTAGATTTGAATTATTTTGTTTTATTTGTAAATGTTGTATGTTTACTTTGGAAAAGTAGAGCATTTAAAGAACTTTTTTCTCTAAAAAATTGTAAACCTAAACACATTCTTCCACCATTTGATTGGAATGTCTATTTTATCAACACTTTGTCCTATTCAACACATATACTGTGATGGGGGAGAATTAGTTTCATAGAAATTCATTAACTCTACCAACTTAAATATCCATTCAATAGATCACTTAAAAATTTTAGTAATAGAAAGGAACATAGAAATCATGCATCACATCAAAGAACACAAGAACACCAATTTTAATGTTGAAAACCCAAAAATAGAAAAAATAGGCGAGGGTTAACTCACAATATATTATAACTAGTCATACGATATTGCAAAATGGCGTACTACCAAGTGGACTCACTATCTAGAGAATAGACAATAAAAGAGATGGATCATTACTAGGAAAGAGAATGGATCACTTCCAAATATTTGAAATGATATAATGCATCTACAATATGATGAAGAAAGTTCCAATTAAGCTTTGTAAACTAATCTAACACACTTCATGCTTCATTTTTATCATACTCTACTTTGTAACTCTTCACATCACATTCACACACTTCTTTTACACATATTCACAACCTCATAAATATATACACACACTTCTATAACATCAAAATCATCTTACTTTTATATGAATTACATCCAAAAACATCTACAACATCAATTAGGTTAGCCTAATTAGATGAAACATGCAAAACAATAAAATTTCAACACAATATATAAAAATGCACACTTTAAAAACATGTAACACTTCAAAATAGGTTGGGAGGGACCTATAATTATTCCCATAAGTCTGATTTAAACTTACTTTAACTCTACATGACCACAAACCCTTTAGGTCAACACTGTTATTTAAGCAACAAAGAAATAAATAAACTATTTATCCACATGTGAACCTCCAAGAACTTGCTACTTGGACCCAACACACTTGTGACACCTATAAAAATTCCCACAAAACCAAATATAAAATCAATCAATCAAGATGGGATGCATAGAATTCCAAATAGGTACACTACCACAATAATTCTACCATATATAGAGTGATACTCTATCAACTCTAACTTTAACTATAGAGGGCTTGAAGATGTGAAACTTTGGATTTAGAATCTAAAAAAATTACCTCAAAACTGCATAACCAAATTCTTCATAGGGGAGCAATGCAGACCTCAAAGTTGGCTCATTATACACTAGGAACTATGCTCTAGGACTTAAAAAAAATTCAATCATCAGACCAACAAAACTACAAATATGCAATGGTTTTCCATCACTACATTCAATGATGATCATCAAATACCAACAATACATCAATGTTGATACTACAATAATGTTGACATCAATTAAAACACCATAGTAGTATCATATTCCATGCATTCACCAATCTTTTCAATAATAAACTTCCAACAATCTTTGCAATGTTCCAACAATCTCCCCATTTGTCATTGATGGAAACATGCCCAAACTAATTACCAAATTATTCTCCCCCTTTGTAGGTATATACATATATGCATGAGAATATCTCCCCCCTTACAAATTTATCCATCATAAATTATCAAAAATCTATTGACATATTACCTACTACTTTTGCATATGTACAAAGGAATCTAAAAATGCATAGAGAAAAAAAATGTACATAATCAACTAGAGGGAAAAATACTCTTGTAAGATACCTCCAACTTCACAAGGTGTGCCTCCTGATCCTTATTTCTAAAATCCCAATCCTTCTGGGTAAAGATAAGCATGCTACTCTGGCTCTCAAAATTCATAAGGAGGTCTTCTTCATTTGATGAACTAGGTACCATGTTATTTTATGCTAACTTCTCTGCATGTTCTACAACATGGGTTAAGGAGGTAAGCCTTGCACTTACCAGATCCCTGAGTTGATTGTACTTCATGATTATCTTTTCTTTCTATTCCTACAACTGGAGAAACTATCCATGCAAATTTTGTATTGTATCCCTTGTAGGACCATCTATGTCATTAGCCAAAACATAGACTTTTGAGGCCTATGCAACTAGTGACTCAATTGAATCTATTTGATCCTTGATTATTTTTTTATAAATAGGCTATCTTAAGAAAAATTGAAAAAAAAATCGCGCTTCATCCAAATTGGTGCAGTCACGAATGGAGGGTTCAAAAAGAATAGTCCAAACTGTGCATCTTAGAGTCAACACAACAAAAATAACACAAGAAAATGATCTAAACATATGAATCTTGTTGGGATAAAATTTTGTGATATCTTTACAAATTAAAAATTTTGATTTTCATCCACAACTATGCAAGATGAAATCTCTCCTCTAAAAAGGGGGAGGCGCCCTTCTTACTACTTACAAAACTGAAAATTAAACTATTCTAATATATGCACTATACAAATCATACGGGGGTGTGTCACATTCATGATTCTCTCTTTTTTTAGAGAAAATATTTACAATGTTCCATGATTTTATGTTTTTGGATGCAATACAACTCTAAATAAAATCTAAGTTGTAATCCTGATACTTCTAACTTGTCAAAGAATAGTATAAGAGTACCAAAGTGATAAAAATACATAATCAAAAGGCTCATAGAGGCAAAAATTAGTTTTGTAGTCTTCAATGATGAATCCAACAACAAAGTTTTCAATATACCTTAAAAAATATATCTATGAGAAACATGAAAAAATTCAAGTACGAAGCCTTAAAGATAACTCACCAATATTATCAACAATCATGTGATTCCAAGTAAAAGGAGCAACACAAAGTCTAAAAAAATTATCTTGAAATCCTTTCAATCTCAAATCAATAATAAGATAAACTTATGAGAATGACATAAGAATGTTCACATACATTTAAATTGATCCAACTCAAAGTTTGGTATGCAATTTATCCTTCTTTATTGACTTGAAAATGATTTCACAATTAGAACTCAAATTTTCAAAATTGCTTCACAATTGGGTAGAAATTTGTGGCATTAGACAAAAGGTAGATAATATAAAGGAAACCTGACATATTTATAGGTGAGAGAGGAGAGATAATCTAGGGAAAACCCTAACTAATTATTTGACTTACTCAACTTTGGAGTCAAAAATTATTGGAAGACTTCAAAATTGTTACATGTATTTACAATTTTACAAATAACATGTAAATTGTCTTCATCTAACTACAAAACTTGTAAAATGTTAAAACATGGAAATTAATCTAAGGTGTGATCAACTTCCTTCAACATCTTGCATTAGTAAATCATTATACTTATTTAATTTGATCTGTATCTCATCATCATGTATTTATGTATTCTTAATGATCCTACGAGCTCTAAACACTGAATCTATGAAACTATTGTAAGATTTTTTATGCCTTCCAACATACTGTTTTAAATTTCTCAATGCTAGTTGGAGATCAAAAATTCTATCCATCAATAGAATTGACAATTATTGATCTTCACATTATTTTTGGATCACTTCAGTAAATTATTGGATCACATTATTTGGGGGAAGCAACTTTTTTTCATAATCTTGTAACTTGCATGAAAGTTCTTCAATCTTGTTTATCAGTTGCAATTCATGCTCTTCACTGATCGCCTGAGTAGATTGTAAATTGTCAAGAAAATTAGTGAGTATGATCTCTTTGTGGATCAATGATTCCTCAATCTTCACATATACATCTATGTTGAGAATAATCCAAAACTCTTTCAATCTATCTAATTTGAGTTTCCTCATTTTAGTCCAAGATTGTATTTTGCCCCCTATGTCCTATTGTGCATATTTTGCACACATGCCTCGCCGTAGGCATGGACCCTCTTTTTTCACTCCCAACGAGATGATTTGCTCCCATCTCATTTTGTGTGCCCCTTTTTTGGTGTCCTATTTGGTCAACGTGCCCTTCAAAGTCTCATTTTTGGCTAAGCATATTTTGCCCCTAAAATAAAAGTTGTTAAGTCTTGGGTTTTTTGGGCTTCACCTCCCCGCTCGTTCAATTCGCTTTTTCCTTCATTTTTGACTTTGGGGATAGTTTTCCTATGGATTTGGGATGTTTTTGCGGTGCCTAAGTGAGCTGCCAAGGTTTCATTAAGTTTTAGGAAGTTGCAAAAATTTCAAAACAACATTTCCAAAACAGCATTCCGGCCTCTTGTCTCCAGAATGTCCAAGCACTCCTCTGATTTGAAAACAGACTTCGACCTAGATGGTAAAATTGGATCTTATCCTCACTAGACCTTTCAAATTCTAAATTTGCAGCCGAAAGATACCATCCGAAGTTCCATGCTCTATTCTCTGTTTTCAAAACAACATTTCAAGAACAACATTCTGACCTCTTGTCTCCGAAACGTCTAAGCACACCTCTGATTTGAAAACGAACTTCAAAACAAATGTTGAAATTGGATCTTATCTTTTTTGGAATTTTAAAATTCCAAATTTGTAGCTAGGAGATACCATCCAAATTTTAATGCTTTGTTCACCGTTCTCAAAACAACATTTCCAGAACAACATTCTAGCCTCTTGTCTCTGAAATGTCCAAGCGCACCTCCGATTTGAAAAAGGACTTCGAGCCAGATGCCGAAATTGGATCTTATCCTCCTAAGAATTTTGAAATTCCAAATTTTCAACTAGGAGATACCATCTGGAGTTCCATTCTCTATTCTCCATTTTCAAAACAACCTTTCCATAACAGCATTCCGGCCTCTCATTTCCAGTTTCAAGAAGCCTACCACGGGTCCGACGGGAGACCCATTGAGAAATATGAACAATAAAAAGAATTTGGATCCTATCACCATTCATTTTATGCCCACCTTGCCTCGTGGTGCCCATCAATAGAGCTGGCATCAATGACAAAATGCAAGGGAGGTTGTCCTGCTTTTCACTGGATGATGATGATCTTTGGGGGTTGTTCGCTCAAATCAGGGGCAACCAATCCATTGATGCCAATTGTTGACAGAACCATTTTGATCCAATGAAGAATGCTGCAAGTCCATCGGGAGGAGGTAGCTTTCAGGAATTTTAGCTACAGTAAAAGGGAAATTAGGTAGAAGCAAAAACTGCTATAGTGACTAGCCACTACAAGACAAAATAGGAAAAATATATCAAATTTATTTTAAATTGTTGAATATTGGGGGGTAGGTGAAGCCCTAATGTAATTGAATCTAAGCCACACAATGTAACTCAAATCATGGCCATTCATTTGGGTTTTGGAAAACTATAAATAGGGCTCTTCCCCTCATTTGTAAGGGTTGGAGAGTTGTAAAAACATTCTGCAGCAATAGAAAGCAACATTACATGATCGATGGGTGTTACTTTTGAGTTTTCTCATTATGTATGCATGGTTCTACCTTCCAAGTTAGCTTTATTTGTTAGTTTCTTGAATGGAAGTGGTAATGGTGATTGTTGTTTCAGTATTTGATGAATTTCCAGCCCATACTTTTGGAACTTGTTGATGACAAGCTGCTATGCAAACTTAGCCTGGGGCTTCTTTATTTGATTGTTGCAACTTAGTTCACTTGCAAGTTCATGATGTGTGTATGCAAACTAAAAATCTGCAGTCCTTAGAAGATTCCATTAGTTTTGTGTAACTGTAGGATCCTCTTGGCCAAGCAAAATCCAGTTTAAGAAGTTTTTCTACTGTAGTAGCCTCCATGATCACTGTTCATTCGTAGTTTCAGATCCAGGAACCTTTTCTCTTCCCTACCATTTTTCCTTTTTTTAATAAGTAACCTTAGGCAAGGTTCATTACACATTATAAAGCTAAATCCAATGATAAAATGGAGTTCAAGACAGCTGTTTGAACCTACAGCAAATGCACAACAACTCTCCCATCTTAAAAACTCCATTTGTTGATCCAACTTTCCCACTTTGTAACTCATCCGTAAATCCACCTTGTGATTTCAACAAATCACATAAATCAACTAAGATATTCCAAGCATTGTCAAGACCTGACATCCGAGAGACCTTGGGATAGTGTTCTGCAATTTGATTATGGAAGATTGTCTTTCAAGAGAGGTGATGTACCTATGCATTACCTATGTTGAGAAGTGCATAAAAACATCATCAACAGAACTAGCACTAGGAGGGCTGACATGTTGAGGCTACAAAGATGTAAGTTGGTAATCGATAAGAGCACTTTCAAAAAATAAATTTGAAATAGAGAGATCTCTTTTATTGCTGAAACGTAAAATCATAAAAAATTGAAGGCAAAAAGAAACTGAGTCAAAATGGAGTAGCACATGCAAATCAGCATCACTCAGCTACATGCGGATTTAAATAGGAGATTGAGAAGGACGTTGCAGAAATTTGCATTGGTAGATAAGTCTAGGATCCATTGCACTTGTAGGCATAATGAATTGGAGTGTCTAACCTTCTTGAGCAGAATTGAAAGAGTCTTGCAAGGGGAGATTCCCTTTTGGGAAATATATCAGCCTTTAGCCCTTGTAGACCTAGAGGAATAATTGACAACCATGGTTGCCAAGGCATTTGAAGAGCTTATCCAAGAGTGTTTGAGTAGAAAAGAGGGACCAAGATTGGAAGAAGCACTAATGTCAAGTTGGTGCAGATTTCACAATGCACCACATTCCTAATTTACTTGTTCATCATGTGCAAGCGTCATCACCCAAGTCAACAGAAATTTTAACAAGTTGGAGCAGCCAACTATCAAGGATAATGAGTCATCCCATATGGTAGAAAAGATATCAGCATCTAGAGGACAACACCTTCAAGATAAACTAGGAAATCTGCCACAAACTAGTGCTGGGACAAAAAACATTGAAGCTGAAAATCAAGAGGAAGAAGTTGATTTCCTTGGGATAGCAGAAAGATTTGGTGAAGGTTCACTAGGAATGGAGTTGAAAATCCTCTCCTTCATCTGTAAAGGGAAGTCCTCCACTCAGGAAGAGGAGCCATTAGCAGTTGAGGATGAGTCAATCCAGTTTGCAATAGTATATGTTGGGGCAGCCAATGAAGATCCTAAAAATTAGCAAGAGGAAGAGGTTGATAGCCTTGGGACAACAAAAAATGATGATGAAAGCATAACTGAAATTATATTGGAAGACCTCTCCTTCTTAAATGATAGTGACCAAGCACCTGAAAATGTAGCTTTGGAGGAGTGGGAACAACTACAGGTTGCAGTTGTTCACTACCAGATTTTCATTTCAAATGATAATGAGAACCCAATCATGGATAGATATAATGAGCTAGTGTCAAGGCTAGCAAAGGATTGGTCTCAGCTAAAATTTTGAGTGGATTTGAAGGTATTTATTCTACCAAATTGGTGCAGGCTCCATGATTCATCGCACTTGGAGTTCACATTTGAGCTATGCCAAGAAGCTATCCAACAAGTTAGAGAACAAGAAAGGCAACCAAGCACACCACTTCTTGTAGTTGCTTCATGAATAGAATGTGAGGACCAAGAGCCCAAGTTAGGTAATGTCTCAGTTGGGGTAGTCCTCAAGAGGATGTTGGGACAGTAATAGAAGAAGGACAACAATACAACCTTGAGCTTTCAAGCGATGTAGTAGATTAAACAAGAATGTTGTCCACCAGTCATCAATAATTTCTCCCTCTTCAAGAGCATTTGAGTACCATGGATGATAGGATTTATGGTGAGTCTTTGGAGGAAAATCACATAGTAAATTTTGGCTCCCTTGATCAGGTACCATCAATTGATGACTTCTTTCCGTTGGGAGTTGTACTGTGGAGGTATGCTCATGCCGCGGAAGAGCACATCCCAGAAGCTGATAGCGATGGAGACATACTCCTTGAACCTCTTAATGGTGATGCATTAGAGTTTCCAGATTGGGAGAGGGGTTCCTTCTCCATTTATAGCGATAGTAAACAAGGGGAAATGAGTGAATGACATGATGAGATGCATGAACAACAAAGAGAATAAGATAAAGGTAGGGGTGCTAAGATAGCTTCCAACAGAGATGAAGCACCCGGTCGACTATAAGATGCAACTCAAGTTCCTTCCACCATGATTGTTGTTGATCTCCTTCATATTTAGATGGCTGTAATAGGACAAATTCATACATTTCATCATCCCATGATATTGAGAATCATGAAGATAATTTTGAAACTTGGGATAGGAAGTGGGACAACCTATTTCCTTTTGAGGACAACAATCATGTGGACACTCGGTTTGTAGAAGATCAACGAGATGAAGTACTTCTTTTTGAAGAACTGCCAAGGGGGATTTCTGATCCCACATAAGACATGGAGGAAGTGTTTGCTTCCCCATTCTCCCTGCCTTACGTAAACTTGATTCTTGAGGTTCTGCACCCTCCACCATGCCCACCTGAGGTTGCTGATGCAAAGACTAACGATGCAGTGCTCGTCTCAATTGTCAAATGCTGCCACCTCCATTTGATGAAATCCAGGTTCTATCCTTCCTTGCTCCTATTAATTTTCATAGATGCACTTATCATTTTGATTATGCGAATGAGAAAAAATGAACATGTTTATGGATTAATCATGGGTTTAATGAGCCTCCTCAATTTTTGATTCTTCATCATGTTGGGGTAGAATTTGAATTTTGCCATATTGAATTTATTCCCTCTGAATATAAGAATAAATCTGCATGGAATAGAACTATAACAATTTCCCGTCTACTTGTGCACGCATTGCAAAATCCAATGGGCATGAGTGTCATCTCACCTTACCCAAGTATAGTTCTTTGTAAATATCTTTCTACATAACTCGTTTTGAGTAGTGTAGGTTTCCTATAAATACTTTTTTTTCCTGCTTTGTTAGGTTAGTTTGTTTGTTGTAGGTTTCTTTCTTTAGAATAGTTTCTTTGTTGTCCCGCTTTGGTTGGTTTTGGTGTTTTTTTTCATTTTATCTTGTTTTCTTTTGTTTGCTCTAGCTTTGCTACTACTTTTCTTGGGGTCCCTCTGCTTTTGTCTGGGCGCATCTGTGTGCACAACAACCATTATTCTTGCCTGGGGTTGTTCTATGTATTTCTTTTTCAAACTCTAATCAAGTTTTTAGAGTGGATGGTGAGGATCTTATGTTAGTATCAAGCGATCTAGATGTTTGATTGAAAGTGGATAGGTCGTTGGTCAGTCTGATTCTAAAGTATTCTAGAATCTTATATCTCTCAAAAAATTGAAGGATCTGACAGTCACTGTAGATCCTTTGTGAAGTCTAGCTAAGTGAAAAATCTAAAATTCCCCTCTAGTGCCACTATGATTCTCAGCCCTGAGTGTGAGCTTCATTGCTTACAGGTTGAAATAAAAGAACTAAAAAAAGAAAAGAAACAAAAGAAAGAAAGAAAAATATTCAAAATCAAAAGAAAATAAATTCAGCTTTTCAGGGGTATACGAGCAACTCTAATGGGGCTATGGATGCCTGACAGGTAGTACAACAATGTTCGGGAGAATCACAACGACAACCTCGATGGGGCTATGGATGCCTAACTGGCAGTGAGGCAATGTCTCGGATGATTTTGGAGTTAGAATAAACAACGTAGCTTAACTTGATGGAGCTTGGGTTCTTGCAGCAACTGAAGGATGGGAATTGACACAATTGCACACACTTGGATTTTCATCATACTGAAGGTTGGGTTAACTAGTGATTTTGATCCTTTGGTTGAGCGTCTGGCTTGTTTTCCCTAGCATGAAGGTCAGAACCAAAGATTCTAGGTTCGTTATTCCAATTTGTCATCAAAATGCTCTAGAGCATTTCCTCAACGAGTCACCATTTGTTGTGCATATTTTGCACACACGCCCCGCCGTAGGCATGGACCCTCTTTTTTCACTCCCGACGAGCTGATTTGCTCCCATCTCATTTTGCGTGCCCTTCAAAGTCTCATTTTTGGCTGAGCATATTTTACCCCTAAAATAAAAGTTGCTAAGTCTTGGGTTTTTCGAGCTTCGCCTCCCTGCTCGTTCAATTCACTTTTTCCTTAATTTTTGACTTTAGGGATAGGTTTCCTATGGATTTGGGATGTTTTTGTGGTGCCTAAGTGAGCTGCCAATGTTTCATTAAGTTTTAGCAAGTTGCAAAAATTTCAAAACAACATTCTTGTAGTAGCATTTCCAAAACAGCATTCCGGCCTCTTATCTCCGAAACATCCAAGCACTCCTCCGATTTGAAAACAAACTTTGACCTAGATGGTAAAATTGGATCTTATCCTCACTGGACCTTTCAAATTCCAAATTTTCAGTTGTGAGATACCATCTAGAGATCCATGCTCTGTTTACCATTTTCAAAACAACATTTCTAGAACAACATTTCAGCCTCTTGTCTCTAGAATGTCCAAGCGCACCTTCGATTTAAAAATGGACTTCGACCTGGATGCTGAAATTAGATCTTATCCTCCTCAGAATTTTCAAATTCCAAATTGGCAGCCAGGAGATACCATCTGGAGTTCCATGCTCTATTCGTCATTTTCAAAACAACATTTTCAGAACTGCATTTCGGCCTCTTGTCTCCGAAACATCCAAGAGCACCTTCGGTTTGAAAACAAACTTCGACCTAGATGCCAAAATTGGATCTTACCCTCCTCAAAATTTTTAAATTCCAAATTTTCGGCTGGGAGATACCATCCAGAGTTCCATGCTCTGTTCGCCATTTTCAAAATAGCATTTCCAGAACAACATTTCGGCCTCTTGTCTCCAGAATGTCCAAGCGCACCTCCGATTTGAAAATGAACTTCGACCCAGATGCTGAAATTGGATCTTATCCTCCTCAATCTTTTCAAATTCCAAATTTGTAGCTGAGAGATACCATCTGAAGTTCCATGCTCTGTTCGCTGTTTTCAAAACAACATTCTGACCTCTTGTCTCCGGAACGTCCAAGCACACCTTTGATTTGAAAATGGACTTCGACCTAGATGCCAAAATTGGATTTTATCCTTCTTAGACTTTTCAAATTCCAAATTTACAGCTAAGAGATACCATCTAGAGTTCCATGCTCTGTTCGTCATTTTCAAAACAACATTTCCATAACGGCATTCCGACCTCTCATTTTTTGTTTCAAGAAGCCTACCGCAGGTCCAACGGGAGACCCATTGAGAAATATGAACAATGAAAAGAATTTGGATCCTATCACCATTTATTTTATGCCCACTTCCCCTCATGGTGCCCATCAATAGAGCTGGCATCAATGATAAAATGCAAGGGAGGCTATCTTGCTTTTCACCGGATGATGATGATCTTTGGGGGTTGTCCGCTCAATTCAGGGGCAACCAATCCATTGATGCCAATTGTTGACAAAACCATTTTGATCCAATGAAGAATGCTGTAATTCTATTGAGAGGAGGCATCTTTCAAGTAGTTTCAGCTACAGTAAAAGGAAAATTAGCTAGAAGACAAAACTGCTACAATGACTAGCCACTACAAGACAAAATAGGAAAAAGACAACAGATGTATTTTAAATTGTTGAATATTGTGGGGTAGGCGAAGCCCTAATGTAATTGAATCTGAGCCACATAATGTAACTCAATCATGGCCATTCATTTGGGCTTTGGAAAACTATAAATAGGGCTCTTCCCCTCATTTGTAAGGGTTGGAGAGCTGTTGTAAAAATATTATGCAGCAATAGAAAGCAACATTGCATGATCTATGGGTGTTACTTTTGAGTTTTCTCATTATGTGTGCATGGTTCTACCTTCCAAGTTAGTTTTAGTATTTAGTTTCTTGAATGGAAGTGATAATGGTGATTGTTGTTTCAGTATTTGATGAATTTCTAGCCCATACTTTTGGCACTTGTTGATGACAAGCTGTTGTGCAAAGTTAGCCTGGGCTTCTTTATTTGATTGCTGCAACTTATTTCACTTGCATGTTCATGATGTGTGTATGCAAATTGAAAATTTGTAGTCCTTAGAAGATTGCACTGGTTTTGTGTAACTGTAGTATCCTCTTAGCCAAGCAAAACCAAGTTTAGGGATTTTGTCTATTGTAGTAGCCTCCATGATCACTGTTCATTCGTAGTTTTAGATCTAGGAACCTTTTCTCTTCCCCTCCCTTTTTAATTTTTTAATAAGTAACCTTAGGCAAGGTTCATTGCACATTATAAAGCTAAATCCAATGATAAAACAGAGTTCAAGACTATTGTTTGAACTTGCAGCAAATGTACAACAACTCTCCCATCTTAAAAACTCCATTTTCTGATCCAACTTTCCCACTTTGTAACTCATCTGTAAGTCCACCTTGTGATTCCATAAAATCACATAAATCAATTGATATATTCCAAGCATTTTCAAGACTTGACATCCATGAGACCTTGGGATAGTGTTCTACAATTTGATTGTGGAAGATTGTCTTTCAAGAGAGGTGATGCACATATGTATTACCTGTGTTGAGAAGTGCATAAAAACACTATCAACATGTCGTTCTCTTGGGAGAAGGCATTCACTATACTATCCAAATTTTCTCTCATATTCTCCATCTTCACCAGCTTCTCCATGGTTTCTCCAAGCATTTTTGTTTGTAGTGTATTCAAACAGTCAAGATAACCAGCAACAATCATGCCTCTTTCTTGCCTTTTCAGCCTTTTGTATGATAGGATTCTTTATATCAATAGCAATCACCTCAGATTCAACAATTTTAGAAGACTTAGTAATTTTTTGTAACACCTTTTTGAGTTGTTTTTCCCCTTTCTTATAATTATCCTTCATCTTCTTTTCTTGATCATATTTTTCAAAAAGGGAATGTAAAGTTGATTGAGCATCAACTTTCGCACTCTCATGAGTTATTTGGCTAAAATCAATCTTTGTGATAGAATACTTTGAAAGATCTACCTCTTCATGAATTTTATCTAGAGGAGGTTGTGCTATATCTGCATACTTATGACTATCCTTTTCAAAAAATTCCCTTGAAAGGGTCTTTTCTTTTTTCTTTGTCCTTTTCTTTATTGTAGCAAGTTGTGAAAAATCAAATTCATCAGAAGAAATTTCCTCCTTTCTTCTTTTTGATGCCTGTACTAACAATCGTGGTGGCAATTAAGAGATTCCTTTGGGTTGATTAGCCATAGTATTAGAAGGATTAGTTTTATCTATGAAATTTGTAGTCACAATAGGAGAAGTGTTAGTTAAAATGACATGAGGAATTTCAGCTCTAGAAGATTTCACATAATCATTTATAAATTGATCTAAATTAGAAGTTGATGTAATATCAAAATATGTGGATGATAAACTAGGTAAATACATTAGAGAACTAGTAACATCACCTAGACCCAGTTTAGGACTCTCAAAAGGAAATCCTAAGATAGGTGAGGAATGCATAGAATGAACTAAAATAGATGATGCTAGAACATAGGGGGGTTATTCTCAAGGACTTCAGATGAGGATGTTGTCAATGGAGGAATAATAGAAGAAGTTAAAACATCACCAAAAGTGGATGAGACAATATGGGGTTCCTCAAGAACATTTTCATGGGGAGATATTTATGCTTCTTGGTGATCTTCCTCTTAGATCTCTTCTTCCTCTTAATGTGCATGTTCTTCCTCCTAAATCTCTTTAGCATGCTCCTTTTCAACTTTTGTAGATGGCCTTTCTGTAGAATTTCCAGTCTTCTTACCACCTCAGACTATAAATTTGATTTATTTTTTGAAACTCTACTTGAACTTGGAGCATCACTCCTATTTTTAGTTCTCAACTCTGACCTTTTTCTTGCTTGAACTTCAACTTCATTTTTTGATCCTGTAATGAAATATTTTATTTGAAGATCCCTTTCATGCAACCAAACATTTGTATTAGCTAAAATTGGTTGGAATCTTTCCCAAATTTATATCATTTCCTTTCATGACCATTGCATTAGGGGAGGAGGTGCAACTTCAATATTTTTCCTTTCATATTCTTTGTTTAGAATATTATCCTCATCCTCCATATCTTCCAGAACATCTGCAAGATCCAACTCCCTTATCTAATCTAGAGTAAGCCTGCAATAATCAAATATTATAATTTCATTTTCTATTCTTATATCAGCCCAAATATCCTCAATCTGATGAACATGATCAAAATCCAATTTGATACCAACTTTCATCCCTCTATAGTCAAAATATAACCTTTCTTTAAAAAAAATTATTGTTACTTGTTTCATTTCAAATTAAACTACTTTGGCCTTATGAGAAGTCAAAAATGAATACCTTCCAATTGATATGAGAAATTTAAAATCTGGTTTACGAGCCTCCATCCTTTGATTATGAAAAATAATGATCTAACTACATAGCTCCATTAAGGTAATATTATCACTGAGATATCTAGGAAGCATGTATGGATAGCCATCATAGCATCCTATTCTAAAATAAGTGAAAGTAGGAAAGTATAAAAACATACATCCAAATTTATTTATTGTTTTCTAGGCTTCATCGGATACCCTCTTGTTTTCCAACTTTGAATTGAAAGCACATAAGAGTGGCCCAAAAAAGGCATCATTCACGCTCCTAAAATGATTAATGCTTCCCTTAAGAGTAATCTATGAAAAATATTTATGGACTGGTACAATATTTTTGTCACCTTTAGTAGACAGGCCTAGAAAGTTCCTCATGGAAGATGCAACATAAACTAAGTATGAGGTCAAGTAGAACTTATTATTTTTGTGTACTTGAGTCAATTTATTGTAAAGATTATTGTTGATCTCATCTCCCCAAAAGATATGTTGTTTTGCTCTCATAATGATCTTGATATATATTGAAACATCCAATCTTCAAAATATAATGAATTTGGCAATCCACGTACTCCGCTGAGAAGAGTGATGATGTAATTCACCTCTTCAATATAATCAATTTAAGGAGATTTTTGGGCCACCTAGTAATGCTAGTTCTAGATTCCTTTAACCATTCACTGTTGATATGTCTTCTTGCGGAATCAATATATTTCCCAAATTTTACTTGAGCATATTCTTTGGATATCTCTACATATGATTCAATATCTAGACATTTGAAAATATTATGAAAGAAATATTCTCCTAGATCCATTATCACTGTTCCAATTGATTCCTTGACCTTCTTGTCATTTTTATTATAATGGAAAGCATCCTACAACATAAATTTTGGATTTTATGCAAACAATGGAAAAGAAGCCACCAGGTGTAATCCACTGAAAATTATTTACCTCATCCCTTTAGAACTTGACTTCTTCTCACTTCTCTCCAAAAACTCTTGCATATCCACTTGTCCAATTTCAGTACCTTTGATTTCATTCACATTTGATACAACCATAGAAGGAGGAAGTACACCTTGGTACTTGTATTTTATTTTATCTTTCCCTTTTGAAGGAGATGGATCAGTCATTGGTGAAAAACTAACTTTGGAGGAATGCATGAGTGATATCCTAATATGTGTGTATAAAACACTATAAAAAAAGATCAATATAATTTAAATGTTAAGATAATATTGCATTACATAAAATAGTTGAGCATGGAGAATGGAATGAGTGAATGGAAACTAGGATTTAAAGTATGATGGCATGAGAAATGGAGCATTAATGGCTAATTTGGCAAGATGGAAAGATGTTCACTGCTTGCATGAAAATGGGTGCATGAGATGAAAAATAGTGGGAATGATTATTTGATCTATTTACAACATTGTAAAAAATAATTGACACTACTTATGGAGAAATACAAGTTTCTTGTACATTTGAAAAAAAATTCCACTCCTACAAGCTTTGGGAAATACTTAGCATTTTTTGTAGAATCGGTGAAAAATAATGACTTCACAAACACTTAAGAATTTTCTTGTTCAATCAAAAAATCACCGGCACTACAAATGAGGTATTAGTTTACTTGTAATGTTAGCAAAAAGTGTTGATCATACAAGTAAGGTAAGACTAAGTTTATTTTTGGGTCAGCAAAAATCCAACCCCAACAAGTATTGGATAAGTCCTTGTAAAATCAGTGGAAATCATCGATACTACAATTGAAGATGATACCCTAGCACATTCATCAATAATGGCCGATAAGACAAGCATAAAGAGAGTTACTTGTAGGTACATAAAATTTCCTTGCCCATACAAGTTGGTCGGTCATGGCCTTGTAAGATTGGAAAAAACCACTGATACTTCAAGGAGGAGTTTGGATTATTATCAATTTTGGAAAAAATAGACGATACTACAATTGAGAGCAAGAAATTAGGAACAATTGCATATTCATAAAAAATGATCGGTATGGAAAAATGAGGGAATGACTAATAAAGTTGAAGTTTAAAGAATCAAAGTTTCAAAATGATTTATCAAATTAACGATATTCCCTAAGGCCAAGCAATAAAAACCCTAGTTGGTTACCTAGGGAAAACAAACAAGAGAGGATGACCTCAAAAATAAAATACAAACTAGAGCATGAGGCCACGATCAAGGAAAACAAATATTAAAATGAAAATGAATATTTCGTGAAATGAAATTTATCATGAACAAATAAAATATGAACGAACCCTAGCTATAAAGGAAAAGAGAGAAAGAAAAGAAACCTATGAATGTGAGAAGAAAACCCTAGATGGGATGATGGTGAAGATCCTCTTGATTTTATACAAACCCAACAAGTGATCAAGCGAAAATAATTTTCATAGTGATCTTAGATGAAGGAAAGAGGAGGATTGAAATGAATGAAAATAAAAGAAACATTAAAACCAAAATGGAAAACAATAAATGAAATGGCATGAAAAATGAAAATGTAAGGATGAAAGAAAATGACGTGCATACAAACTTAAGTTTGTAGAGGTAGGGAAATTTACCATTTGAAAAAGAAAGTTAAAAATAGGTCACTTGTAGAGTTAGTAAAAAAAATTTACACTTCAAGCGATTTCAGAATTTTTTGATGCCATTGCAAATGAGACACAACTTCTTGTATAAGCGAGGTAAAACTCTGAAAGTACAAGGATTAAATATTTCCTAACACCCGAAAACTATAAAACAACAAAATATTCATTTTGAAGGTTTTCAAAAAATGATGAAAGATGAGTGCTCAAGGGGATGATTCGAGGCTCAAGATGATGCATAAAGGCAAATAGAAATTCACCTCATTTTGCGTGCTTAGAGTGCATGGGCCTATCTAACGGACCAATTTCATATGGGGTTATCTCATGAATCGAGTGTAGCTAGATTCAAGGATAATAAATATTTATTGAATTAAAAATCTTACATGCAACATATGCCTCATGGGTGAATAACCAGGGCTCATAGGCATGCTGCAAGGGTATTCAACATTACAACTAGCTAAAGGCCTCATTAAAATCCTTGAAGGGTTGATTTGAGAATCTAAAATATCTAACTACTAATGAATAACTGAATCCTTTTCAAATTATTAAAAATTCTCTTAAACATGATTCTCCAACTCTAGCAAAGTTTTACGTCATCCACAAGGGTTTACAAAACTTGATGGATGAACAACTATGAAGGTCAGCCTCATAATATGAATGATAATCCTTTATGAAATGAAATGTCTTGTGGCCATTAAACCCAAAATTCTTGTTTGATTTCCCATTAAGCTCTGCACATTTCAGAATAGGTCCGCACTAAGAAATCTAGACCAAGTTGGCCTCAAATGCTTTCACTATGAATAACAGTGAAATTTTGAGAGCGATAACTTTTGGAAAAAAAATGAAAATGATCTAAAATTTTGGTATGTGATAGATGTCCATGTGTAGATGATATATATTTCTATGCGAACTGAGAAATAATAATGCAGTGAAATATGAAATGAAATGTTGAAACTGCTACTAAATGAAATACAAGAGAAGAAATGTTTTTGGTTGATGCAGGATTGTTTTACAACCAAGGATGCTCCTGCATTACACCCACGATTGGAAAAAAGGTGATTCCCTCATTTTATAGGTCTTAGAGGAAAGCCAAAGAATTCTACCTTATCCTGAGAAATCCAAGATTAATCCTCCACTAGCCTTCCTTTCCACTTCACTAGATATTCTTGTACTACTTGTTCCTAGCACTCCTTCCAATTTTGGTATCCAAAATCTGCTCAATCTCCTCTACTTGTTGATGTGGTAACTTATCCTTCAAATCCACTTCATTTCTACTATCACTTGATTTTCCTTAATGGTACTCATATATTTCTACTATATTGAAAATAGGTGATACCCAATGTCTTTGGTAACTCCACTTCATATGTATTTCTGAATCATATTTCATTAGAATATTACACAGTCCAAAACTTTATCATCTTCAACTTATTTTATGTTCCAACTAGAAATTTATCCTTCCTTAGATATACCATCACTTCATCTCCAACATAAAACTCGCATATCTTCAATGCTCATTTTCCTTCTCCTTATACTTACTATTCATGTCTTCCAAATGCTTCCAAACTTGATTATGCAATTTATCCATAAAATATGCAAATTCTTCTACCTCTACACTCCTTTTGTTCTCCATATTGATATCTCTTAGTTTTACAGCTCCTATGAGATGTAGTCTTGTCACAATCACAAATGGTATCTTCCTTGTACTTTGGTTTATTGAATTATTGTATGCAAATTATGGTTGTGGTAGAACTATATCCCGATTTATTATCTTATCTCCAACCAAACATATTAATAGGTTACCCAAACTTCTATTTACAAACTTTTTTTATCCATTTGTCTATGGGTGATATGCTAAACTGAACTTAGGGTCTGTTTTCATCTTTTTCCACAATTTTCTCCAAAATTATCCAATGAATTCAATATCCCAGTCTGAAACTATACTCTTAGGTAATCCATGTAGTCTCCCAATATCCTTGAAAATAGGTCAACAACATTCACAACATCATTAGTCTTCTTGCAAAGAATGAAATGTGCCATTTTAGAAAACCTATCCAGTATTACCATAATTGAATCATGTCATCTTTATGTATTTGACAACCCTAATATGAAATCCATGATTATATCTTCATAAGGTCTCTCTAGTAATATCAAAGGTTTGTACACACCAATACTCTAACTACTCCCTTTTGAAACTAGGCAAATTTTGTAACTTTGAACATACTTCCTGAAATCTTTGTACGTTTGTGGAAAAAAATAGTGTTCACTTACCAAAGCTACTACCTTATCCTCTCTAAAATGTCTTACTAGTCTTCCACTATGTTTCTCTTTAATCAAATTCTTCCTCATTGAACTCCTCTAAATACACAATTGATCTCCTTTGAACAACATGTCTTCTTGAATGAAATAATCCAACCATTGGCTCTGATCTATCACTACTTGTTCCTTACATGCTCTCCATTCTTCAACAAAATAGATATCATCCTCATACATGTGCTTCAATTGTTTAAAACCTAGTACCTCTTTCCTTATTTCTGTCAGCAAATTACTTCTTCTACTTAATGCATCTACAACTTTGTTTCACTTGCCACTCCTATGCTTCAACACGAATGTATAACTCTACAATAACTCAAACCATCTCATATTTCTCTCATTTATAATCATTCAAATTCTCAATATAATAAGTTATAGGTCTTCCTTCTTGACTCAATAGTGCTCCAATTTCATTTCCACTTGCATTAAAATTAGCTTGAAATACTTTGTCAAAATCTAGTAATGCTAACACTAGTTGTTCTATCACCTTTTTCTTCAACAATTTAAAACTTCTTTGTGCTCTAGATGTCCACTTAAAGTCTTTCCTATATCCTCTCATTTTCTCTATCATGGGTGTATGAATGCTACTAAATCTTTTGATAAAATTTCAGTAGAAACTTACTGATCCATGAAATGATCTCACTTCTCCAATATTTATTATTGTGGGACAACAAAATATTTCTCTTACTTTCTCAAGTTCCATATTCAATCCTTTAGCAAAAAAAAAAACCAAAGTATACCAATTTCGTCTTCATAAAGCTACACTTCTTGATATTAATTTTCAACTTATCTACTCTCAAATTTTGTAACACTTGTTTGATGTCCCACAAATTTAAAATCTCTAGTCTTTCCAAATATTAGAATATCATCGAAGTAAACAATGATAAACTTACCCAAGAATTTCTTTAGTGCCTCATTCATCAATCTCATGAAAGTGCTCGGTGCATTGGTCAATCCAAAAGGAATTAATAACCAAACAGATAATCCTTCATTAGTCTTAAATGCAATCTTCCATTCATATCCCTCTCTTATTCTAATCTGACGGTATCCACTCTTGAGATCAATATTTTTTAAATACTTTTCTCCACTCAAATAGTCCATAATGTCATCCATCCTGGGCAATGGAAATCTATACTTGAAAGTGATCCTATTGATTTCTCTTGATTTTGTTCACATTCTCCACTCTCCATATTTCTTTGGTACAAGTATAGCAAGTATCACACATGTGCTTAAAATTTCTCTTATCAATATTTTCTTTAACAACTCTTGTATCTACCAATTCAATTCTATATTCTCTTTCAGTGTCATTCTATATGCTAACTTATTTGGGAAAAAAAGATTGATATTAGATCTATATGATGAATGATACTCCATACTAGTGGTAATCAATCTAGTACATTCTCAACATGACGTCTTCATACTCTACTAATAGCTCTGCTACTTCTTCATTCTTTGTGGTAGGATTCTCTATCTTTGCTTTACCAACCTTCTTTGGAATCAATGAAAAACACATATTCTCATGCCTCAATCCATCTAGAAATTTTATTCCATCCACCAAATATAGTATAGATTCTTAATTAATCCCTTAGTACATTTTCTTAATCATGCCTCAATCCTCTAAAGGTATCAACTTAATTCTATTTCTATTTGAAGTCATAGTGTAGGTATTCCTTCTTCAATCACAAATTGCTTTCTTATCATATTTCCATGGTCTTCCCAATAGTAAATTACATGCATCCATAGGCATGATATCACACAATACCTCATCCCTATATGATCCAATATGAAATTTCACCAAACATTGTTCATTCATGAATATCTTATGCTCATCTTGAATCAATTCTATCCCATAGGTGTTTGGATGTTTTGATCTCTTCAAATTCAACTTGATTACCATGTCCTCTAAAATGAGATTATCAGTAATACCACTATCCATGATAAATTTACACACCTTTCATTCGAACTTACATATGGTTCTGAATAAACTCATTCTTTGTGGTGGTTTCTCTATCACTTCTTCATGCATCAAATTTCTCCTCATTAGTAATGATTTCCTTTCTCAAGTTTCTCAATTGAATTAGGGGATTCAATAGGTTCCTCATCCACATAAGCTACTCTTCTAGTATACTCATATTTCTTGTTGGTGCTTCCTTAATGAAATTGAAATGCTCTATATCCTTCACATCCACACTTGAAACAAGTTCCTCTGAATCGTATTCTCTCAAATATTACTTCATCTATTTTTTATCTATAATTGTGTTAAGCATTATGACCTCCTTTGTCACTACAGTAGAAATTTCTATCTTCTCTTCCTCTGCGATATGAATTGTGATCCTTCTCTTCATTTTGGTATGGTTCCCCATCCTTATTTTAGTTTACATAAGGCCTTCTTTCTATGGATTATGTTCCACTCCTCTATAATCTTCCTCTTGCACCTCTCTATCTTTGTTTAAACTTCTTGTTCATCTTCTCTTCCACCTTTGATGCAAACCGATATGCTTCTTCAATTGATTTCATCTTTACCAAGCTCAATTCTTCTTAGATGTTTGTTCTTAGTCCATTTATGTATTTCACCACCTTTTCTTTACTTGCTTCACTATGACCAGTTCTGATTATCATCTTGTAGAATTATTCAATGTATTATTTCATAGATCTCTCATTTTGCCTTAGATTCTGTAATCTTTTAAGCAATTCTAGTTCATAGTTAGTTGGTATGAATTGATTCTTCAACTTGGTCACCATTCTATCCCATTTTATGGTTTTCTCCTTCCCTCTTCTATTTGTATCCAATTGAACTTCTTTCCACCATAAATCAACATGACATTTCAAATTTGTTTTCATAAATATCACTCTTTCAGGATCTTTAATTTCTTCATATTCCAAGTATTCTTCCATTTCATTGATCCAATCAATCGATTCTTTAGGGTTTAAATTTCCCATGTAATTTTGAATTTCAACTCTAGGTCTCTTACCCATTTTTTAAATTTCTTTCAGCATCTTCATCTAATCTAATTCTTCTTCCTCCTCTCTTGGGGCTTCTTCAATTCAGTTCACAACATGATCTACTTCATCATTGCTTTCATCCTCATGCCTATGTTTTAGGCCCCACCTTCAGTCTTCTTCAACTATATCTAATCTAACTCGCATTTCATGCATAATCTCTAACATTTCATCCATTCTTCCAGTAAAATTTCCCGTAATAGGTTCTCTCCTTTAGCGACATTTGTACCGTCAAATTGGATGCAACTACCTCAATTCAGAAATTTGGTTACAATGGTTTCAAGTGCTTCACAATCGGTGATTAGTTGAAAGCACATGCATTCTTCCTCAAGTTGACAATCTATTCACCACAAGGAATTCCTTTAGGACTCACAAAATTTATTTGATACCACTTAGTGTTGTCACAAATGGAGGGTTCAAAAATAATAGTCCAAACTATACAACTTAGAGTCAATAAAGTGAAAAAAACTCAAAAAAATGATCTGCAAATATGAATTTTTATTGAATTGGCAATATTACATGCAACATATGCCTCATGGGTGAATAACCAAGGTTCACAGGCCTGACACAAGGGAATTCAACATTACAAATGGCCAAAGGCCTTATTACAATCCCCAAAGGGTTGATGCAAAAATCTACAATATCTAACTATTGATGAATATTTGAATTATTTTTCAAATGATTACAAATGCTTTTAAATATGATTCTCTAGCTCCAACAAAGGTCCACATCAGCCGCATTGGTTTACAAAACCCAAAGGATGAAAAACTGTGAAGGTTGGCCTCATAATATGAAGGATAATCCTTTATGAAATGAAATTTATTGAAAATCTCCAAGATAGATCCCATTGGATCCAAAATTCTTGTATGATGTCCCATTAATCTCCACACATTCTGGAATAGGTTTTCACTAAGAAATCTAGATGGGGTTGGTCCCAAATTCTCTGACTGTGTATAACAGTGAAATTCTAAGAGTGACAGATTTTTAAAAAAATTGAAAATAATCTAAAATTTGGATATGTGGTAGATATCCATGTGTATATGTTATATCCTACTTCGTGTGATGAGAAACAATAATATGGTTTTTCCCATTTCTCTCTCCTCCACCTATGTTTGAACTACATGCATGTAGGGTGGATTTTACATTGGGGGTACCCCACGGCCCCCCTTTATCTTCCTCTGACCTAAGCCTCACCCAGTTGCATGTAGGTTTGTGTCCCTCAAGAGCCACTCATGGCTTGTCTAGTTTGTTTGTTCCCATGATTGCGGGTCACCCATGATTCCGGTCCTATCTAGTGTGGAAGTTTTAGCTGCCACTGTCTTACCATAATTTAAATAATGGAAGAATGTGTTTACTAATGGTAGTCAGAATGCATAGGGCCCCTCTCCTTGCCCTAAAGAATAAGTAGTTACTATGGGAATTGGCTTTGCTATCCCTGATTCAGCTAGTGATAGGATTGTTTCCTCTATGGAAAATGTGGTGGTGGGTCATTTCCTCTCCTTCAAAACTTCAATGGATATGGTTCGAAGATGGGTTGTTGCTAAATGGAACATCAAAACAAGTGTGGACATTTGTGCTATGATAGGTGGGATTTTCCTTTTCAAATTTATGGCTTTGGAAGACTTGATTGTAGTCCTCTCTTTTGGCCCTTGGGTGTATGGAAAATATATTCTGGCTTTATGCCATTGGAATTCGGGTTTCGACCCTTCAGTGGATCTTAATAAATTGGCACTGGTTTGGGTCCACATGTCTAGTCCTCCTCTGGAGTACTAGGATGAATCCATTTTCAAATGCATCAAGGATTCCTTGGGCTAGTTCATAACTTTGGACTCCATTAGCTGGCCCAAATCCATGTTAGTTAATTCATGTTTTTATGTTAATATTGAATTGCATAAATCTCTACCCACCTCTATGAAGCTATGCTCTACGTTTGGTTCCTAGAACCAACAAGTCTATTATGAGAACATTGTAGTTTTTTTCCAGAAATGTGCTAAACCTGGCCACTTAATCTCTAAATGCAAAACTTCTTTTAATCATGATCCTAACCCTAGTGAATCTGTTGTTGAAGACCACTATCCCTTTGAAGATGATATTTTGAACATTGTTGACTCCTCGGCCAAACCTTTCTCACCCAATCTGGTTAACCGCCTGGTAAACACAATGTGTCACTCTATCAGAAAGGAAGCCTCATATGGGGATTTTTTTCTTGTTCCTGATGTTCCTACTTTGACCGAGGTTTTTCCTAGTTGTGGGGTTTAGGGGGTTAAGGATCCCTCTGCTAGTCAGGTTCTTTGGGAGGATGCTAATTTTGATTATTCCCTAAAGGTTGATCGGTTTAACCTTTCTGTTGAGCCAAGTGTGACTAGAGGTGAAGAAGGTGAAATCATGGAGGAAGAGATTGCTAAATTTAAAAATGAGATGATTGATATGTGCTGTGCATTTTTTGCACACACGCACCACTGAAAGTGGGGACCCTCTTTTTTCACTTTTTGGTGTCTTGGCCCTTCTTTCTTGGGGGTTTTTCTTGCTTGAAGCTTGTTCTTTGATGTTCATCTTGCCAGTTGAGGTGGCACACTTGTGAGTTTTATTGAAAATCTTGAAGAACTAAGTGCATTCTAGAGTTTTCACTGTTTTCGGGAAAATCCGCCCTAGTCGGATTTTCCCAGTTTTCTTTCAGAGTCCGAAAGTGATTTCCTTTCAACTTGGATCCGGGGAAATCCATCGTGTCTGAATTTCTCCAAAGTCTGTTGCCCTATCGAATTTCTGGGTTTTGGTCATGGTTGTCTTATCGATCACATTAATGGCGATTGTGCAAATTTTTGGGGCGATGGTATATTGAATTTTGGCAAGTAATTCGCCATTTGAGGTTTTTTATTTGCTTGTCATTTGAGTTTGAGTCTTGGAGCCTGTGGTGTATTGCTGGATCATGGATTTCGAAGCTGTTTCAACTGCTACATTCAAATTTTGTATGTGTGGCTCGTACCCTGCTTGCATTTAAGGGTTGTTTGTTGGCATCATCAGTTCCAGTCCTTTTGTTCTCATGGTATGTAGATATGCCCTCTTCCTTTGCTGGTTCTTTCAGAATAATTTGCTTTGTTTGTCTTCATGTCACTCATTGCTTCATTATTTCCTTGGGTATGCACATCATGTCTGGGAATTTTGGGGGTTGTCGTTGTTTTGCTAGCTCGCTAGATTGAGTCCCTGAATAGATACATTTTGGTCTAATATCTCTATGCTTTTCTTTGCTTGCTTGCATTTTTCTTTCCCATCTTTGCTTATGAGAAAGTTTTTCTTGGTTCTCTGTGCTTTCATGGTGGTTGTTTTAGGGTTCTTGACCTAGGGCATAGCCAATCCCTCTTGAATTGATGAGAGGAGAGTTTTAAATTCATATTTGATCCTTTGGAGGTCTACGTTAAGTTGTTTTTAGGTTGTAGGCCTTATATCCGTGGTCATTTGAATTGTTTTGGTAAAGGTGAGAGAAACATGGATGGGTTTCGGTTTTTGGTGTCCTCGTGGAATTCCGCTTCCTCTGGATTTCTCGGCTTTTCCATTCTTTCTCCTTTGCCTCGTAAACCAGAATTTTGGTTGTCTCACGGAAATCCTTTTCCTTCGGATTTCCCCAATTGGGTCATTCTGCCAGATTCTTGTTTTGATGGTAATTTATCTTATTCCCGCTAAAATACGCTTCCTCTGCATTTTCCTAGATGTTTCGTGCCTTCTTCATTTTCCTGGATTGACTATAACTGTTGTTGTTTTCGCTAAAATTCGCCCTGGTCGGATTCTTCTAGGTTTTTTGGGAAAATGTTGGATATGATGATTATGAGGCATTTGTTTATGGATGATGTATTTAATTAATCAAATGAGCTTATGCTAAGTATTTCTAAGGTTATTCCTTTATCTAATTGATGGATTGAAATGATACTATGGGGGTTTGTATGTTTGTTTCATTGGATTCCACCTGGTCCGGATTTCCCCAGAATTCCTCTCTAGTATGAAATTCGTGAAGGGGGCTAAATCCTGAACTTTGAGATATTGACTTCTTGCACTTCTTGTTTCTCTTGGGCCTCATTCTAGTTACTTTTATTTGCTTGCAGGCAGGATCAGGACAAGATGTTGTGGGTTGAGGCAAAGGGAAGGCAACAGATCTAGGTGCGGAGACTTCTGCCATCTTTGATGTAGAGAAGGTAAAATTGGATATAATGAGCAAAATTCCTGAGAGCAAGCTGACTTTAATTTGGTCATGAATCACCGATACCAATGTGGGTATGTGGGATTATGAATATTTTAAGGCTGAGATGTCAACATAGAACCCTCCTTTGTTGGCCAGGAGAATTATGGACTCCGGGTTAGCTCATGTGGCAGGTTTCCCATCCATGGTGCAGTGTTATGAACTGGTGCTTGAGTGTGCCAAAAACTATGGTAGAGGGACACAAAGGATAATTGGTCCCTAGCAAAGCATTCTGGTAAACTTTTTCCCTATATCCATTGCTTCAACTTTTGATATGCTTGATAGGTCCCATGTGGTGGCCTTTGATATGGATGGTGCCAGGAAATACTATGAAGAAAATGTAGTTAAGTCCTAGTAGCTGACCAATTCTTGGTTGGAGAAGTCTAAGTCCCATTTCTCCAAATTTCCAAAACAACTATTCAGGCTCAAGTTCAAGAGGGAATACTACAATGTCATCACTCTTCTTAGTAGACTGGTAGGGTTGAAGAGTGTAGGGGTGTTTGAGACTTGGATGTTTAATGTCATTACTCGGATGGAGCGGGGAATAGATTATCAATGGGTACGTATCATAAGTGTAGTGATCCACGAGCAGTTGTGTAATGTCTTGCAAACCAATACTTTCACCATGACCTCCTACCTAGTGTATGCATTGGAAAGACTTCACCCATACAAGGGGTTAAGCACTAGGGGTATCTTTGGACAAGATGCAATATATGAGGTATATCCACAACTACATCTAACTAGAGGAAGTTATAGAAGAGAAAATGATGCTTTCACAATGTACATCACCAGATTACTCCAAGGTGCAGAACATGTAATAATTTCTGATAAAGCTAAGGAATTGATAAGGAGGTATGGGGTATGGTTTATCCAATTCCCCACTTTCTCTTACATTCAAATTGATGGTTGTCAAATGGCTCCCTATAGGCTCCCGAGGTACCCTACTAATCATTTTGTATTGCTGAAAGTCACTAGGCAGATTTGTGACTTTGACATAGTTGTAAAGGGAGATATGCATAGAACAGGTTTTGGGAATGACTTTCCCTTGAAGATAGGAATGGGTGAAGTTTTTCCTTCTATCCAATCTTCTCATGCTTCTAAGCAGGAGATGAGTACTTTTGGCCTCTCTTTCCATTCCAAGAGAGCAAGATTTGACATCACTGGTGAAGCACAAAGGAAGGCCAATAAGGAGATACCGCCATCAAGGACATTTTGTTGACTGCAAGAGATTCCATGAGATTGGTGGACTGGTTGAAAACTATGTTGGCTCAATACAAGGAGGACACTAATCCTCTACTGCATAAAACCACAACAATCATGGGATTCACCGAGGATAGGCTAGTAAAGAGTGGGATTCTTCCTTTTCCAAGGGTTTCTGAACCTTGGGAATGGTTTGAAATCTTGTAAATGAGGTAGAAGGCCTTGAAGAAAATTCATAAAAAGTAAGGAAGATTGAGGGCACTTTGATTGGTATCCATGACAAGTGTATCTCATTCTTTGAGGTCATGAATGGAAGGAAGAAGTTTTCTCTGAAACATCTTAATCTGGAGCAACTTAGGAAATGGTGGAGAGATTTTTATTCTCCAATTAGTGAAGGTCCAGTCATTGAGCATCAGCTAGATGATGTTGCAACCTATATTACAATTATTGATAGATAATCAACTAATAGAACTGACTGGGATGGTACAGTAAGGCAGGCAAGAGAGGACATCAAGTCTCTTGAGAGAAAATTTAGGGTTTTGCCTGTGCAACCTATTACTGAGTTGGATAGAGTCTTGTCTACCATGCACGGTGAAGAATATCGAGCTAGAGAGAAGGATGGGAAGTAGTTATATAGGGCTACATTGAGATTTTTTCTTCCCATTACTTACATACATTGGGCCAACCCTTTTGATGCTAGGTCGACTTGGATGAAATTGGTGCAAATTGCACATTTCATATTATGTTTGAATATCTTTGAGGCTGACCTCTTGTAGGTTATGTTTTATTGTAAATTCTTATCTTTGGGCTAACCTATCTCAGGGGATTCTCTATAAAATATGTGTGTTACCTCATTTTATATATAGAGAGGTGATATGTGATATGCGTAGAGAAGTAGAATAGAGATTTCATATTTGAGCGACTTAGGGTTTATTCTCAAGCAAGTGTTGTAACAAAAAGCTAGAATTGTTGCCATCTTTGGATAAATTAATATAAGAAAGGGTATTGTGATTTGGTATCTATCTTGTGGATTTTTATCTGGCATGGTTCTTGTTATTCTATCATTAGAATTTCTTAAATTCATAGTCAAATAGTTTGGTGATGTTTAGGGTTTCATGTTTGGGATGTTTGCAATGATCTCTAGTCCATACTTTTTGTAGTTAGCTAATTGTTAGCTGCTTTGCAAAGTTAGCCTGGACTTAAAATTGTGCTTAGTTCAATTATAAGGATTTTTTCAGGATTGCTTGAATGAATGTTTGTGATTTGAAAATATTTAAATACCTCAGAAGATTGCACTATTTCTTTGAAATTGCAGACTTATCTGGATTAAAACATAAAGTAGTTTATGGGAGATCGGTCCATTTTGAGCATTTTATCCTTTGGAATTTTCAATCTTAGGGTTAGAAGTAATCCTAGAATTATCTCTGAAACTTTATCTTTTGGTATTTCTTTATTATCAAGGTTTGATTAAATATTCAAGTATCAACTCATTGCTACTTCTGATAAATTTGAGTCTATTGTTTGCTTGTAGTAAGGTCCCTTTGTGATTACCAGCATTTTCACATTATCTCTGAGTTGTTTTATTTTATTGTCAAGACTTGACATTAGAGACCTTGGGGTTATCTCTTTTCCCATAGAGATTTACCTTTCAAGAGAGACATGATATCATATTCTATCTGAGTTGTTGTTGTGTAGAAAAAACCATCAACAATATGGACTCAGTGGGTTTGACCTAGGAGAAAAATTTAGAGGAAGAGTTTTGGTCAACCCCAAAGAAAAAAGGGAAACAAAGGAAAGCAAATGTAGGTGGCTACTCTAAACTGGGAAGGCCCAGCCAACGATAGAATAGGCAAAGGGAGACAATGAAAGAGATACCCATTGGTAAATAAAAGAAATTGGAAGTGTCCTCAAATAAGGGTCATAAATGAAGGTCTCATCCTAGAATGTGCGAGGGCTGAATAGCTCTCATAAATAGCTTGCACTAAAAAACTGTGTTTTAGAGCATAAGATTGATGTTTTACTCTTACAGGAAACTAAAATGAAGAAAGCTAATTTTGATAATATTTCTAAGTATATTTGGTTGAGTTCCCCTTAATCTTGTAGTGATGCTAATGGTGCATTTTATGGGTTTTCTATGTTATGGAACCCTAATAGGATCAATCGTTCTAAAACTTTTCACTACCAAAGTAGCATGCGAGTCTTGTTTTCTTACCTAGGTGGCTTGTGGTCACTTATTAATGTCTATTCCCTTAACTAGAGGAATACCACTAATTCCCTTTGGTAGGATCTCTCTGATTGAATAAATAATAACATGGGGTCTCATTGGTTGGTGGCTAGGGATTTCAACTCTCTTTTATACCCATCAGAGAAAATTTGTGGTCTAGAGGAATTTTCTGATAGCATGGCTAATCTGGTAAAAATTTTGAGTGTTACTGGCCTAGTTGACATTGAATTTTTAGGTCAATCCTTTACTTGGACCAATCAATGTCTTGGGGATGGATTGATTCAAGTCATATTGTATAGGTTTCTTTGTTCCGACAACTAGACAACCCTGCTCAGTGCTAATCTTCTTCCCCTACCCAGGACTTTTTCTGACCATAACCCTCTATTGTTGGTCATGAATGATCAATCTGATGTTGGACCATTCCCTTTTCAATTTGAGTTAATGTGGAAATCCCATCCAAATTTTAGAAATAAAATTGTTGATTGGTGGAACATTCTTGTACGTGGCTCCCTATGTTCAGGGTCTTTTATAAACTTAAACATATAAAAAATATGGTGAAAGCTTGAAATAAAAGAGTTTTTGGGAATGTCTTTCAGGAAAAAAGATCCCTTGTGGACAAGTTGTAGACCATAAAAAAAAATCTGGAAGAAGGGGATGCCAACCTACCAACTTGCAATTAGGAAAGAGAGAGTCGTAGGGAGTGGGAACAAATTTTAAGGAAAGAGGAATTTTTTTGGAAACAAAAATCTAGAGTTCAATGGTTGCAAGAAGGGGACAAAAGCACCTCTTTTTTACATATTTCTTCTCTAAAAAATAAGAAAAAGAATCAAATAACTAAGCTGAAAAATGTGTAGGGGGATGTGGTCAATATGCCTTCCCAAATCAATCTTTTGGTAGTGGACTATTTCTAGAGGGCTTATTTAGCTCTTGTTGAGGCTCCCAATCTGGCTATGGAAAATCTATTGTTGGATACTCTTCTGACCACCATTACCTAGGATGATAACCTTACCATCCTCGATTTTTTCACTCATGAGGAAGTCTATTTGGAAACTTTTAGCATGGGTTCCTATAAGGTGCCTAGTCCAGATGGTTTCCCCCTAACCTTATTTCAGATTTTTTGGGATATTGTTGGTGAGGATCTTGTCTTAGCTGCTAGAGATTTCTTCAACTCTGGTAAGCTCCTCAAACAACTGAACCACACCTTTATAGCCTTGATTCCAAAGGTTGCTAATCCCCAGTTAATGACTAAATTTAGGCCCATCAGCTTATGTAATACCATTTATAAAATCTTTTCTAAAATTTTGGTAAATCATCTTAAGCCCCTCATGGATAAAATTATTAGCCCTACCCAAAAGGTTTTTGTTCATGGTCGTCATATTATGGATGCTACTATAACTACTCATGAATTACTTCACTCAACGGACAAATGCAAGAATACCAATATGACCCTCATATTTTATATTTCAAAAGCATATGACAAGGTGTTAGGAGACTTTATCCCCAAAGTCCTAGATAAGTTTTGTTTCAACCAAGGGGTGGTCAAACTTTTGATGGAATGCATTACCATGGTGACTTACTATGTTTTGGTTGATGGGGAACCTTTTGGTTTCTTTAATGTGAGGAGAGGTATTAGATAGGGAGATCCCTTCTCACCCTATTTATTTATCATGGTTATCGATGTCTTGAGTAGGAACATAACTAAAATGTTTTCGTAGGGGTCTATTAGGGGTGTTAAGGCTACCTCTTCTTTGGATCCGACTTTTATCCTAGAATTTTTGGATGATACATTTCTCTTTGGAAAAGCCTCTGTGATTGAAGCTAGGAAATGGAAAATCTATCTCAATAACTATGTTTCTTGTTCCAGATAATGTATTAATTATAATAAAATCATGATTTACTTCTTCAACAACACTCCTGCTCTCCAATCTTAGGTGACTACTATTTTGGGTTGTATGGGTGGCTCTCCCCCATTGGTGTATCTTGGTTTACCCCTTACCCTCAAGGAAGTCACTCCTGCCTTCTGGAACTCGATTCTTGAAAGGATCCAAAGGAATTTAGTGAGATGGAAAGGCTCCCTATAGATTTTTTCTGCTACTCTCCAAGGTATCCTTGTTTACTTCTTCTCAATCTTCAAGATCCCTAGATATATTTCTGAGAAGTTTGAAAAAATTCAAATGAATTTCCTATGGTCGGGGATCAAGGAAAATAAAACGTTTTCTCTGGTTAGATGGGACAAAGTTTGTAAACCTAAACTTTTTGGTGGGCTTGGGATCAATAATATCCTTTGCACCAATAAGGGTTTGATGGCTAAGGTGTGTTGGGACTAGTTGAGGAATAAAAATTATTGGTGCAAGATCATGAATGCTTAGTATCTTCAAAATAGACCTTTGATTAATTATCTCTCTATTGATTATCCTTCGAGTTCTTTGGCTTGGAAGAACATTTACAGACTACAATGGTTTCTTAGAACAAGGATGAAATGGAAGGTTTGGAATGGTAAGAGCATTATATTTTGGGAAGAACTATGGTTGTTACACCCCCCTTGTTCTCTCTAATTTTAGGAACCTTATGAGGCTAACACAACTCTTCTTCAGATTTTACATTAGTTATTACATGCTTGGCCAACCTAGTGCTAGGAGGTAGAAATATCTCTTTCTTTGTTATGCTTTGCCTCCTAATTTGT
>CM021109.1:37817063-37841544 GCA_007115665.2 Sequoiadendron giganteum | reverse complement strand
TGCAATAAATTCATCAAGCCTGGTAGAGCTTGTCTTGAAACTATCCCCACAAAATTTTTCCTTTTCGAGTTTAGCTCTCATATTTACCACTTCTTGTTCAATCCTAGAACATTCACAAGACTTTTCCTTCATTTCTACATTCAAACACTCTTCAATCCTCTTCTTTCTTCCACTTCCAACATTAGTCTGGTAATATCTTCATTTGCTTGTTTCAGTTGGTCACTAACTTCTTTGTGTCTCTCTTTGAATTTATTTAGTTGCTCCTTCAACTTCTAGATGCATTCATTCACTTCATCAAGATTCTTTTTCAGATCTCTATTCTAAATTTTGTCTTTGTCAAGATCATCAAGTGAAATCTGGAGATTTGCATTATCACCCATTTGTTCAATCTTGTTGTGCAGTTTCTCATCTACACCCCTTTGAAAGTGGGGACCCTCTGTTGGCTTGGTATTTTGGCCAGTTTTGGTGGTTTTCCCCCCCTTTGTGCTTATCTTTGAGAATCTTGGTTGTTTTGATCCTTGGTGCTTGTCTTCATCTAGGGGTGCCTTTGTACTATGTTCCTAGTGGTTTTGGGGTCTTACGGATGTCCAATTGGGGTGGTCTTCTTTTTCCTTTTGTTTTATTCCTTGTTGTTTTTTTTAGGGCCTAAGGGTTGGTTTTATCCCTTAGATTTCCCTTGCTTTTCATGTTTCCTTTGTTCTGCTAGACGCAAAAGCAGGATGGGACTTAAATTTGAACTTTTACTAAGTTTTAGGTTCGGTTCTCATTCGCATTCCAGCTCCGCTTCCCGCTTCCTCTCATTTCTCCAATTTTTTTTTTGTTTTATCATAAGGGTCGCTTTCCTCCCTTAAGTTTTCTTTGTTTTTATTTCCCTTTCATTTGTCAGAGGCAGGACTGGGATGGAGTCTAACTCCAAACTTTTTCAAATTTCACAATCCCTTTTCATTCTTGTTCTGACTCCACCTCCCTCATTCGCATTCCATTTTGGTTCTCGTTCTGCCTTTGCTTCCATCGAGGTGGGTTTTGGTTCTCGTTCCGCCTCCACTTCCACCGAGGTGGGTTTTGGTTCCCATTTCGTCTAGTTTCCTTTTTATTCTCATTCTATCTTTTCCTCTGCCCGTCTTTAGTTCTGCCTCTGCCTAGGTTTTTTCTTAGTTCTCTAACTTTTGGAATTCTATGGACTTGCTTGGATTTTGATGGAGTATTTGGAATTAATGGTGTCTTGTTTGAATGCAAATTGGATCGAGCTGGAATTTTCAGGATTTAATTTCAATATTTGGGTGTGATTTGCAGGTGTAGTTAATTAAACTTTGGAGCTACTATCACGAGACCCTTTCCTACATGCAAGGTCGGTGTGTTTGATGTTCATTAATGGCAGGAAAATTTGCTTGGTGGATTCAGCCTAGTTTTGTTTGATCTGGGTCATCCGTTTTCCAAGCTCTAGTTTGGTTGGTTGCTTTTTTTCCTCTTGGTCTTTGCACACGCATTGCCATTTGCGTGGGTGTTCATTTATTATTGGGCATGGCTCGAGGATTCGTCCCCTTGTTGTGTTTGATCCTAGGTTGATCTGATGGGGTCCTTGTTGCATTCATTATTGAGCGGTGGGTTATTCGGGACTGTCGGGATCGATATGGTTGGTGGCCGTGGTTTCTTGTAACCCTAGCTTTGTTTCCTGTGGGCCTAGTGTTTCTATAAGTATGGTACTCTATCTCTTTCATTGGTTAGTTGGTTGAGTAAGGATTTGAGATCATTAGGTTAGCTTAGATTTATTCTATTGACTAATGAAGTTAGAAGACTTGTAATCATTAGAGTTTGTAGCAAAGCAACATGTTAGCAGATTAGGAGTTAGTTTTTACATTTCAAGCAAGTGTTGTAATAGACCAAAGATGTTGTGAATATGATGATTTAATACAAAGTGCAAACATTGTGTCATGACTAGTGCCTCCTTTGCATTGGATAATCTTGCATGTTTCTTGTTCCATCTTTAAAATTGCTTGATAATTATTAGATGTAGTTTATATTTAGTTCTTAATGCTGATGATTTAATAATTGGAGTGTTGTAGCAATCCCTGGTTCATATCTTAGGCAGCTTCTTGATTGTGGGAATTTTGTGTAAGGTCAACCCGCACCTCATATTCATGTGCTTAGTTCAACTGTATGTGTTCATTCAATGTTTTGAAGGAGTGCCTACAGCCTAAAAATATTTAATACCCTAGAAGATTGCACTATTCTTTGCAATACTGTAGGTATAGCTTGGGTCAACTAGAAACTAGTTTAAGGGATTGGTCCATTCCAAATATTTCATCATTTGCATGATTAGTCATAGAAATAGTATTAGTAATTAGAACTTCTGAAACCCTCATCTTTTGTTGTTTCTTTTATTAAATGGTTAGAACTTGAAGTTAAAAGCATCACTATATCTTAAATTTGATGAGTTTAGAGTTTCTAGTACTTGTACATAAGACCCCTTGTGATTACCAACATATTCACATTTTATCATTGAGTTTGTTCTACTACATTATCATAATTTAACACCCAAAATACCTTGGGGTTATCTCTTTGTTCATAGAGATCAACCTTTTAAGACAAATAGGATAACTTCTATTATGTCTGAGTTGTTGCCGTGCAGAAACACCAAACAATAGGATTGGCGCTAGAGGGAGGTCCAACAAGCAAGCTGGAGCATTTTCTTAACTCCATTTCTCTTGGGAGGCTTGGAAGGAGAATGAGGTCTATACCAGGAGAAGAAGATTTTCAAGAATTACCACCTCCAACCAGGTCAAGAAGGACTAGAAGAAGGGAGGAATCATCATCTTCACCACCACCCACTCCATCTTCATCCGATTATGATACTGGTTCCACTCCACAACCCCAACTAGTCATCCATTGACCGTTACTACCTCCACCGATGTATTTCTTGGCAAATAACCCATCACCCTTGACATTTAATAACTACAATGTTATGTCTAAAAATCCTAAGCATTTTTTCTCTAAGTTTCATATGAATGACACAAATAGGACAGCAGAGCAGCATATTAGAATCTTTCAGACCTCCTTGAGGGATAGAGGAATTAACCATGAAGATGTTACATGCAGACTCTTCCCCTATTCACTATGAGAAGAGGCCTTTTATTGGTATAACCACTTACCCGCTACTTCCATCCATAATTAGGTAGAGCTTGAGGCTACATTCCTGCTAAAATTCAAGATTCCCATTAGTGCTAATCACCTATACATGCAATTTACTAGGGTAAAAAGAGAGGTTAATGAACCCATAGGATCGTTCAATAATAGGTTCCATTGGGCATACATTATACTCCAGGAACCTTATGCTGGAAATGACGACACTGCCTTGGAGGTCTACTTTGAGGCCCTTGATAGCCTTACCTCCACTTTCCTTAAGTGGAGAACTAATGCACCAACTACCTTGCTCATTGTGTATATGGAGGTAGTTAAGGTCAGTACAAGCCTTAGGCAACACTTTTCCAGACCTCTACCATCTCTGGGACTAGTTGCTCACCCAAGCCAAGTCCAATCTCTCAACCAGGCTCTGATTAATCACATGCCCATCATGAATCCTATTCCACAATGGCCTCTAGTCCCTCACTCGGGTCATCCAATAAGCCAGGTCCAACCAATACCCGATTATCCCCAACAAACTGCTAACCATCCCCTCCATTCATAGCCCAAAGCTAATTTCCCCACATATTTGTAGAACTCAGAAGTTTTGAATTAGTCTACTGGCTCTGGAGGAGTGTCAGGGAACTCCCTAAACACTGTGAATCTAGTCCCTTACAACAATCTGAATAAAGAAAGGTTAGATGAGTTGATCGAACAAGTAAAGAAGTTGAAAATGGTCTAATCTTGGGTAGGGATTTCACCAATGAACTCAATGGGTACACATCTACAGATCACTCCCATATGTGGCTCCCTTGGAAAGGAGTCCCAAATCAAATTATAATTGAGAGAGAACCTAGAATGAAGTATGTCATCACCGAATATCAGAATACTTAAAATAAGATACTAGTGACATAAGTCAGTATGGGGAACTATGTCCCAGCCTCCCTTGCTTTGGACACAGGGGAAATCTTGATGTTGCAAGGCTCTTCTAGTGAACCCACATCAGAAGCTAGCAGCTCCAAAGTGCAACTTGAACAGATAGAGGAACCTAGTGACGAGGATGAAAGACAACTCATCTTGTTAGATAACTTCCAAGAGTTTATCTGGAAATCTATAGAGGATCAAATACAGCTGGGCAGAAATATGAACTTTGAAGAATTGCTTCTTCCTAATTGGTGCCAAATCCATGATGCTCATCATTCCAAACTAGAATGTTGCTTGTGTCAAACTACAGTAGAGCAGACACAGAGGCATATGAATACAACCCCAACTATTGAGTCAAGCATAAGGATCACTCAAAATAGTCAAAGGGGGAAGGATCCAAAACCTCCTGAAGAACCTCTAGGTGATAGTAAGGATAAAAAAATTCCAAAAAAAGTAGGAACTAATGACTATTGGAAATTAAGATTTTATGGATCCAAATCCAAACAAGGTGTTGGAGTGGGGCTTGAGCTGATCAATCCTAAGGGTAAAACCTACTTTGTTGCTCACAGAATCCAATTCTAATGCACTAACAATGTGGATGAGTATGAAGCCCTAGTTAATGGGCTACTAATGGCATTGAGAAAGAAAGTTAAAATCCTCCAAGTGTTTGGAGATTCTGAGATCATGGTCAAGCAAGTGAGAAAACAATATTCATGTCATGATAGAAGGATGGCCAATTACAAAAATAGAGTCTTGGACCTTATTGAAGGATTTGATGCCTTCAACATCCAACTGATACCTCAGAGTAAGAATCAGATTGTTGATTCTCTAGCACAAGCAACAAGTACATTGCAACCTTTATCACTTTTAGGCCTAAAGAAATTTATTATGGAACTTGTTCCACTGCCCTCAGTGCCTGACAATGTCACCAATTTTCAAGTATTTGAAGATGATAGGCACATTCTTGATTTTATTACTAGTTGTGATGTATTTGCTTCCCAAGTAATTAATGAGGTTGAGCCTCAGGAGGAGTCCTCAATTTGAAAAATAATACCATCCCAAGAGGCATGGTGCAATTAGAAAGGATCTTGGATTTGGATAGGATTAAAGATCAAGAGCATAAAATGAAAAGGGAATCCCTCATCTGTCAATGTGAAACATACAACATGGGGACCCAAAGTGATATCAAGAATTTCCTTATTGGTAAGGTGTGCACTCTGAAGGAGAGGAAGGGAATTATTGATTCCTTTCACACATATCAGGATGTGATAGCCTGGAGCTATGATAACTTGAGGACATATGACACTTTAGTCATTACACACACAATTATCCTCAAGTCAAATGTTAAGCCATTCAGGAAAAGATAAAGACCGCTCAATGCTTTGTTGGAGCCCATTATTTAGAAGGAAGTACAAAATATACTCTTGATACAAATCATATTCCTAGTAAGACATTCAACATGGGTCGCAGACTTGGTTCCGATCAGGAAGAAAAATGGAGAAATTAGACTATGTGTCAATTTTAGAAACCTGAACAGAGCATCAGAAAAGGATAATTATCTAGTCTCTTCATTGGATGAGGTGCTTTAGGTTGTTGATGGATCTCAGATGATGTCCTTTTTGGATGAGTACTATGGATACAATCAAGTCATGGTTCAATATGAGGATAGGCACAAGACTACCTTCACTACAAAATGGGGAACCTTTTCTTACTAGAGAATGCCCTTTGGGTTAATCAACGTTGGAGCTACATTCCAAAGGGCTATGGATATTAATTTTAAAGACATCATTGGAAAGTTCATAATCATCTACATGGATGATTTAATAGTCTTTTTCAAGAAGAGAGGTGATCATGTTGCAGATTTGTGCAAAGTGTTTTGAAAGTGTAGGGAATTTGGTATTTCACTTAATCTGAAGAAATGCATCTTTGGAGTCACTAAGGGAAAGCTATTAGGCCATGTTATCTCAGAGAAAGTTATTTCCATTGATCCTGAATGAGTGCAGGCAATACTAAAAATTCAACCCCTGTAAGCAAGAAATAAATGAAGTCATTCTTTGGCAAGATTAACTTTATCAAGAAATTTATCATTGGATTTGCAAAAATAATCAAGCCCTTAAATGCCATGTTGAAGTAAGAAGTGAGGTTTGAATGGGATAAAGAGGCTAAGGATGAATTTGCAAAAATCAAGAGAGCTATTGTTGAGGCCCCTATTTTGGTAAGTCTTGATTATGCTAGGCCATTCTACATCTATTCATTTGCTTTTGATCACTCCTATGCGGGCTTGTTGACATAGAAGTATGATCAAAGTAATGAACACCCCATAGCCTTCATGAGTGCACATTTGAAGGATGTCGTGTTGAAGTATCCTAGTGTTGAAAATCAGGTTTATGCCTTGATCCAAACTGTGAAGAATTTTAGGCACTACATACTAAGAAACAAGGTCTTTGCTATAGTCCCTGATCATGCGGTCAAGCTGTTGTTAATGCAAAATGAGGTTGGTGAACGTAAAGCCAAGTGGGTGACTATGTTACAAGAATATGATATTGAAATTCAACCCATGAAGTTGGTAAGGGGGCAAGGACTAACCAAGACAATGGCAGAAATGGGTCTTGACCTTGTAGCCCAACAATATAATCTTGAAGATTTTTCTTTGGGGGACTCATATGATGATATTATCTACTACTTGTTGAATCAAAAATGTCCCAAACACCTTAATTTAGTGCAAAGGATAGCTCTACATTTGAAGAGTGGCAGTTTTATGATGAAGGGATTTGTCCTATACAAGAGAAATCATGAAGGTGTCTACCTAAGATGCCTAGGGAAAGAAGAGGCAGGGAGAGTGATGACTGAATTTCATGATAAATATGGCACGATCCATGGTTCAACACCTTCCACTACAAATCAGATTCTAAGGGTAGGCTATTATTGGCCTACCTTTTTCAAGGACACACATCATCATGTGTGGACTTGCCATGTGTGTCAAACTGCAGCAGGCAGGGAGAGGTGTGCAACTCTTCCACTTCGGCCTGTTATAGAGGTAAAACCATTTGCACAATGGGGAATGGATTTGATTGGTCCAATCAACCCATCTTCATCTGTAGGCCATAGGTATATTCTTACCATAACTAACTATTTTAATAGGTGGAATGAAGCTCTTGCATGCAAACAATGCACCTTTGAAGTAGTAATCAATTTCATAGAATCAGGTATCATTAATCGCTTCAGTTGTCCATTGGTTGTAGTTTGTGACAATGGTGTTGTATTTGCATATTTAAAGTTTTATAACTAGGCTTATGACCATGGAATTTCCATAAATTTTGCATCCAATTACTATCCACAGAGGAATGGCTTGGCTGAGTCTTCCAATAAGAACCTTTTGACAGTCATCCAGAAACTACTAGAAAAGAATCCCAAGGATTGACATACCCAACTTATATTTTCTCTTTGGGTAGATCACACTAGACATAAAACATCCTTGGCAACCTCTCCTTACCACTTAGTGTATGGCTTGGAACCTATCTTTCCCATCCAGCTGAAGATCCCTACCCTACAATTCATCAATGAATATTATGATGGAGAGGATAAGCATGAATCCCACTTAACTAAATAGTTGCACCTTGAAGAGAGAAGAGATGAAGCCCTAGAAAACATTTCCAAACATCAGGGTATAGTGAAAAGATGGTTTGATAAGAGATCCAAGGTGAAAGACTTTAGAATATTTGACTTGGTTCTCTACTAGGATAAAGCCCATGACAAGAAGGGGGAGAACGAAAAATTTGACAAACTTTGGCTCAGACCTTATCAGATTGCAAAGATTCTGGGAGATAATGCCTTCTATTTGGAAACCCTCACTAGACAAGATATCCCACTGCCTATCAATGGGAAGTATTTGAAGCATTATTTCTAGTTTTGAATTCTAGAATGCATTTGGGTCTTATATCTTCACACAAATCTTAAGAACTCTGAGGTTGCGTATGGTCTCTGGGAGGTCTGACTAGGTGAAAAATATTTAATTTTGCTCTAGTTCCATGGTGGTTCTCATCCTTGAGTGTGGGATTCATTTCCTATAAGGTGAAAAGGTAAAGCTTTAAAAGAAAATCTTAAAAGAGAATATCAAAAAAGGGAAAGAAAGAAAACATAGAAAATTAGAATGTTCACCTTTTCAAGGGTATCCTAGTATCTCTATCAGGGCTATGGACACCTGGCTGGGAGTAGAGCTATTCTAGGGAGGATCCTCACCAGGGCTATGGATGTTTGACTGGCAGTGAGGCTCTATCTAGGTTTCTTTTGGGGTTAGAATCCTTAGGTAGCCCTATCAGACTGAATTTGGTCCTTGTTGCAACCTAGGAAAGTAAAATAAATACATATGCACACACTTTGACCCTGGTACATGAAATGTTAGCTTGATTAGTGATTTCTGAAACCTTATCTATTTGTTACCTAATGCTTGGATTGAAATCGAAGATTCTAATTTCATGATGCCAGATTGTCATCGAAATCCTCTAGAACATTTCCCTAGCGGAGTCACCATTTTTTGTGCAATTTTGCACCCATGCCCCTCTAAAAGTGGGGACCCTCTATTGGCTTAGTGTTTTGGCCTATTTTGGTGGCTTTCCCCCCCTTCGTGCTTATCTTTGAGAATCTTGGGGGTTTTGATCCTTGGCACTTGTCTTTATCTAGGGGTGCCTTTGTGCTAAGTTCCTGGTGGTTTTGGGGTCTTGTGGATGTCCTTTTGGAGTGGTCTTCTTTTTCCTTTTGTTTTCTTCCTTGTAGTTTTGTTTAGGGCCTAAGGATTGGTTTTCTCCCTTAGCTTTCCCTTGCTTTCCTTGTTTCGTTTGTTTCATCAGAGGCAAAACCAGGATGGGACTTAACTTTGAGCTTTTGCTAAGTTTAGGATTTGGTTCCCGTTCCCATTCTGGCTCTGCTTCTCACTTCCTCATTTTTCTCTGTCATTTTGTTTGTTTTGTCCAAAGGGTCACTTTCCTCCCTTAGGTTTTCTTTGCTTTGCTTTCCCATTCTTTTTTTGGAGGCGGGACCAAGATGGAATCTAACTCAAAAAAATTTCAAAGTTCGCGATCCCTTTTCATTCCCATTCCAGCTCTACCTCTCTCATTCGCATTCCCTTTTGGTTCCCGTTCCACCTCCACTTCCACTGAGGTGGGTTTTGGTTCCCGTTCTGCCTCCACTTCCACCACGGTGGGTTTTGGTTCCCATTCTGCCTCCACTTCTGACTAGGTGGGTTTTGGTTCCCATTCTTCCTGGTTTCCTTTTTGCGTTTCCTTTTCGTTCCCATTCCGTCTCCACCTCTGCTTTCTCTGACTTTGGGAAATCTATGGACCTACTTGGATTTTGATGGATTATTTGGCATTAATGGTGTCTTGTTTGAATGCAAGTTGGATTGAGCTAGAATTTACAGGATGTACTTTCAAGATTTGGGTGTGATTTGCGGGCGCAGTCAAGTACACTTTGCAGCTACTATCACGAGACCCTTTCCTGAATGCAAGGTCAATGCATTTGATATTCATTAATTATGGGCAGATTTGGTTTATGGATTCAGCCTGGTTTTGTTCGATCTACGTGATCCATTTACCAGACTCTGGTTTGGTTGGTTCCTTGTTTTCCTCCTGGTGTTCATACGCACATTACCATTCACATGGGTGTTCATTTATTGTTGGGCGTGGCTCAAGGATTCATACCCTAATTGTGTGTGATCCCAGGTTGATCTGATGGAGTCCTTGTTGCATTCATTATTGAGCGGTGGGTTATTGTGAACTATCAGGGCTGATCTGACTGGTGGTCATGGTTTCTTGTAACCCTAGCTCTATTTCCTGTGGGCTTGGTGTTTCTATAAGTATGGCACTCTGAATCTTTCATTGGTTGGTTGGTTGAGTAAGGTTTTGAGATTAGTAGGTTTGGTTAGAGTTATTCTATTGACTAATTAAGTCAGAAGACTTGTAATCATTAGAGTTAGCAACAGGGCAACATGTTAGCAAATTAGGAGGTAGTTTTTACATTTCAAGAAAGTGTTGTAATAGACCAGAGATGTTGTGAATATGATGATTTAATACAAAGTGAAAATATTGTGTCATAAATGGTGCCTCCTTTTCATTGGATAATCTTGCATGTTTCTTGTTCCATCTTTAAAATCGCTTGAGAATGATTGGATGTAGTTTATATTTAGTTCGTAATTCTGATGATTTAATAACTGGAGTGTTGTAGCAATCCCTAGTTCATATCTTAGGCAACTTCTTGATTGTGGGAATTTTGTGTAAGGTCAACCTGCACCTCATATTCATGTGCTTAGTTCAACTATATTTGTTCATTCAACCTTCTTGAAGGAGTGCCTACAGCCTAAAAATCTTTAACACGCTAGAAGATTGCACTGTTCTCTGCAAGACTATAGGTATAGCTTGGGTCAAACAAAAACTAGTTTAAGGGATTGGTCCATTCCAAATATTACATCATTTGCATGATTAGTCTTAGAATTAGTATTAGCAATTAGAACTTTTGAAACCCTCATCTTTTGTTGTTTCTTTTATTAAATGGTTAGAACTTGAAGTTAAAAGCATCACTATATCTTAAATTTGATGAGTTTAGAGCTTCTAATACTTGTATGTAAGACCCCTTGTTATTACCAGCATATTCACATTTTATCACTGAGTTTGTTCTACTACATTATCATAACTTAACACCCAAAATACCTTGGGGTATCTCTCTGTTCATAGAGATCAACCTTTTAAGAGAGATAGGATAACTTATTTTTTGTCTGAGTTGTTGTCGTGCAGAAACACCAAACAACAAATCTCCAAGATCTCCCTCAAGTTGTTAGACTTCTCTAGAGGAACCAAGCTCTGATACCAATTGTTAAATATCCAATATACTGAGAGGGGGGGTGAATCAGTATATACTTAAATTTATTGAAAAAATAGCATCCAATTAATCCAAGGCATATGATAAATGGGACAAGAAGAAGCATTAACTGAACATGAAATACATAACACAAGAGGCACCAAGATTTTTATGTGGAAAACCCAGAATGGGAAAAACCAGAGTGAGGATTAACTCACAATATAGTATAACCAAATATAATATATTATAAAAGGGTGGCTCACTGCCAGGACTCATTGTCCAAAAATGGAGGCTCACTGCCTAAAAAAATTGTAGAAACAAAATGGCTAACTGGCAGAGATTGAACTAATGAAAGTACACCACTAGTGAAAATTTAGCTCCTTTGTAGCACAAGAAATTTGCATGCCAAAAAATCACTCTTCGCTCTTCTCGCTTCCACACATAATCTACTAACATTCAAATACACCAACTATACCTTCACATATCTTCAAAAACATCTTGTATATATATATGATTGTCCATATGTAACAATTAGGTCAGCTTACAAAACTTCCTCCAAAAAAATTCAATAGTGTGGAACACGACAATATGTCAGCATGGATTACACAAACAAAATTTAATCCATTTCTTTTTCAACCACTTGTTAGCTCGGCCAAAAATAGACCTTATAGAAAAAATGTAATCAAAAAAATGATATTGATGGTGACCACGAGCATCTGTATGCACAAAATCCTGTCCATGCATCCTTTTACCAATCACAAAATATTTCCCAAAAATTGAGATAGCAACTATTACCAAAGAGAAAATCCAGAGAAAAGTACTAGAGGATGATTTTGTATTACAAACTCAAAATACCAAATTACAATGACTTTTAATCTTGTAGTTGCAACTCATATATTATGGTGGCATCAATGACAAAAAAGACTATATCAAAAAATGTGATCTTCTTCATTATTCCTTATACCATCACTCCATCTCCAACAACAAATTCCTTATATCTTTGGTGCTCATCTTCCTTCTCCTTATACTTCTCATTTATGTCTCTCAAATGCTTCCGGAGCTAATTATATAATATCTCCATGAAATATACAAACTCTTCTACCTCTACACTTCTTTTTCTCTCCATACTGATGTCCCTCAATTTTGCAACTCCTCTAGAACTTCCTCTAGTAACAATCTGAAATGGTTTCTTCCATATACTCTAATTCACAGAATTATTGTATGCAAAATTTTCCTGTGGTAAAACCATGTCCCAATTTATTTCTTTATCTCTAACCAAACATCTCAACAAATTTCCCCAAACTTATGTTCACTACCTCTATTTGTCTATGTGTTTGTGGGTGATATGTTGTTGAATTTCAAATCTATCTTCATCTTCTTCCACAAAGTCCTCCAAAAGTATCCAATGAATTTTTTTTTTTCTATTTGAAATAATACTCTTAGGTATCCTGTTGGTGTTTAAAATACAATCCATATAGAGGTCTGCAATATCTAAGAGGTAGCCAACCCCTATCTAGGATAAGTACAACCACTAATGGCCAACTAACGAGAGTCAATAAAGAACTGATCTCTCCTACACTTCAGGCTCTGTAAAACCTAGGGGGGTGACCCTAAACATGTTCACATGAATGCCTTATGACTGGTAAGAACACTTCATGCATACAGATTAAAATTCCTACATATTCAAAGGGATAGTGATCATTTCATGGTTTTGGCAGACCAGAGAATGACTACCAATGCCAAAGAGCAACGGAATTGACCCACTTATTTGTTATAATACCTCCCAGAGGAGGACAAGATTGTATTCAAGTGTTTTATGTTCAGTATTTGGATATCCCTACTTAGAGCTTGAAGTCTTGATATAATAAAAGGACACAAGCATTATTCAGTGTTTCATCCATTGGGCAACGGAGTCATACAGAACAGAATCCTGATACGATGAACCTATCTCATATAGCATTACTATCATGAGATATTTCAGCACACTAAAATAGTACTTCTTCACACATCCTGGGCATATAAAACCATGAACATGTAATTGATTCTTCAAGCATTTGATTAACTCTTTGAGCTAAAGCAAGAAAACTAATTACATTTTCAATTAACTATTGAAACTGAATAGATAAACCATTGATAAAGCTATTCATAATCCATGGCACACACACAAGAGAGTAAACCATCTTAATTTTATAGATTTCTTTTGATATCAGTAATTTAAAAGCATATCACACTAATTTGTATGTAAACCCCAACCCAAGATGATTTCCTAAACAAAATGTTCATAACATTTTAACTATAAAATGGACTGTACAGACTTCCAAGCTTCAAACTCTAGAAAAAATTTCTTTTTTTTTTACAATGAGCCGTGAAATTTCCTTTATAGAATAGGAGAGCAACAAGCATTAGGCTACCTTGTGACACAAAATTGAATTTCAACACCAAAAAATGAAATTTAAATTTACATTCCTTGGCATAATGATATCGTGCCTGAACAAAGGAATCAAAATGGTTATGAAATAACCAGTTGAGAAACAAAATTTCATGCAAAGCACACGCATGTCCACATCCAAATCCACTCGATAAAACAACAAGAGAAGACACGTCCAACGGACCCACCACCAGTAATCATCAAGAAGCAACATGGCCCCGATATAAGCAACTGCTCCAAGTTCGAGCCTGCGACAGTGATGGCACCACCTCCTCTTTACCAACCTTGTGAACACATCCCTGAATAACTGGACCTGGTGTCAATGCAGATACTGGCTCAATTGCCAGAACCTTCTCATCCACTCCCATAATGTCCGCCAGGGAAGCTAAGTAGTACTGATAATCAGAATCAGTCTCAAATTCATCAAAATCCAAGATGATTATCGGGGACGAACCAAGTACTAGCCTTTTCCCAATGTTCCCAATAATAGCCTTGTGAGGCACAGGAGAATCAGACTTCTTCATGACTAAAGAAGCCAACCTCGCACTCCTTCGCTTAACTGATTTATTCATAACACAAACAAAGCTCGGCAACAAATAGAAGAAGAAACCTTATTGCACATAGACTCGAGAGAATGCAATGTTGATCACATACAATTCAGTCAACATTTATAGAGTAGGCCAGTATGCAAGGTACAATTATGTGAAGGTGATTCAAGTACTCGCACAATAAGTGATCCAGATAACCATGAATTCCCTCAGTAGGATGCCACTATTCGCACGCAGGAGGAAATTAGGTAAAGATCCTTAGGGAAAGAAAAACTCGTATCATTAATGACACAAGTAGCAGCCAAGCAATACATGCCACACAGATAACTCGCACACCCCTTCCTTACAATTAAACCATCGATTCAAGAGACACTCTAACAAACGGAGGGTTGAGATCGAGTCAATGAACATTGATGCTCCACCTCAACGCCTTTAGAAAACATATCCAATCAAAACCCCAGAAAAGTAGACCCAAACCACACATTGGGACCCATATAGTCCCACTGGCAAGAAAAGAAAAGCCATGTGCCACTCCCTCGTAGACCTCGTAACACCCTCCTGGATATTTCCTTTGCTCATGTGAGGTGTCCGAGAAACCATAATTACTCCATTATTAATGGCTATTACTAGTGAAAAGATGGCCCCATGTCATGTCCAACACCTCAAGAAGAAAACCCACGCATCCATTCACGCCATGTGGCCACATCTCGTGAACCTTGCACCACTTTGATGACGTCAGCAAGAAAACCTACGAGGTGAGCAAGAAGCGGTCAAGATCCAATTCTGCGATCAGATGGTTCATCAAACTTCAAACAGAACATCCAAGTGGGGCCTGCATTGAAATTCCTGATGATGTAGAACATAGGCCATTACGCCAAAAAGACTGACGAATGAGGTGAAACGATGCCGATAAAGCACGACCTGAGAGGGATGAAACCTCACTTAAGTGATTGGTTCTTGAATGGCAGCAGGTCACTACTAAGACATAACAAGAGGGTTTTAACCAATCCATAGTTAAGATTACCATTTGAAACCCTAAAACCCCAGCTTAAATTTTCTCAAAATTTGAAGTTCCATCAGTGGCTCCGACTGGGGATGTATGCCCCCTGTGGGCATAGAAAGAATCTAGAATCTCTGGTTTCGTAGACCAGATCATTGAATTACACAAGCCCTTTAAATAGATATATTTCCTTGCTCTATCAACTGGACTTGTATATACAAACATGGTAGCCCTAGGCTACCAAACAAAGGAAATCAAGGCTTACCTCTATCAAAAAAAAAATTTCCGTTTCTTGACAAAAAAAAAGCTTGTAACATTCCCCATTTGATGTTTTGAAGTGCATGGGATAATCAATACCTTTGTGACTGCAATGGAAGCATTCCCCACTTTGCCCCTGTAGTGATTTAATCAATGCTTTGCCCCTCCAGTTTAAAAGCAATATATGACCATGATAATATTTTACTTTATCCTACTCCTGGTCATATTTTATAGGGTACTGGCTCACCTGTTCCACAAAATTAAAACTCTCATAACTTACCTAGTTTGCAACATCATCCATTCTGTTAGCCTTGGTTTGCATATTGAATTGAAAGTTATCATACAAAACAGTATGCAAAGTATCCTTACTTCCATTAGCTATCCAAGATGATACATAGCTGAAGGAAGTTTTCTCCTGGCACATCCTTTCTTGTACCTCTTCATCCATCTCTATATGAAAACCCTCAGAGATAGGTTTAAAAAAATCAACTTCACTTCTATCAGAAATGATAGAGAAATACATACTAGTTCCACTGTACTCAGGACTATCTGTTGAATATGTTGATTTGTAAGTGAATAATTCAGCATAATCAAAATACCCCTTTCTGACTACATCAATACCAAGGGGAAGTACACCTCCAGGTCCACTTTATATAGATACTCAAGGAAAACCACAAGTCCAATGTATAGACCACAATACTGGTCGCTTCGAATGTATTCTCCTGATTACAAATATTAACATCCCGAGGTTGTTCAACATTTATATAACTCCCCTGTTCCAATGCTAAGATATTAGAGCTACACTCCAGGCATACACCATTTGGAAACCCTTTCTTTTCTTGTGAACAAACATGGGGTTCTTCATCCTCACACAACTCTTGTAAAAACAACATTTCAGTTGCATTCTCAATACTACAGTTATTACTTCTAATATCACAATCATTAACTTGTAACAGAATCTCAGTAACATTAGAAGCATAATTAGGATTAAGAAACACACTAGGTGTCTCATACAATCCTTCATCATCTTGTCTTTCAATTTTGTCATTACTCATGCAAATATCTTGTAATGAATGAGCACTACCTTTATTTTGTGTAGATGCATTCCTAACAGACTCTTCAATCTCTATCCATTGAATTACCTGAGCCAAGTTAGTTGGTTGCAATTCCTCTAGTAAGGAGCTTAGTCTCGATTCATATAGTTCACAAAACAAATCAATGCATTCATAATCATTAGGTCTTTGTTCTATGGGAATGTGTATTAAGATTTCCAAAAATCCCAAAAAAAAATCATATGATGATTCCTTCTCTTGCCTTCTCATATCATATAGTTATGATACAAAAACACCCCAATCATCTTCATTCAGATCAGACTGGGTTTCATCTTGGATCTCATTATCACCAAATTGCATCACTGGGCTTATAACACCCTTAGCAAGAATTTTATCGATAGCCAGCTCAGATATTACACTAGCATTGGTTAGGCAAGGGTAATCAATATCTGCAGTCGGATATCTCTTCATCATTGAATATTTCATGTTATTTTCAATTTCCATAGCTAGCTGGTATGCTTGAGGCAGGGTAGTAGGTTCTTTATCCCTTAATAAAAATCTCATCCTCTTGTTGAAGGCACCTAGATACACAATCAAGCTTTCAACCTCATTTGGTCTTATTTATTTGGGGATCTCCCTTAATGCTCTTGAAAACCTGAGATTAAAATGTGGGACTAATTCCTCCTCTTGTATGTGAATTCCAATAAATCCTTTTCTCAATGTGTTGGGATTGACTCTTTCACCGAATTGTTCAATAAAAACAATCACCAACTAATTCCATGAGTTAACAAAAAAGGCAGGTAAATAAGAAAACCAATCCCTAGCATCACCTTTTAAGGATTGCACAAATAATTTCATGACAACATCCTCATGATTAATTTCATAATCACCCATTACATCAACAAAATGTTGCAAATGCTTAGAAGCCGATTCTGTTACATGCCCTGTATATTGAGGTAAATATTTCCTAATTTTCTTAGGAATTGAATTAGGGTGATTGCTGATAGCATCAAACATAAAAGGCATATACCTTTGAGTTACAAAACTCCTCAAAGGATTTAACATAACTTGCTTTTCTGGCATATTTATGCTTGATCTTACACATGGTAGACTATTCAATAGCATATAGCTATCAGGCACATCACTTGTTCGCTCGATCAGGAATTCATTAATGACTAACAAAAGTACTCATTATTTTCCAAGATTTTATGCAATACAAATGTGTTTCATAAATCCTTTTACATATTGCATTACTAGAGGTAAAACAAATCCTTGTTCCCTTGTATATGCTTAACATATAGATTTGGAACCATTCTTATTCTTAATCAAAACACCCATTAGCATTTAAAAGTAGTGAACTATTTTGGTTTTGGTAAAATACCTGGTAGTTGTTAGCAACATGTATCAACCTCTTTTCTAGACTGTAAATAGTACTAATTTGGAAGTATTCCTTCATGTATTCACTGGTTCTTTAGTCGGGGTTGCCACCTCCTTTCAAAGGACAATATTTTAAAGAACTTTGAGAGCCTCGTTTCTAGATTCCTATCAAATTATGGGTTTCATTACCCACTATAGAGTCGCACCATATTGTCAGTAATATCTCTCACAGTCTTAACCCATTCCCTATGGTCCCTTTTCCTTCATTCTCCCTTTTTTTCTTTTAAATTTCTCAGAAGTTCTCCCGAAATAAAACCATCCTTCAATGAGTTACTCTAGAACTCCTGAATCTATTGCTTACAGGACACCATAGACCATACAATTCGTAGGAGTAATTTGAACTACCTCCTGTCACTCAATTGGCTAACATTCACTATATAAATTCAGAACAACATATTGTTTAATATGACTCTATATCAGCACTGGTCTACAATAGGAACTTACTGAGTTTGATCTCCCCAGTAGAGTCACCATTATGTTGTTGTTTAAAATACAATCCATATAGAGGTCTGCAATATCTAAGAGGTAGCCAACCCCTATCTAGGATAAGTACAACCACTAATGGCCAACTAATGAGAGTCAATAAAGAACTGATCTCTCCTGCACTTAAGGCTCTGTAAAACCTAGGGGGGTGACCCTAAACGGTTCACATGAATGCCTTATGACTGGTAAGAACACTTTGTGCATATAGATTACAATTCCTACATATTCAAAGGGATAGTGATCATTTCATGGTTTTGGCAGACCAAAGAATGACTACCAGTGCCAAAGAGCAACGGAATTGACCCACTTATTTGTTATAATACCTCCTATAGGAGGACAAGATTGTATTCAAGTGTTTTATGTTCAGTATTTGGATATCCCTGCTTAGAGCTTACAGTCTTGAACTAATAAAAGGACACAAACATTATTCAGTGTTTCATCCATTGGGCAATGGAGTCATACAGAACAAAATCCTGATACGATGAACCTATCTCATATAGCATTACTATCATGAGATATTTCAGCACACTAAGATAGTACTTCTTCACGCATCCTGGGCATATAAAACCATGAACATGTAATTGATTCTTCAAGCATTTGATTAACTCTTTGAGCTAAAGCAAGAAAAATAATTACATTTTCAATTAACTATTGAAACTGAATAGATAAACCCTTGATAAAGCTATTCATAATCCATGGCACACACACAGGAGAGTAAACCATCTTAATTTTATAGATTTCTTTCGATATCAATAATTTGAAAGCATATCACACTAATCTGTATGTAAACCCCAACCCAGGATGGTTTCCTAAACAAAATGTTCATAACATTTTAACTATAAAATGGACTGTATAGACTTCCAAGCTTCAGACTCCAGAAAATTTTTCTTTTTTTTTTTTACAATGAGCCATGAAATCTCCTTTATAGAATAGGAGAGCAACAAGCACTAGGCTACCTTGTGACACAAAATTGAATTTCAACACCAAAAAATGAAATTCAAATTTACATTCCTTGGCATAATGATATCGTGCCTGAACAAAGGGATCAAAACGGTTATGAAATAACCAGTCGAGAAACAAAATTTCATGCAAAGCACGTGCACATCCACATCCACATCCACTCGATAAAACAACAAGAGAAGACACATCCAACGGACCCACCACCAGTAATCATCAAGAAGCAACATAGCCTCGGTACAAGCAACCACTTCGAGTTCGAGCCTACGATAGTGATGGCACCACCTCCTCTTTACCAACCTTGTGAACACATCCTCGAATAACTGTACCTAGTGTCAATGCAGATATTGGCTCAATTGCCAGAACCTCCTCATCCACTCCCATAAGGTCCACCAGGGAAGCTAAGTAGTACCGATAATCAGAATCAGTCTCAGATTCATCAAAATCCGAGATGATTATCGGGGACGAACCAAGTACTAGCCTTTTCCCAGTGTTCCCAATAATAGCCTTGTGAGGCACAAGAGAATCATACTTCTTCATGAACTATAAAGCCAGCCTCGCACTCCTTCGCTTAATTGATTTATTCATGGCACAAACAAAGCTCAGCAACAAATAGAAGAAGAAACCTTACTGCACATAGACACAAGAGAATGCAATTTTGATCGCATACAATTCAGTCAGCATTTATAGAGTAGGCCAGTATCCATGGTATAATTATGTGAAGGCGATTCAAGCACTTGCACAATAAGTGATCCAGATAACCATGAATTCCCTCAGTAGGATGGAACTATTCACACACAGGAGGAAATCAGGTAAAGATCATCAGGGAAAGAAAAACCTGTATCATTAATGACACGAGTAATAGCCAAGCAATACATGCCACGTGGATAACTCACACACCCCTTCCTTACAATTGGACCACCGATTCGGGAGACACTCTAACAAATGGAGGGTTGAGATTGAGTCAATGAATGTTGACGCTCCACCTCGATGCCTTCAGAAAACATATGCAATCAAAACCCCAGAAAAGTAGACCCAAAACGCATAGTGGGACCCATATAGTCCCATTGGCAAGAAAAGAAAAGCCACGTGCCACTCCCTCACAGACCTCGCAACACCCTCCCAGATATTTACTCCGCTCATGCGAGGTGTGCAAGAAACCATAATTACTCCGTTATTAATGGCTATTACCAGTGAAAAGACGGCCCCATGTCATGTCCAGTAGTTCGGGAAGAAAACCCACACATCCATTCACACCATCTGGCCACATCTCGCGAACCTCACATGACTTTGATGACATCAGCAGGAAAACCTGCGAGGTTGGTGAGAAGCGGTCAAGATCCAATTCTGTGATCAGATGGTTCATCAGACTTCAGACAGAACATCCAAGTGGGGCCCACATTGAAATTCCCAGCGATGTAGAACATAGGCCATTACGCCAGAAAGACCGATGAATCAGGTGAAACGGGACCGGTAAAGCACGACCCGAGAGGGATGAAACTTCACTTAAGTGACTGGTTCTTGACGGTAGCAGGTCACCGCTAAAACATAACTAGAGGTTTTTAACCGATCCATAGTTAAGATTACCATTTGAAATCCTAAAACCCCAGCTTAAAACCATGTCCCAATTTCTTTCTTTATCTCTAACCAAACATCTCAACAAATTTTCCCAAACTTTTGTTCACTACCTCTGTTTGTCCATGTGTTTGTGGGTGATATGTTGCTGAATTTCAAATCTATCTTCATCTTCTTCCACAAAGTCCTCCAAAAGTATCAAATGAATTTTGTTTCTCTATTTGAAATAATACTCTTAGGTAACCCATGCAATATCATAATCTCCTTGAAAAATAAATCAACAACATGCACAAAATCATTAGTCTTCTTACAAGGAATAAAATGTTCCATTTTAGAAAATATATCAACTACAACCATAATAGAATCATAACCTCTTTTTATTCTAGGTAATCCTAAAATGAAATCCATGATCAAATCTTCCCAAGGTCTCTTTGGTACTATCAAAGGTTTGTACAATCTAGTTTTCTGACTACTTCCTTTTGCAACTTGACAAATTCTACAACTTTTAACATACTTCCTCACATCCTTATATATTTGTGGTAAAAAAAATGTTCAGTCACCAAAGCTACTATCTTATCCACTAAAAAATTCCTTGCTAATCCTTCACTATGATTTTCCTTGATCAATTTATCCCTCATTGAACTCCTCAGTATGCACAACTAATTTCCTTTGGATAAAATACCCTCTTGAATGAAATAGTCCAACCATTGGCTTTGATCTATCACTATTGGTTCTCTACATGCTATTCATTCTTTTGCAAAATCTTTATCATCTTCATACATATGTTTCAATTACTCAAATCCCAATACTTCCACTCTCATCTCTGCTAACAAATTCCTCCTCCTGCTCAATGAATCTACAACTTTGTTTGACTTACTATAGAAACTAGAAATTATCCTAGGCCCATGACTCTAATAATCTTCATAATTTTTCCATCATATTCCCTTTCATTCTTCATAATTAAATAATGTTAATTATTTAATTATTTCCTATGACCATATATCCTCTATTAATTAAATGATGTCAATAGTTTAATTCATTCATTCCCATCTTTATTTTTCTTCGATTAATTAAATAAATGTTATTTAATTACATCTCTAATTAAACTTATCTCATTTCTAAAATTAAATAAATGTTTATTTATTTAATTCCTATTCCACTTTCCATTATAATTAAATAATTTTTTTAATTATTTAATTATTCGTTAGCCTTTTTCTCTCTTTAATTAAATAAATTTGTATTTATTTAATTTGGTCCAATATCTCGAATTTTGAATTAAATTATTATTATTCAATTTAAAATATTTTTTCCTTATCATATTCCTCTATAATTAGATAGTATCTTTGTTATCTAATTATTTATTGGTCACTTAGATAAGATGAGATTTGATTTTCTCTAACAAATCACTTTTTCTGTGACAATCTTACACTTTCCACTATAATTAAATAATCGTTTTAATTATTTAATTATTCGTTAGCCTTTTCTCTCTTCGATTAAATTAATTTAATTTATTTAATTAGATTTCATATTGATTTTTTGAATTAAAATCATGATTTAATTCAAAAATATGATTCTTCTCTTGTCACAATCTTCTAAAATTAAATAATATCTTACACATAACACCCTAATGAGATGTCTCAATGTTGAAGAAGCACAAACAACTTTACGAGTGGTGCACGAGGGTATATGCGGATCCTATTTGAGTGGTTATACTTTAGCCCATAAGATTATGAGACTACGTTATTATTGGCCTACAATGGAGAAAGACTCATATATCTTTGTAAAGAAATGTAGACAATGTCAGATACATGGAGATTTGATAAGAGCACCAACACAGGAGCTTCATCTGATTACATCACCATGGCCTTTTTCCCAATGGGGACTTGACTGCATAGGTAAGATACACCCTCCATCATCCAACAGCCATAAATTCATCATAACTGCCACCGAATACTTCACCAAATGGATTGAAGCTATTCCCATGACCTACATCACCGACACATAACTATCTAAGTTTATCCTAAACTATATCATTTTTCAGTATGGTGTACCCTAATCCATAATCATAGACAATGGCCGCCCATTCAAAAACCAAGAAGTACGACATTTATGTGAAGAGTTCCATATCAAACATCATTTTTCCACCCCATACTACCCACAAGGTAATGGCCAAGAAGAGGCATCTAATAAAACCATTGTTAGAATCCTGAAGAGGACTATCAATGACGCTAGTCGTGATTGGCACCTACAGCTAAATCCTGCCTTATGGGCTTACTGTACAAGAATTCGTACTCCCACTGGAACCACTCCATATTCCCTAGTATTCGGATCCAAAGCTATCTTATCTATTGAGGTTGAAATTCCTTCCCTGAGGGTATCCTTGAAAGGTCACATTAACGATGAAGAATACCATGTCTCTAGATTACAAGAGCTAGAATTACTGGATGAACGAAGACAGAAAGCACTAGACCATTTGCAAGCATATCAGAATCATCTTCATCGAAGCTATAATAGGAAAGTTCTAAATAGACACTTTGACATTGGTGACCTCATTTTAATGGAGAATCCCAAGAATCAAGTTGAACATGAAAAGCTAGGAAAGTTTGAACCGAACTAGTTAGGGCCTTATATTGTCATAGAAGCCTTTGGATCAGGAGCATTCAAACTCTCTACTCTTGAAGGAGAGCCACTTTTGTCACCTATCAAGAGTCTTCATCTAAAGAGGTTCTATGCTTAGCTTCTGAGAATCCATGTCTTAATCTAGAAAATACAAAAAAATGGTTACCTTGATGAAAACCTGGCCAACAGGAATCCTTGTAACACCAAAAAAATTGACAAAAAAGTAAAGAGAAATAATCCATCCAATAGTGAAAACTGCTTCGATGGTGCTATGGATAAGTACCATGGTGAAAACCTGGCAAATAGGCACCATGTGTAGTCAGACCCACTCTTCCATCTACCATCATTCCAATCAGACTTTGCACCATCCCTCATAATAAATGGTTGTCCTATCCATTGCTTGGAACAATTGACATCTAATGCCTATTCTATCACACTCCTCATTCCATCGCATAGGTTTTATTCCCGACTGGGGGAAAATCCTTGTTTTATTCCATGAAGACCTTGTATATAGTGTTACACCATCGTAAAATGTCTTGAAATAAACCAAAAATAGTAGAAAACTTCAAAAAGAAAAAAAAGGAAAAAAGACAAAACAAGTCAAAAATCCCCAAAAATAGAGTCAAGTCAATCATGTTAAGTGAGTCATAGACATAGTCAGAATACATTGCCTCTATGACTAGGACATAGGCAAGGCCATCAATCGATGTTCCCCCGAGGCATTAGGTTTGTTTGTCTAGGTTTGTCATGTATATCACACATTAAAATCATGACTCTTTGTACATTCAAAGTCATTAGTCGTGTCAAACTATGAGGTCTCTATGTGTACAATGTAGGCAAGGCTAATCAATTGATGAGCTCCCAAGACCACACTAGGTCAGTCCAATAGGGTTTATTCACATTCAATCCCCTATCACACACATTGCATATCGTTCACTTAGACGCATGTCTTTAGCAGCATTAGGTCAGTCCTTTAGAGTATCATCTCATGTCATACACTGTGAATACACACACACACACTTTTAATCTATCAAGGAATCAAAACAAGTCATGCACCAACAAGGCAACATCTCAAATAGTCATCAAGTCAATATCAAACACATTGTCAAAATGATCAACTTATGTCTTTGCAAGATATATCTTTCTTGTCAACAAACGTCATCAAATTATCATAGCCTCATGTAGCTTGTCGCATCAACGTCATTAGGCTCCAATGTCTTATACAACACAT